>CM074448.1:14900280-15419540 GCA_037101425.1 Elopichthys bambusa | reverse complement strand
TGCAAAAGTGCATTCTGCAAACCAGTAAGGTGGAGATCCGTGTTGCAATTTGTTTGAAATAAGTCGCTGAAGGTTTGATACTGGCAGATTTAGTCACACAAATAGTACAAGTGGCTTGTGAAGAAACAAAGACTGGCTGTATGACACTTTCATTGAAGCAGAATTTCGCTGTGGAGATCGCTTTCTTCTGCATTTAGAGGGAGCGCGTGCATAGAGTTGCTAGATTGCGCAGATTAAGTAAAACACTAGGAAGAAAGTATATCCTTTTAAGGGAAAAGCTCTATTTGGGGGATTTAAGCTCTTTATCTGGCAACCACAAGCATTACTACTAGTGAAGGCTTGTTACCAATGCAAGAACACGCAAATCCCAAAGAAAAAAAAAACATTTTTAAGGATAAATAACGAGCGGGCTAGGGTTAGCGACGATATTGTGATGATTATTTGTAATCAATAGAGAGAAGCAGATATCGTTATCGCGATTAAAATACAATTAATCGTGCAGCCCTACCATACAGGATCTGAATTTCGGAGCAGGACTAAGTATTGCGCATAATTTTACTCATTCCTGCAGGTTTAGCATTTATAATGCAGGATATTACCTCAAATATTTATTAGTAAATTAATCCACATGCCACGTCTCCTCTCTCTCCATCTTTCAAAATGAGCAAATGGCTTCTGGCTTCAAAATTACATTGCATCTGCACTATAAGCGAGTTGCGCGCTGCGATACTTTCGCTCATGTTTCGGAACAGCTGATGGAAATGTCACTTGCCTACGTCTTTTTAAGCCTTGCCAATTTAAACATGCAAGCAATTTTAGATCACTTTGTAGTACTCGCATGCTCTTTGAGAGACTACATTCTTTGTACTCATTTCCACAGTGTTGCGCACAAAGCCAGCCTCTCAAAGAGCTTGTGCGTTCCAAATTAAGTTCCCTTTTATTATAAGATAATCATTTGAATATATTGTACGCGGAGAATCAGCAGAGGATTTATAAAGGTTTAAAGGGGGCGTGACCAAAAAAAAGTTTAAAAACCACTGAAGTAGGCTATTGTGATAAAATTACCCCCAATTGTAAAAAACAAATACATTGAGCAAACATTTATATGAGATAACTATGGCAATTGTTATAAATCAATATTTATATGTGAATAAAAGCTTCAGAAGAATTGGCTTGTTTAATTCTGGCATGTTTTTTAGAATTGTACATTTACATTGAGAAAAAACATCAGAACTGCAAGATGTTAACTAAAAATTATGAGATATAAACTTGGAATTTGGAGAAATAAATGTAGAATTGTGAGATTAAAAGTCTCTATTACCTTATTTTTTTTAATTCCGTGGTGGAAACAGGCTTCCATAACATCCTTTTATCTCCACCAGGCAAAAATCATATCTGATTATTCTGATAATTTGGTAAAGTAGTATCACTGCCCTTCCTGAGCTACATTTTCTGAGACATGTTCATACCACAAACCACGGAGGGTTGAGCAAAGACTGTTGAAATCACTAACCCTATGTATGAGCAAGAGCAATAGTTATGCTAATAATAAAAATAAAAGCTACAGACTACAACAAAATAAAAGAGTAAAAAGAAGGCCATAAATACACCACTCCGCAACCAGACAGCACAACAATGAGAGAGTAAGAAAAAAAAGAAAACTTCAACAAAGACAAAACTGTTAGATGGGAAAACTAAGTGAAAAGGAACAGGACAGAAAGAGAGGAAAGATGGATGGAAAGAGCCGCAGACAGTACTGGAGAACTTGGCACTGGTGGTCTATCAGGGTGGGAGGTGCTGAGGAAAAATGCGGGTGGTCTTAAAATGATGTCAGCCACTGGGGTTCCTGTGTGAATATGGCTCAGTGTCTAACTTGCTTACTCTCTCTTTCCAACACACTTTTCCTCTACTTACTTCCATTTCTATTTTCATTCTCAATATCCTGCCTCAATCCATCCTGACACCCTCTTTCTCCATAAATAAAAAATTATTTTTTAGAAATTCTGAATAAGAACAAATTCTTAATTCTAAACCCCATCTGCAAACCTACTATATTATACCTGTTTTTTTTTTTGTTTGTTTCTTTTTTTTAATAGATATTAGATTGCATATAAGAAGAGATTATGATATTGTGATGTGTATCATGAACTAGTGGGCGATACCCACAATGAGTTCTCCATCTCACTGTATTCCAGACCCATTTTCTCTTAGCGTCTCTCTTGCATTCCCAACGGGCTGTGCCCCTGTGATTCAGAATTACTACTCCATAAAACCTTTCCACTGGGAGGAAGACGGGGGGGGGGGGGGATGGACTAACGAGCGTGTGACTAACATGTGACCTTCCCCTCCAGGCCTGAGCACATTTACTTATTATGCATCTCAGAATAAGATACTGCAAAAAGATTATGGACAAAGTTTAAGGGACTATTTAAACGGAGCACTTACAGGACACTGAGGATATTGACTTAAAAAGGAAGAGTGCGAGACATAAAGGCAGTGAGGGAAATGAGGGGCCGGGGGTGACAGACCCCTGAAGACACAGCAGAGTTTAGAAGTACAGAGGGGAGGCGGATACTGCTTCGGATTAGCTGCACTTTGAGGAAGGGGCACAAAAGCCCGACAGAAAGGAACTGGAGGAGATTAGAAAAGACTAGAGGGAGTGTTCATGTTCTCTCACACACAGAGAGGATATATCACTTCCAGGGCGTCCCACATTGAAATCCCAAGCTATTGGAAATCTCCCCACGCCAGATCTCTCTAGCTCGTATATGCGGACATAAACACCATTATCATCAACCAAATGGAAGAGGATTTGATTTGATCCTCGACTGATATGAACCACACTGCATTGAGATTAATTTGGGAAATGAAAAAGAAAAAACATAATTCAAAACTAATTAATCAGGATCACAGCAAAAGATGCCCAGTCTTTCTGCCTATGAAGACAATCTGGGGAATCAGTTTTTTGGATTCAGATTCTCCCCCGTATCTGATCAGCTCCAGCTTTCTGTCTTTCTCCATCTTGGCATGTATCAGGATACATATGACTGAGACATTATGGTAAACCAGAGTGCGTCTACAGAGGAATATGCCAAATGGGTATTAAGTAAGACAAATGCAAGCTCATGAAAAGCTGTCTGAAGGTAGAATCTTGCCAACAAAAACCCACAAGTCCAATTATTTTTGTTGTCAATATAATTGCCAATCACTGAATGTGGCTTCACACTTAAAGCAGAAAGACTTTTAAAAGCATCAATTCACTAGTAGGGCTGCACGATGTATCGTTCTAGCACTGAAATCGCAATACGCGCATTTGCGATGGTCACACTGCAGGATGTGCAATGTCTAGTAGGGATCATTAAATCTGTACAGACCAGGCACCACAGTTCAAAACGCACATTGAGTCTCTGATTAATTGCAAAAGTTGACAATCATACAATGAAAGTATCATTTCAGCATGTTTTAGGTCTTGTCAGTTTAAACATTAAAGCAATTTTTAAATCATTTGAGTGCACGGAGACGCAAAGCAAAACTCAATTCTGAACGTGAGGCTGTTTTATGTGCGCGCACACAGCACTGCGCAGATGCACGTGAACACAGCATGCAGTCCTCTTCCACATCTATTTGTGCCTGAACGGACACATGCATGCATGCAAAAAAAAAAAAAAGTTAAAATGCACAAAAGATCGCCTATCCTCGTAAACAATTGATTATGGCTTAGGTGAACTAAACAATTGGGGGGGGAAAAAAAAAACAAAAAACATGTGTAACAGTATTTTGGATTTGGAACAGTACTTTGTGTCATGAACGTTAATCAAACAAAAGACAAAGAGGAAAATCACTTTTGTAGTTTTAACACTGATTAATTATATTTAATTTATTCAGTGAAGACTATGCAGTTTGTTATTTTTTGTTATTTTACAATTGATTATTCAATTTCTGTACCTGAATACTGTTAGACGTACCTGAAAGCACACTTTATTTAATTTGTATCTTTGTTCTATTATATTTATCTATGCTTGTAATTTGTTCATTATTTTCTATGCATACTCACTCACCTATAAAATCACCCCAATCAATATATCTCAGCAAATATCTATTAGGGGCACAGGAAGATTTAAAAATATTTCAATTAATGAATTAAATCTAAACACTTTAAAATAATCTAATTCTAATCTAATTAAAATAACACCCTAAAAGCAACAATTCTACGCAACATGACAGGTTTTAGACCAATGAGGCCTTACTATGGACAGGGCTAACCAAGCAACAAAATCTCTCTTCACTCACCATGTGAAGTTGAGTGTTTTGAAGGTTATTGAGAAGTTTTACCCATTAGCAAGATTTCAGAATAGCATTACTATTGTCAGTAGCCTCATACTCACGTTTCACATTTATGTGTGTGGCCTCAGTAACATCAGCCAAAACAGAAAATTGTTCTGTAGGTGGAGCAAGATGCATTTTTTAAAAGAAATTAAATAAATAAATAAAAACTTTATTCTTTGAATAGGGTTTAATGATTTCACTAATTTATACAAAGAAATGCCTTTAGAAATTCAGCTACAGCAGCCACTACTAAATCAAACGTTAAAAAATGCTGTAAATATCCTTCAGTGAAGACGACAAAGCATGCATGAGAACAAACCGTTCACAGAGAGCTGACAAAGTGTACAGTTGCTAGACTTGTTCATTCGTTGCAGCGTGAAGCAACGACTGTCAGGAAACCAGCTGAACCAGTTAAACTGGTCCCTATTCACTCTCAAATGTTTCTGCAGTTGGCAGCTTTAATCCACATTAACGTTCATGAAATCAGTTCTCAAAAACCAACAAATGAAGACTTAATCTAAAAAAATCCCAAAGCCTAATAATTCAAGGAGGTGAAAGCACTATCTTTTTGTACTGAGGCTAAAGAACTTTGAGGCTACAAGAAGTGGAAAATGTAGACCCTAACACAAATAAACCCTGTAACAATAGATATATGCCCAGTATTGTTTCTCAGCATGGTAGTACCATTTAGCTTCTAGTAGTTTTGTTACACAGCTGGATAACTCACATGCAGGTCAGGTAGTGATTTGGAGGGGTTTTACCTTTGGTGTCGGCCAGGCTAAAGTTAGCAGTAGGGGCTAATCTACCGTGAGAGCAGAGCATGAGGGACATGTTGGTGGTAGAAGGGGTCAATCGAGGGCTACATTATTATTGCCTTTCCTGCAGGCAACCATGGGGATTCCTCAGATTGAATAAAATCTCAGCCAATCTCAGTCACTGGCTACGTAAGAGAAATATATAAATAAAGAGGAAATCACATCCTGAGGGCATCCCCCACTGGCAGAGACGAAACGATCTCATTTCTCTCACTCACTCATCCCCCTTTTACCTTTTCAAGCCCTCGAGCTCCAGTCATTTGCCAACTCTCTATTAGACACTTTTCTCTCTAACTCTCTCTCTCGCGCGCTCTCTCTCTCTCTCTCTCTCTCTCATTAATCTCAGGTCATTTGGAAATTTTGGACACTCTGTTGCTCTGAATGAGCTATTTGTATCTGCTAACCTATAAGCAAACGCACACACGCACACCATATCCTGAATGTTTGTCACTGTGATAATGATTCTCCTCAGGTTTTTGCTGACCTGATTTCCAAAAGCAGCTAATCTTGTATAGCCGTTTTTGGCGTCCGCGCTGAACTGGAATTAACCTTGTAACCACCATGTAGTATGATATAAGTAAATTAGACAAATCAGTACCACACAACACTTAGGTGTGAAACAAAAGTTCTTTCACAGAATGATGCACAAGGCTCAACATTAAGAATTTTTTTCTACTTGCCCAGAGGGAACCAGTGGTTCAAATTTTTACTTGGCCTGCAAAACTTTTTACTGGCCCCACCAAAAAAAAAAAAAAAAAAAATTATATAAATCCTCAATTCCAATTTCGATAGCACTGCAAAAACCACTATAAAGTTCAAACATTACTGAAGACAAGTGAACAGTCAGTAATAATATAAGAAATTTAACAGCCAATAAATAATTAAAATTAAACAGTGCTTTAAGTTTTTCAGGTAGGTCTAAAAGTAGTATTCATCTTGATTGTTGTCACTTTAAGAGCTAATGCATGTGTTTTGTTTCTCACCTGTTTATGTTTAGTTAAGACCCACTGTGTTTACGGGGATACTCGCCAAGACGGGCATTTTGACATGTAAAAATACACACAACAAAAGACGACAAAAGAACTCCTTTCTATATTCTGGCGCCCACACAGAGAGCTGTCTGAGACTAGGCTCTCTGTATGACGAGGAAACAGCACACAAGTACTGAATTGAATTCTCTTATGCGTCTTTTTGTGCATGAATAGTTTGAATCGCTTGAAGGTTTAAATTAACAAGACTTTAAAATATGCAAATAATAAACTTTCGTAATTACATAGCACTGGCCTGATCAGGAATGTGGTAATTCTGTCAAGTGTCCCAAGCATCTTTCACACTGGCCTTAGCCCATCGGTCAGTTCTTATCACCCTGCTGCAATAGCTTTCATGCAAGGCTGTACAGAACACAACCAGAGGATTTTGCAGCGGATAGAATTTCTACCCATTCAAAAGAAACAAGTATGTCACAGATGTGGCCTGGCAGGGGGCAGTGCTTATGCTATGTGCTGCTTAAGTGCAGTTCCCCCTTAGCTGATATTGAAACATTTCCTCGTTGAAATCCAAAACATCGGGTCGTTTCCCGATTCCGAGGCACTTAGGGCAAGGGTGTCCAATCCTGCACCTGGAGTTTAGCTCCAACCTGCTCCAACCAAACGCACTTGCCTGTAGGGTTTAAGCCAGGGGCTCTCAAAGTCCAGTCCGGATCTGGAGGGAATTTAATCCGGACCCGCCTCCATTTCGTATTTCAAGAGCACTAATTGTGTGTAAGGGATTAAAAGTGTGGATTTCTTACTTTGATAAACGCATGTTAAACTTGTAAATCACTTGTTGAGCTTTTGTTTTTTGGTCCGAAATGAAAGCGAAGGCTAAATATTTAAAGTTTACCTGCATGACATTGTTGTCATGCACATGACGTTTGACGCAATCGGGCGGGGTAATCGGGCGACACTTCTCCGCAGTGAGCGTTTGAATGGGTGGGGATGTCAGTTTCAAGGAAAAGTTGTAGTAAAATAGAGTTTTCAAAGATGATTGGACAGAAGTATGCATTCATTTTGTCCCAATCCAGCACAAAGCAGTTCTGTATGATTTGTAACGAGACCGTTGGAGTTGTGAAGAGTGGAAATGTCAAATGCCACTATGAAACAAAACAGATATTAAGTGCTTTTCCACCGTCGGGCCGAACGGTTTTTAGAATGGTAAGGAATGGTTTCAGTTGTGTTTTCACTTGAGCTTGGTACAGCACGATTACAAAAAAAAACTGTTCTCGGCACGGAATCCGTGTCTGTGCCAAATCGTGCTGGTAGCATTCACAAAGTGACGTTGCCACTAAGGTTTGGTCACTTGTATGTTGCCTGGCTACCAGTTTTTCTGTAGCTGGCTGGGCTCTATTTGAGCGATGTAAACACACATTTATAATAAAACTAAAAGAAGTGACTGATCATCCTCCATAACGCGGTCATTATTTACATCTCATATCATCAGTAAACCATTGCGTTACCAAGGCAATGACAGATGCTTTTGTATTACATTCCAAAGAGCGGCCGTTATCAGCCCCGCAGTGGAAAATGAAACAGTAACCATACCAGCTGGCCAAGATTGGTTCGAAATGGAACAATTACGCAATGAGAACCGTTCAGCCCGACAGTGGAAAAGCAGCTTTTGCCTACCTTATGTTGTATTTTGTTCATAAAAAATGCTGACACTTAAATTAATTGTTTTGCCACTTTTGCACTTGTTATTAATGTATTTTGAATGCAAAAGGCACTTTGTTTTTTCAAAAAATTTGTGTTGATTTGTGTTGAATTTTGTAATAACCAATTGCTCCGGACCTTTGACATTGATGAAAATTCAGATTTGGAGCTTTGAATGTAGACTTTGAGAACTCCTGGTTTAAGCAATCCTAAAGACCTTGATTCGCTGGTTCAGGTGTGTTTAATTAGGACTGGAGCTAAACTGTGCAGGATGGTGGCCCTTCTGGAGAAGGACAGGATACCCATGACTTAGGGACACATTTTACAATATTTACCACCTGCCTCACAACTCACAAATCTTTCTCAAAGCTTCAATGCCAGTTACCAAATAAACTACATTACAGCCATGGATCTGATCCTTGTATAGTACTGGCTATGACTACTGTCTTCCAGCCAATCATTATCCCAAAAAGACATTTTGGACAAGTTTGTATACATTTAGGCACAAAAGCATAAGCTAGCTGTGGTAGATAAACTAAAAATATTTAGTTGCAAGAACTGTTTGAAAGCTAGCATGGCATGACATTATTCTGGTTTGAAACATTAATAATACTCACAGGCAGACTGGAAGGTCGTCCCTGCATGCTTTCCTCTGGACCGCTCTTACCAGACACCATAGGCTGATTGGAGGAAGGAGCTGAAGACTGAGAGCTAAAGGAGTCTTGAGAAAGCTCCTAAGGAACAAAGTGATAAAATGTAGAAGCATTTTGTATATGGGCAACAAACTCAGCACTTTTGTAAGGATAGTGTTCACCAAAGCAGCTCCAAGTATTTGGATACCGTTATAACCTGTCATTTATTTATTTATTTTTACCTGAGGTGGTGGAGGAAAGCGCTGGAAGGGCGACTGCTGCTGTTGTTGAGACTGCAGTGGAGGGGTCTGGGAGTAAGGTGAGGGCTGACCCTGTCCTGAAGGTTGCTGGGATGACTGAGGCGGCACTGAGCTGGGTGGCTGAGATTGTGGTGGGCCCTGCTGCTGTTGTGAAGGTCCCTGCTGCTGAGGAGGCTGAACTGGACCGGAGGGTGGTTGAGAGTATCCAGGCTGTGACTGAGAGCCTTGCTGGCCCTGAGAAGGACCCTGTGACTGAGGGGGACCCTGGGACTGGGGGTAGGGAGGTTGTCCTGACTGTGGAGTCTGGGAATATGGAGGTTGGCCCTGAGGGGGACCATGGGGGCCCTGAGGTTGCCCGTAAGAGGGCCCACTCTGGCCATGGGGAGGACCAGGGGGTTGCTGGGAATAAGGGGGCTGAGAGCCTGGACCAGTGGAGGACTGCTGGGGGTATGGAGACTGCTGGGGACCTCCGTGAGCTGAAGGGCCCTGTTGTCCGTAGTAGCCACCTTGGTTCTGACCATAACTACCTGGGCCATGTTGTCCATAGCCCATCTAAAGAGAACACAATAAGAACCAAGTACTCCAATTAGCAAGCAAACATTAATTTTGCAACATAAAACTATAAACTAGGGACATGATGTATCTGTGACCATCTGTAATTATCAGTATAAGTTTTAATTCCTGATCACCAGGCATGCGAAGACAAGATATTCCCTTATGAAAAAACTAAATTGTGATGAAACAGCAATAGCGATAGATAATTTATTCTGTATTGTGATGTATATTCAAGTTGATTGGATTTAGAAATGTGGGCTCACTCAAAAGTGAACACGAGCTTGCAGTCAATTGTGGAAGGGCGGAGTTTAAGCAGACTAAATCATTTAAGTCTGACGTCTTACCGGAAGTTATGACACTCATAAAAAAATTTGATCACACAACTCTTTTAATCAAACTTATGCATTATGGATGAATCTTTCAAAATAAGATCTATAATTTGCTTTTACAAAATAGAAAGGGTGAATTTTCTTTTCATGCCAACAATCACAACAGTGCATTGTTATTATAAATATTTTCACTATCATCATTTTAATTATTAAATAATCTGCATTTGTTTACGTTTTATTAGGTGATTTAAAAAAAGTTCTGACTGAAGTTCTTTTCATTTAAGCTTTTCTCATGGGCACGTGGGCAGACAACCAGATGATAACAGCAGAAGGGAGAGGAGGTGACGGTGGAGAAAAGTATAGCACAAGGAACTGCTTGGAAAAAGTTACTCGCTAGGACACTTTCAGTGAGAGGGATGAACTGACACTCAATTTAGGGCCAGCATAACCCGTGAATAAAACCGAAACAGATGAGTGTTAGACGTGAACTGTGTGTCTGCTGTGCAGGGGCAGTCTGCAACCTGAAAAAAAAGCAGACTCGCATTCAAATAAACATTCACTGGCTACTTAAAGCTTTAATTGAAAGTATATAATGAGCCCTATTGCAAATTTTTATTACTATTCAAAAATAAACAAAAGCCCAAAAAAAAAAAACAGTATGAATTAACATTATTCATTCTCAGTTTTAGGTTATAACATGAAAAAAAAATTAATCATCAAAAATCCCAAATATAATTATGAGAATTGACTTGGCAAGTAACTACGTAAAATAGCGGTTAATGTGAGTTGCATTGTGAGATGTTGTGTTGTCATTCCACACACTTTGTAAAGGCTCACAACAGCAGCAAAAAGACATAATTTAGGTTTCACTAAGACTGAGGTCAGTGTTTTCTACAGAGCTCTTATCCATTTGAACAACCAGGGCGAACATGGGCTTTCAGGGAAATGCTTGAATTTCATTACTTTCAGTCAGCCTACAAAACAATTTGACCTTGCTGGAGAATGTACTGTGTGACAAAAGCCTGATGGTGACAAGCTGAGCACTTTCCCTTTCAAGGAAAAAAGGAAATATAAAAATGGGGAAGAAAAACACCTCTGACAGGAAGGTTTAATAAAAACAACCTGAAGAGCATGTTCTATGCCTTTCTACAAATGGATGGCACTCCAGTGCATCTGCTTACTCAACACAAGCACAATGGGGCACCCAGCACAAGTGCACAGACAACAGGATAAAGAAAAGCAGACACTTGAAAACTGCCACATACAAAAATACAGGCGTGCAAGGAAATCCCCAAGTAACAAACCCGAGTCTCACTGTGACCTCATAACAACCTTCTTTGAAAGCACAGATCTAAAAAAAAAAAAAAAAAAAAAAAAAAAGAAAAAAGAAAAGCCATGAGCTCATGCTGCTATGATCAAGAATGTCTTAAGACTATCAGAAGCCTTCAGGTTCAAGAGTAAAAGGTCTACCCATTATGTTAATGGATGGACCAGAACCACCTGAATTCTACTGTATGGAGCTAGAATACACTTTATAGTGAATGTGAAGGTGACGCATTTATGAATCTTTTTGTAAAATCCATTCATTTTGAGAGTATTTTAGCTCCATACTTTTGGGTACCTTGCACAAAATTTGCGTTCTTTGTCTCCCTCGGTTAAAACCGCTGTACTGTGGTACTGGATGTGCCGAAACAAAACTCAGAAAAATGTTTTAAAGTGTAGTTTATATTATGTGACGCAGTCACATTAATGCACTAGCAAGTGCTGCAGAGGAGCGATGGAAAGGGTCTCTTTAACAACTGACTGAGCAAAATTGATTTGTAAAATATTATATTTCGATTATACTAAATAGAAAGTGCAATTTTGTATGTGAACCACAAATGAAATAGTGTTTTATTGTATTTATTTGTGCTATTGCAATTTGATTATTATTTGTTCTTATTTTATTACTGACTGTTTACTTGTCTTTAACAGGCAAAATATGTAATTTTCACCGCTAGAGGTCACTTATTCAAAACAAAAGTTTAGGTCGATGAAGCTGTGAATGAGCGTGGAATCATGGGAGTTTTCACCTCCACAGCCAGCTAATAGAAAGCAATCCAATGTGACTCGGGCAGAAATCATGTTCATGGATGAGCTAATGTATTAAAGTTTTATTAGACGTTACTGTGGTATGAAGCAGGGCATGGCCGAGAACCTGGGACATTTTACGCTGCTGTTTTTATTATGATTATATGGCGCAGTCGGGATGCTGCTGCTCCTCCTTTCATTTTGTTTGTTTGGTTTTTTTGTTTTTGTTTTTTTTTACGATTAAAAGGTGAGGTATCCATTTTTTCAATTACACTGTTTGGAAGTTAGTCGGGCCGATACCAACAAACGTGTAACCAAATCAGCATTAGGGGGGGCGCATGACGGTCGTGGAGACAGAACGAGCAAGAGGGAGATTTGGGGGGGAAAAAGGAAAAAAAAAAACCAGAAAGAAGTGATGAGACCATACAAAAGAATATCACTGGAATGAAGGTTTATGACTGGGCAAGTGCTTTAGGACCTGCGTTAATATTAGAAAAGCTTTCCAGCGCTGGAGAGAGCTAAGCAGGAAGGCCTAAAGAATGCGGTGTTTAGCGCCATTGATAGTGCACTCGCCTCGCATGCCAGCAGCGGACGGGACGGGTTTCGAGACAGACTCGGAGCAGGATGGTTAGGATTGGAGAGTGAGTTTTGGAGGCGGAGCACTGAAGAGAGGGGTGGGTTTGTTTGGGTTGATTTCAAATATCAACAATATATGACAGAAAACATTTGGGATAATGTAAGTACACAAGTCAACAAACATTTTTCTAGTTGTTTTTGGATATTCTAATCCAAAAATCTTACATATTGAGCCTTTAATGTTTTAATAATGAGTAGTTTGGCTAGCAGTTTTCGCTGTGGTAACAAAATTGTAATGGAGTTCATCTAAAATTTGGGTGTAATAACCTTGTTTGTTTGAATACAAGGTTACATGGGTCAAAAACAATGAAAGTAACAAGTATTTTATTTATTACTTTTTTGTGGTGGGGCCAGTGAAAAAATCCTTAGTGTTGAGCCCTGTGTGCTACAGCTACCATACAACTATTTTGCTTGGCAGGAAAACATCTCAAAGCTATGTAATGCATCAAAATGACACACCATCACAACATGAATTCATTAAGCTGACCTGTTGTCCGTACTGCATTCCGCTCATACTTCCAGGAGTGCGGCCCTGCATGCCCATAGGATATCTCTGGGGTCCCGGGGGTCCGTAACTTTGTCCTGGGTAAGGAGGACCCTGTTGGGAGCCAGGGGGAGGTCCCTGCTGCTGAGAGTAGGGGTTTCCAGCACCGTAGTGTTGCCCTCGAATTTTTCCCACCTGGTCCATGGGGACAGGAGGCTGAAAAAAGAAAAAAAAGAAAAAAAAGAATAAAGGCAAGTGCTAATAATTTAGCTGCAGAGTTCAAAATCAGCCGTACAGGAGATGAAATTATTGTGGTACGATTCAGCTTCCTTACAGCATTGATCCAGCTGCACGCCAAGCATTTGGATCATTAATTTTCTGAAAGCATTCACTTAAGCATCTCTGGTTAAGATGAAGCCAATGGTGATCAATACCAAGAGAGGCTCGTTTCCACTGTTAAGAATGAAAACAATCACAATGTCACAACAACATTAGCCAGAGCATAGCAAAGGCACACCACCCAAAATCAAAAAATAGATGCTGTATGCTTCAAAAACAGTGCCAGTGAAGGGAGGGGAAACTGGCGCTGAATGAATGAGAGAATGAAAGCAGCGGTTCTATCTGCCAGGCCATCCTGAGTGCCAGCGGCTGGAGACTGGATGAACACTGAACTTCCCTTTGAAAACAGACAAGAGGAAACAAATGTGTATGATGACTGGAGGGTGACCCGAACATTAGCTCACAGGACAGAGAGAGATTGGAATAAAGTCTCTGTGACTACAAGACTACGATGCTTGGGAATTAGGGAAAGATGACCGGGACCCTTCCACTTCAAGGCAGGAACTGAGATAATCAACTTAAATTGGAGATGAACTGCCCATATTTTTTCTACTTGTAAAAAGACAGCACTTGCTTACAAGTGCTCTCAAATAGTTTTATGAGACTTGAACTGAATAATATTTCATCAAAATCAGAAAGAACCAAACTACATCGTTCATGTGAAGGCCGTGACACAAGCCTACGTCAAAGAACAAAGCAGGCAAAAAAAAAAAAAAAAAAAAAAAAAAAAAAAACGACTGGGTTGTCGCTTTGCGCCGGCTACATCTGGGCCAAAAAAAAAAACAAAAAACAAACCTTGAACACACCGCAAAGACTACAGACAACTGCCAACTAGCATGTGCTTTCTGCTTTTGCAGTAAGTATCATATATTAGTCATTCAAAAATGGAAACTGAAACTAGGACAGCAGATATATAAACCTTAAACCAGCACTTGCTTACCATTTTGAATATCAATCACTTTCTACATTCCTGGCAGCTTGTTATAAAAATATCTGTGTATTGGAATGCTAGGGTAAGATTACATAAAATTACAACAGCCTTCTGTCTGTGTCATCTTCACTACTTTGCTAACTTTCATCACTTTCACTTTTATTCCCATGCAATGACTTTCTCGCTAAACTGAAGAGCAAGTCAGAGCAAACTCAGAGCAAACGCTCTTACTGACAGCCACAGCACCAATTCAACATGCTGAATCGGGCAAACTGCCACCGAAGTAAGGCCAACGGACGCTCACTGACAACCACACATTGCATGATGGCCAACCTAGTGTGTCATTGCCCCTATACATGAGCAAAGCTGACTACGCTGCAAGTGAGTCGGGCTGCACAATTTCTGCCTCTCTCGATTATGCGTGAATCGATATTGACCCACTGATTATTTATTCTGAACACATCAGGTTGGTTAATATTAGCCGTCAATCACTCCCTTTCACTGCGATCCGTTGCCACGTGACAGGGAGCTAACTAGCATGCAAAATGTAAAGAGCTGAAAAGAGAAGATGAAAAGAACAGTTACATATCACATACCCAGCACTCGATTTATCCTACTACTTCACTAAGGCCTGGGACAAACTAGACGATTTTCAAATCTTAAACTATTTTAAAACTGCGGGAGACCACAGACATAATGACAGTTTCAACCGATTTTTAGCATTGTAACACTCTGAACGCACACATTAGATGATTCAGCCAGACCGCAAGACCACACACACTTGTTGATTGTAGGATCGATTTCACAGCGAGATGAGATCTCACAGAGACTCGCGAGATCAAACGTGACTTGAGAAGAAAAACAAATGGAGGACAATCGACATTGTAAGCTGGCTCTTCTGGGGCACGTTCTGTTTTAAAGTGAAAAAAGTAGAAAAAAAAAAGAAAAAGAATATGGGCGATCTTTCTTAACACTCTACATTTTTGTGCCATGTTTGTGGCTGCAAAGTTTTAGTTATAGAAGCACGCTCTCATTGGTTATCCCAGGTATCATGTCAAAGGCAGCCCGATCAGAACACGTTTGATATTTATGATTCAATCGGGAGTAGTAAAATAATCGTAATTGAGGATTTTTTGGACAAAAAGTTGGTTGCAATCGGGTCACACCCCCAAAGCTGTTGGGGAGTGCAAATCAGCCTCAAAATCGGCCTTAAAATCTTCAATCGTGTGGCCAGCGTAAAACGCTCCAACACTGTGCTTTTCTTTTCCTTTTCTTTTTTTTTTTAATTTTCCTTTTTGAAATCTCTCAGATCTGTTCTGTCTTCACTGATGCTTAAAGCGACCCCACAACTGCATAGCTTAATGAGTCTCCAAATTAGTGCCTGACGAAAAAAACTTTAATATTCCCAACATAATGTTGGAAAACACTTATTAGAATAATTTCTGTATATTTCTAGTTAAAGATATAACTTCACTAATCCACACATTAAGCACGAGAGCTTAATTAACACAGGGAGAGCACAAGAAATGCCGGGACAAGTGTGTGGCAAAGAATTCAGGGTCAAAATGTTTAGTTCTGCTGTTCCTAAATTTGCACTACCAAGTAAAAAAGTTAATTTCGAGCCCTGTAATGTGAATAAAGTTGTCATTTGTCATGAACTATTATTTAAAATAAAAAATGAAAGTACTTTATTTGTAAAGCATTTTGCAGTATTTTGATGTATAATGTATAGTATAGTAAGTATAATGATCAAAATAAAACGTTTTCAGAATTTCCAGCAAAAAATAAATAACTTTTTAAAAAAATAGTTTGTGTTACATACCGTTACTATGATATAAATTACTCAATGTGATAACATTTTGGTCATGCTGTCCACCCCTCGGCATAACTTTGAAACTCTGAATAAACCCACTTCACTTGCATCCCTCTAAGAATCAGCAAACATATTTGCTTTCCCACTTTTCAAAGATCACTAGGACCACTAAAAGCACAGAGCAGAATTGTTGAAGTGGTAAAAGGGTCCCAGCTGCAACCACAGCAGATCTTCAATCGGCACTGCTCCTCCAGCAGCTGTAATAAGTCTCTCTGGACATCAGAGTAGCGCTGGAGACTGGACCTGCCTGAGACTACTAAAGTGAATCTGGACAGTTGACACTTTTTTCCTCTGTCAGGAAAAAAAAAAAAAAAAAATCTTATTTCAGATGGACAAGCAATGGGCTGCAGCGAATGCTTCTAGTGTAGACTACTCAGTTGATTAATGGAAGGGCTGTAGTTTTGTAGCCCACAAGTCCAGCATGAAGATAGTGTTGAGTTAATTTGATGGTACAGCTGTGTTTACTTGTATAAGAATGGAAGATGGCATCTACATGCCGTGATAAAGCAGTCCAGACAAGGTTATGGCTGAGATCAATGAGGCCCTTGACCAAAAAGGTAATGGAAGTAGATAAAGGAGAAGAAATATGTTTGAACAAAGATCTGAGCAAATCTCTGACCCCAAGTTGCCATCTTCATTTGTATTCTTGGGATTGTACATGGTTAGAATAAGCGAGATTTAACGTCCCTGCATTAAAGCAGTACATATCCAGTGAAAACTATTATGTGAACAACAAATTCATTTTTGTATGCTGCCTAAAGGAATGGTTCACAAATAAAGACAGCAGGCCAAAAGACAAAAATGCTCTTTCTGCCAGAGACAGTGGTAAACATGCAGTAGTGGGCACATACCCGCATCCAGTCTGAAAAGCGCTGAGGTTGCTTTCACACAGTATTATGTATATGAATTACCCCAGG
The DNA here is from genome assembly GCA_037101425.1 of Elopichthys bambusa. Classification (NCBI taxonomy): domain Eukaryota; kingdom Metazoa; phylum Chordata; class Actinopteri; order Cypriniformes; family Xenocyprididae; genus Elopichthys; species Elopichthys bambusa. Next base: position 15,402,686 of record CM074448.1, on the reverse strand, counting down.
GCTCCCTTAAGTGCGGGAATGAGGGTTGGATGTGACGGCGAGAGAGAATGACAGTTGTTCAGAAATGAAGTGCTTTTAATTCATCCTCAGGCAAGGTCAAAGATAAGCAGCACCATATCTTGCCATCTCTCATTTTTAAATAGACAGACGTACTTTATTGATCCCTGAGGGGAATTCAAGGATTTCCCGCTGCAGCATTACTCACTGAGGGCGAGAGTTTCCCCTTTCACTTTTTTAATGAATGATACTAGTTAATAGCAACAAAAACAAGAAGCCAGTCATGGGATTTTCTCTTGAAACACCCCTGGCTGTTCCTGAAAATAAGACCATACAGAAATTGAAATAAATCTGAAACATTCAAAACAGGATATTTGAGAAATAAATGCAGGGAAGGAATAACTTATCAGCAACTGACTATAAAATAAGAACTAAGAAATAAGAAAATAAGAACATTTTATTTGCACATTAAAATAAACTTATTGATAAATATTGCTAAAGGAAAAATTATATCCATTCAAAAATTACTTATATTCAACATTAAGTCACTGTGCAAATTAGCCACCACAAAACGGCTTGACGAGTGCAGTTTTCTTTTCTTGTGTTCACATGTTTCCTACTGAATCAAGTTAAGGCAGCAGGACATAAACCTTAAAGTTAACCAATAGCTCATGTGACATAGGTGACATCAGCCAGACAGACAGATTTTGCTAAATATTACTACAATTTAAATTAACTGTTTACTATTTGAAAACATTTAAAAATGTAATTTATTCCTGTGATGGCACAGCTGAACTTTCAGCATCATTACTCCAGTCTTCAGTGTCACATGATCCTGAATGTAGTTTCATTTTGATTCCATGATGACTTTAAATTCCCAAATTCAAATATTTATCATTAGGGTCCGTAAATATCTCGAGTGATTGGATATGACATCTCTTCTGTTAAAATAATCTTACAACTCCAGAGACACTCATGCTATTTGGCTCACCTCTCTCAACCCATCCTCTTCCACCAATCAATCGCTCGTCCATGGCTGATTTCCTTCCTCTCTCACTCTCTCTCCAAAAAGGGAGGGAAAAAAATAAATAACTGCAATTAGCACATGGCTAATCTGCATAGAGGAAAGCCAAGCGCTCTTGGCAGAGGAGGTTACACCGGGTGGAATGTCTCACTGTCTGTTAGGGAAGCAGGAAGGGGGTGTGGACCACTCCGTGTGTGTGTGCACGTGTGTGCGTGTGTGTTTGAGAGATCGGGCGTTGGAGTGAAGTATGATAGCACAGATAGCGCCGGCTCTACTGAGCCAGACAGATGGATTGGGTACGGACGATAAACAACTGCTGCTAATTTAATCCTCCACACGGACAAACAGTCCAGGCCTACAGCAAAGGACTACCGTTGTGCCAAAACACCAACATGCACAAATACAAATCACATCACTCCAGTGTAGGTTTATCCAGGAGCGCAAGTGTGGAACAGTTAGCGCTGAACATGTAGAGGCACGTGGAATCGAGATTTCCACTCTTAACGACAAAGATGTCATCTTCAAAACGGCATCCTTGAACGTTTTATGCAACGTTCTAGGTTGCACACTATAGCTAGGTCCATACAGATTTGGCTGCTTTTTTATATTTATTATATTTTTATGTATTTAACCCATTTAATTACAACAATCCATGCCACTGCCTTCTAGTACTACTAGTCGGATCAGTGGTTCAAATTTTCACTTGCCAAAATTTTCACTGGCCCAGCCACAGAAAATAAATAAAAGTTATTGTTTGCATTGTATTTGACCCTGTATTCTAATAAGTAAGGTTATTACATAATTTTAGATAGCAATTTCGATACCACAGTAATCAGTCAGTAATAAAAAAAAAAACAAATTGCAAATCAATAGGACAAAAATAGTCACAAATAAAATAAACAGTGCTTTAACAATGGATTATAAAGATTTTGTTCTTTTTTTGGGTGACAAGAAATATTTCAGTGCTCGATGTTAAGAATTTTTCCTACTTTCCCCTGTCGGGCCAGTGGTTAATGTTTACTTGCCCTGCCAATTTTTTCACTGGCCCCAAAAGTAATAAATAAATAAATAAATAAAAGGACTGGTTATTGTTTTTGTTGTTTTTGACCCATGTAACCTTAATAAATAAGGTTATGACACCAAAAACTAATAACCTAACTTATAAATTTTAAATATTGTTAAAGACAAGTAAACAGTAATAAAATAAATATGAGCAATAGCTCAAATTATTACAATAGAACAATCAAATGAAAAACAGCGCTTTTCAGGAACAGAAATTGTATAAAGTAATCAAATGTAAAATAACACCGCATAGTCTTTACTGTATAAATTATAGATTAATCCTTAAATGTTACAAAAGTTATTCAGTCAAGAGCAGTGAGCGATTTTTTTTCTTCTCGTCCTTGTTTGATTAACATTAGTAACAGACAGCAGCAGGTTTATTAGACTGCTGTCACTTAAGAGCTGCACAGATCCAATATACTGTTACACAGTACTATTTATTTCTCTACTGTTATGTCAACTATGTTTACTAGGATACTTACCAATACAGGCATTTTCACACAATTGTGCGAATCGGTCCAAGTGCAAGCAGACGTAAAAGAATTCAATTCAGTTTTTGCATGCTGTTTGAGTGCGCATGCTTCGGATGTGTTGCACAACACAAAACTTCACATCGCACGAGTATGGAATAGAGTTCTTTCGCATTGTTGCGCTTGAAAATTTAAATTGGCAATGCTTAAAAACACATGCAAATGATAAACATATGTGTTGCACTGCACTGGCCTGTCTACTGTCCCGGGTCCGGCCCCAAAATATCGTTGGGCAGTCCTTATTGGCCAGCCATATATTTTGCAAAAAATACAAGTATTTTAGAACCAATTTTTTTCTTTTTTACATCATGTTCATTTTCATGAGATTCACGCTATTGGTACCCAAAAGCATAAAATCTGTTTCAAGTGCTACATTTTTTATACATTTTCAAATTCCTTGTGAATCCAACTATACAGGCCCACATGTGTAACATGCTTACTATCTGTGAGCTCAAACAAGCATTACTGAAAACAAGTCAGAACCAATGCTTTCAACTCATCCGTTCCCCGATTTGCTCCGCATTGGGAGTGCGACTCCAAATGAGATTCTGTCCTTGCTTAGACAAAGTCTCTTCTCAACAGCAATTTAAACAGCAAATTCTCTTCATTTGTTGAGTAAAGGACTCCCTAAAAGAGAAAGCCATACTCCCTCAATTACACCTCACTGGGTTGAGTAATATCAAAGCCATAAATTGAGAAAACTACCACAAGTGGTAACACAGGAATTATTAGTGAATTAGTGAATTATTAGTGATTTACAATCAACGACTAACACATTTACAGATAAATTCAACACCCCTTATGTTTCTCCAAATATTCTGAAGAATTCCAAAGAAATGGGGCAAAGGAAAAGGCTTGGCATGCTATTCGCCTGCACAAATTCAGTAATGTAATACAGTACATAGATGTTAACTGACCTGATGATATTCACATCCTGCATTTCACATATATACAAGGAGTGGTGTAATTTTATAAAATGGAAAATGAATATCACAACATAGATCTTTTTGCTACGGGAAATCTGGAAATTCACTGGGGAACAAATTGTTTATATTAAATAATGATGAAATAAAGGACTGCTCACTCCAAGAATGATATCTATAATGATAACCATTGTGGTCTCTGCCCACAACCACACACTATAAGATACTGTTTATTAAAAGCACTCGCTGTAGTTTAGTAATCTGTCCCTTTAAACACTCAAGCTCTTAAATCAGGTAAATTCTGATTGGCTGAATTTTTTTTTTTTTTTTAATTAGCCATCAGCTTAAAAAAAAATAGTTCTGATAGCAATTTCAATGATATCATTCCTCTGTGTCTCTGCGAGTTTGCTATTCTCATAGAATTACAACGATTGTTAAAACAGTTATTACAGTTAACTTCTTTGGTGTGAATGGCCCTCAATACTAATTTTTGCTTAATTCAGTGAATTAGACTAAACACTTATAAAAGTTACTTAATCTCATTCTGCAAACCAAAAATTAAATTCATTAAAAAAAAAAAAGTTTGGCATCCACAAAAAAAAAAAAAAAACTTTTCATGTTCAATTATTCTTCAAATTTAGTCATATTACCACATAATTTTCCAGCATGGAAGTAAGTTATTTTCTGTGAATAAGCAACACTTACAATTTATTAGATACTGTAAGTAAATAACTAGAAGAACAACAATAAATAATAAAAAACAATAAATGGTAAAATGATCTGTACTACAAAAACAGCACGTTATGATTACGATAAATTAAAATGATAAATACCAGTTTGAAATATCAATTAGCACAACAGACTGTTTTTGTACAGCTGAAAATACATTAAAAATATTAAGATGGATATACACACGTGACCACATATCAGTTGAAATTTATTTAAGTTTCAAGCCAGCTGTAAACAACCAAAATTTGCTTCACTTTACGCCTAATAACCAGACATCCTTGTTTGTTTGTTTGTTTGAGACACATCTTTGCATTAGTAGTCCTGCCTTCTAATAGCTGTGCATTGTGCACAAAAATATCCACCGTGGTATCCATCTTTTTCCTACGCCTCATGACACTTTGCACAAATTATTGGAGTAACTTCTGATAAACTGATAAATGATAAATCAGCGAAAGGTTCGCTCGATGAACGCAACAAGCATTTTCAAAAATACACTGAGTACATTAAGATGACATTATTCTACTCACCCTTTAAGCATTGAACATTAAAAGGGACATTTAAGTGTAAAAGCATTAAAAAAAAAATTACTACCACAGACCACGAATAACCCGATTATTTCCGCAGCTAACGTGTTTAATAATACAGAATATTACAAATGAGTTAAATATCACTGTAGTAATATGCCTGCATTATGTAACAAGTTGCTATAATCAAAAATGTTAATTAACTGGAACATTGAGTGATAATGAGGGATAAGTTATTTCTGTCACTGTGACAGACAATAAATATTATAATTTACCTGCTTTAGAAACATTCCAGTAAACAATGCATATAAGGATTAAAAGTGAAAAGGAGACTATTACATTTTAAAGCATCAGTGTGAAAACAAACCTGGAAAGAAAAGTGAGGATTTGGGGAGAAAAGAAAAAAAAAAAGATACTTCGTGCATTCCAGTGAATTATTAATGGGATATACTGTAAATTAAATCAGGAGAGTAGACCAGTATGTGTCGTCCTGTTTCATATGGTTACAGCAGAATAAAAAGGGAAAAAGGAAATCAGGAGGAAAAGAATGCAGCGTGAAGGAAACATGAAGGAAATTTTACAGCACATTCAGTGGCGGATACAGATTATTTGTAGCGCAACCTTATGATTTGAAATATTTTGTTTTAGTCTTTGAGTGGAACTTACCCAAGTGCCACCCATAATCTAAAACGCAGTAGACAGATTTCTAGCATCCAGCCCAACGAGACTAACCAATGTGGGAGAATATGGAGCCACCGTATGATAAAATGGCATGCATTTCCAGATGCGCTCAGTACATGTCAATCAAAAACTGTCCGAATAAGCATTCCTTTAGGAGACGCAACCATGGCCAACTACACTGACAGCAGAGACGGCATATTCTAGTTCCTGCGTTGATTTCGACCTGTCAGCCAGGCCCGTCATTCAGGTAGTGCTTTTGAACCATCAGGAGAAGGTGGTTAGCTTCACTGCTTTGTGGTGACAGCTGCAAGTTAGTGATGCCCTCAGCAAGCTGTTACAGGAAGCGATGTTATAAAGACAGTCCTGAAGACAAAGTTATGCTATTACAGGACTTCACTAGTTTATTGTCAGGTCATTTACGTTATGCTGCCGAAATATATGCCAACATGACAACAATAGGTTTGTTTAGCGGCACCTGTGCTTTGCATATTTCTCAGATACAGTTGGATTGTGGACATGCAAATCCTTAGGCCAGTGTTTATATGGATGGAAAGACTTTGTAACTCTCCATATACTGAAGACCTCAAGTTCACCTTTATGTTTTGATTCTGACCCTTTTACAGTAGTAATACCACAAAAATAACCACAGCCAAAAAAAACTATTTTAACTGCCACTCAAGAGTGCGTTTTCCAACAGCGAGACAAAAATCCTACAGATTATTTGTTTAGGCGGATTTGCAGTGAGCCGAGAATGACATTTAGCACTGACAGACGACAAATAAAAAGACAGTAAAAGCCACTTGTATATACAGGTATGGTTAAGTGCTCAATCGCAGTAAAAATATTTCAGATTGTAGTTCAAACAACTACAGTATAAAGGCATGCATTATTTCGATATAGCAAACAGGCAAATAAGGGTATGAAATCATCTAACTAAAGTTGTGGTCTCATATCACTAGGGTTTAGTGTGATTTATGTGGCTGACTCTAGTAGCCAGTAAAAGGTTAATGGCGTTCTCCACACAACATACACATACGTAAATATAAATGAAGCCTGCCGACTCCGGGACCATAAGTTTGAAGAAGGAAATTACTATGCTAATCTGCTACATTTTAAAAGTAAATGTCAAAAGAAAATACATTACCCTCACATTTCCAAACAGCCCTGTGGAACTGCTTAAATGTGACATTTCCCCAATCACAGAGGAGAAAGGGAACACCTCATCATCAACGGTACGCTATGGCAAATGATTAGTACTCCATTTCAAGCAATTGATTGTGGCTTTTAGACAGGCGTCCAAGACTATTTCTCATTGTATGAACATGCAGAACTTCCAAAGAAGAAGAATGGAAGGGAAAGAGGAAAGAAACAAACAAAGAGGAACACTGCAATGAAGAGCCAACAAATAAAGTGGGGGGAAAAAAGTGATAGATTCAAATAGGGCTGGGCAATAAATGATATCAAAATCACGTTCATAACGATGATAAGGATTGGACATTTTTACTCAAAATAGATTAATCTAAAAGCCTATCACACAGCAGAAATAAACACAACAACAGCCAGTCAGTGCATGTCACTAATAAGTGATTTCTGCATATCTCTGTGTGAATGAGCGGCACGGTTTCGTCTGATACACAAACTAACATAAGTGACGCTCACTGTGTTTTAGGATATGCCAATGCACAAATACATCACAAATGGGTTACGACACTTGTTTATTTCATATTACATTTTATTTTACTGCATATATTTGTGAAAATGTTTAATGTTGCCTATGCTTTGTCAATGTTAAGATTCTTTTTTAATATGCCAATAAAAACACTGTAGGCATTCTTCAGGTCTTTATCACTTTTAAAATTAAGCGAATGAAATGGACAAATGTTTACCTTCACGAGCAGTCACATATTTGCGAGCTTGCAGCAGGAATCTCTTAAGTGAGAAGTTTAAAGCTTACAGGCTTCCGTACATCGTTCGCCCGCAGCGTCTTCTGGGATGTATAACTGTTCGATTCTCTCAAGTCTGCATTCGATGCATCCTCGATATCAAAAACACATCCAGGTACTTTCATGCATGCTTTGTACTTCCGTTCCTGAGTATTGGAATTTAACTTTGGAGGTTGACGATGACTTAGTACAAGAACACAAGGACGCAAGATCACTTAAGAACGCATACTGAGAAACAGCCATGAACTTGCCTGCTTTGAGAGTCACTTCACAAGCTTTTCAGTTTCTTTTGAGAAAAACTAGTCAACTACACACAAACTAAGGCTGCGTCCGAAAACTGAAAAATGCTGCCTTCGAAGGACACATTTTAAGGTAGGAAGGCATCAAGGCACGTCCGAATTCAGTGTTAGCTTAACTTCCTGTCATTTCTAGCGGGAAATTACTACTGTAGTAATTAAATATTTGTTTAGTTTTCACCAAAGCGCACGCTGTTTTTCGGTAGATCATTAAACTGTTATGCTGCCTCAGAAGTCTGTCCGAAATCAGTTTAGTGAGGTGCCTTCATGCACAAACACTGCCCTACAAGTCACTGCTTGATAGGGCAGCGAGGCAGCAAGTCAGCTGCCTAGGTTTTCAGATGCAGCCTAAAACTGAAAGATCTTCACGACAAACCGTCAAAATAAAAGTTTGGTTTATGACAAATATATCACTACTGTATACTAAAATGTACTTTCAAAGTAATAATAATAATAATAATAATAATAATATTTCTAATGAATATCATACAAGATATTTTTATCCATGTTATACATTTATACAGTTCTGTTGTGCAGCATCTTATCTGACAAAAAAAAAACGTTTTGTTGTAAATTAATTGTTATATTTTAATTTGATTGTTTTAAAAGCTTGATTAAATTGTTTATTTAAATTTGTACTAAATCTTCATCCTTCAGACATGTATGATGTTGACATTTATACTCATTGACATTTTAAAAGAGAACATTGTCTTTATGTCCATTACAGTTCTTTAACATGAACCCAATCTAAACAGCGCACCTTGGTGTGCATCGCTGCATATGTGAAAAAATAAATGTTGTTTGTTAACCATACCACCAAACCTATTCCCAACCTTACCCGTATTCCAACTCACTAGCAGCAAAAGTGTTTTGACATGAACACAATAAGCACATTGCACCTAACAATTATTTATCATCGATAAATAATTCATCATTAAAAAGGTAAATGTTGTCATATGCGACTACATGTTACTTTAGGAAGATTCTGCCTTAAGAATCAATGGTGCAACAAAAAGTAAAGAGTTACAAACTAACTAGTACTTACTAAGCCTATAGTCTGGAATTTATGTTCCAGTTTAAGTAAGAACTTACGAACCCTATCCGTTTGTTAGTAGAGGTACAAGACTTGAGAACAGAGAGAAGGAAGACATTCAAAATGTGCAGAGCTGGTGTCCTCCAGGATTTTGAAAGTGTATAGTTTTGCACATCCCTACTGCATGTTTGCATCTTAAACGTACGCATACTTTCAAATCACTTCACATACTTCCCAATCACCAGCACGGTCTGATACGTATACTGTACAGTAGCATGCAAACTGGCATAAAGTGAGAGAAAGTGAAAAGCAAAGAAAGAGTGATGACAAGAAAGAGAGAGAGAGAGAAACAAGAGAAATGAATGTTATGTGCAAAACAGTTTGAGGGCTACATGAGTGCTTTTGCGTGGGTAAAGCAAGCGTACGAGAGGCCAATTTGTGCAGAGTTTGTTCAACCTAAAACACTCTTAGAAAGATAGACGTATCGCTGGTGGCGCATGAAGCATGAGCAGGTCAGAGCATTTCTCCCGGCGTCCGCTAACATGTGCATGCTCACACACCCACCCACATTCACAAGCGCACAGCTGTCACCGGCAGGCAGCAAAGGATCATTCACAAAAACACCCCCCCTCCCGGCTCTGTTTCCCTAAGTATCTGTGACACACACACTCACAGTGAGGCAGCATGTGGAGATTCATTACTCAGCAGTGCAGACAGTGTGCTGTGGCAGCAACAGTTCACTCATTACCCCGCAGGCTACTGAGACCATGCCCTTCATTCGGAGGAGGCTGGGATAGGATTCTCCCTCTTAAACAGAAACGCTTTGCTCTCAGGGAAGTCTGATGGGTCAATGCCAAGATCTAGGTCAGAAATACTGGTCTTAGAACAGTTCAAAGGTCATTCAGTTAAGATTCAAATAGACCCTTCAAGAATCTTGCCGTACCATGTAAATAGAATTTTTCACATTTTTATTTTTCATGCTGCCAAGTACACACTGCAAAGTTTCAGGAGTCAAACCCTTTTTAAAATGCGGGTTTGAATCTGAAAGAGTTATGTACAGTTTGAGAATGGACAGGGCAAAAAAAAAAATCAGATGTGTATAAATAGATCTGTGCATTAAGTCTGCAAAAGTATGCAATCATTTTTTCAAAAATCAATTTCCTGCATTGAAAATATTTTGGTGGCCACCCTAAATGAATCTTTGTCCTGCCAAAGATTTATTTAATCATTTAATGTGACGATACCTGCCGTTCTGCAGGACCGGTCCCCACTGATAGCCGGCTAAGTTCCAGTGCATTATTACTAACTTTTCAAATCAGTCACTCAGGGACTTTTTACATATAATGTTCAGATTTTAAAGTATAAATAAATTCTAAACCATTTTATGATCTGTCCCAGTGATTATTTTTTATAATCATGAATAAGTAGGGCAAGTCATTATTACAAATCGTTTCTTTGCATTTATTTTGGATTCATTGTCAGTACTGGTTTCACAGTTCACAAGGGTAGGGTATTTTGTACTGTGTGTGTGGATGGCTGTGTTCATCCACCATCACTAAAGAACATTTTTGTCCCAGGAAAAACCCTGGCAATGTTTATTTAACTGAACAATATTGCTAACATGCTAATGTTTTAATGTATTTACTTATAATCAATAATTAGTACTAAAAATGAACTAATTAAAATTTATTCTTTTTTTATTTTCCATTAAATAAATTAATTAATTTTAAAAAAAAAGTTTTTTGCTATGGTACCAAAATTGGTACAGAGAACCATGGCTGCACAATTAATCAAATTTCTAACTGCGATTATGATTACGGATACCACGATTTCATAATCGTTCAAAGGCACGATGACAAAAAAAAAATATCCACATACAATATTCTGCGTGCTTAAAGGGATAGTTCACACAAAAATGAAAGTTCTGTCATCATTTACTCACCCTCATGTTGTTCCAAACCTGTATGAGTTTTCTTCTGTTGAACACAAAAGAAGATATTTTGAACAATGGAACACCATGAGGGTGAGTAAATGACAATTTTCATTTTTGGGTGAACTATCCCTTTAAGAGGTGTGTTTAGAGCATGTTACATTGTAAGAGGTGAATCACGACTACTTCAGTTCAGTGTAAATGATCTGGGTCTAGCCCAGCACAGAAGGAACTACCAGTGACGTAAGTGTGCGTTGATTGGCCAGCACCCGTCATTTTTAAAAAGCCGTGTACACAGCCTATACATTTACTCCTCGAACCACCTTTGCAAACATGGAAAACAGTGATAGATGGACCTCTCAACTTTACGCTAAGGAGAAAATACAGTGCGACTTTGAATGGACCAAGTGAAACATGATTATGTATTTCTGCTCAGCTAGCAACACTGGCAATCAACCACACGGCAAAAGCTAATACTTTTTCATATACTGTCTACTTTCTTTGTATAACAGTTCTATCTAATAACGTATTAGACAGGACTGTTAAACAGTTTGTAAACTAATGAAGATGGAAAATGCAAGCGTGCTCAGGCTCTGGCTGAGCTGTTCTCAGCGCCTCAAAATAAAAGTCCATCGCACAGTCAAAATAAAAGTCACAACAACAAGCACAGTTTATACTTTAGTGTTCCTACTGGTGGTGCAAATGCAACCAGGATGGCCCTAGAGGAACATTAGTTCTCAGGGAACCACCCTGCATCTGTTTACTTTTTTTTTTTTTTTTAAAGAAGAAACCAACCCAATATATAGGCCTAGTTGACATTTGAGGCTTAATGCTATAGAAAAGCAATTAAAAAAAAAAAAAAAAAAAAAGTGTCAGGAAGACTGTTTTCAGCCCGTTTTTTATTTTTACATAAAAATATGACATTCAGTGGTTTCAAATGTTATAAAGCTATTCAAAACATCACTCAATGTAATTGTGATAATTGTAATTTATAATCGCAGTTACAATTTCAAGGGAATAATCGACAATTATTATTCGTACATTATTCGTCATAATCGTACAGCTTGCAGCCCTACCGAGAACCATGAAATTAGACTGTTATTGGCACGGACTACTGAAACTTTGGTAACGTGACAACCCTAGTACCACGTTGATAGCGGAGATCAGTTTCCATGAATATCGGTCCATTTCAACAAATAAATTAAAAACTCGATCAAGAATCCACATTAATCACTCAAAACGTTCACAGAAGTCTATGCAAAAAAGATTTTTTTTTTTTTTTTTTTAAAAGTTGATTTATTAATAATTTATCTAATGTGTAATATTGCTGTACATAAGGTAAAATGAATAATGTTAATTAAAGTAATTAATCTACTTTTCAGCAATGACTTTTCAGTCAACATGGTGCCTGAAAACAAATTAAATTCACCCTTTTAAGTCATTGGACCAAAAAAAAAAAAAAAACATGATACTTTCACACATTTTTGTAAAGTTTTTCATTTTTTGCATTTAAGTAATATTTGCCAAACACAGACATTTATTCCATAGTTTATGACTTTTAAAAAAAAAAAAAAAAAATCAGCTTAAGAAAACTGTTCATGACTTCCTCAATTCACAATTTACCATTTGATCTTTGGGATGCACTTATCTCTCAGCTAATTAATCTAACTTGAAACAAGCTTACATGGGGGGAAAAAAAAAAAAGATTACTGTAACAAAATTACACTACACATCACACTCAAAACTAACTTACAGTTCTGGTATTTGTACACCAAAAAAAGTCCCTCTTTAATATTAGCACAGATATATGCAAGGCTGGTTGCTTTTGAAAATTACACACCATCATCAAGTTCAAGCTGTCCATTGCATCATTCATGCAAATCCGCAGCTTCAAAACCTTTTAACGTCACAATTTATCTGGCTTACAACTAGACCACAAATGAGAACTTTAAATACACAAATCTATGCAGAAATGTAGTAATCTATGTACACTTTTATAAATACACTCATCTAACTAAGTCCACAAAGGTTCTGCACCTACAGAACTCCACAGAAAGTCTATCATTCAAATTTCAACATATTAAATATTCATTACATAAATATTATAATATATTTATTCATTTAACAATATCTTAAGCTACATAAACAAAAGCTGCTTATAATCAAAACTTTTTTAGAAGTAACAGTTTCTGTGCATTCATGAGTCACATCTACACCAAATCACCTGTTGTTTATTTAAAAAAAAGACAATGCCACTGTATCCTGCACAAGCACAGATTAACAGAAAGAGTCACCACAAATGCAAAGTTTAAAAAAAAATTTTAAAAAAGTACCGTTTCAAATTCTCATCTGAAAATTAAAACACTCTAAAGAAGGACATACTGTTTGGTTTAAGAAAAATATTCTTGTCTTCCCATCAAGGTTATGGCATAGCAGATGCACCAAAAAATGTTGCAATAGCTAAGGGTCGTTAAAACACTTTTCACTTCCACAATGAGAATACACAATCACATCTTTAAGCATTATTCTCTCATTCAAAAACAAAAATCTTCAAACAGCATAAACGTCTGTGGATTCAGTAAAGGTGGCCTGAGAAAGACAAATTATTACTGTTGATGGTCAGAAGTTGACAATGAAGACAGGATGGTAGTAAAACAACAGTGACACTTGGCTAACGCCTACACTGCTTGTAAACACAGACACACACAGTGAGTCTGAACAAGCATGCTACTTTTAATATTACCTGCACTGAGATCAGGGACACACTGTATATAGTAGGAATGCTGAAATTTAAACATTAAGAAACCTGGATGCAGATAAGATAACATTCCTGTAACCTACAACCTCAAGTTATGATATAATTCTAAATGCTAATCTATAATAATAATAATACACTGCTATTAATGCACATTTGAGGACATGCAAAGAAAAATATGCATAAAAGGAAGGTTAAGTCCTCTAAATGACATGCATTTCGATGTTTAATTTCATATCAAGAGAGATTCAGACATTCATTATGATAAACCTTCTTTTTATGAAATGCAAATACCTCTTAACATTGGACATTTCAGACCATGCAAAACAATGTGCATCACTAAAACGTGCTCTACATTGCACGCATTTTAACGTTGCAAATTCCCTTAATCATTATTGTTAAAAACAAAGCAGATGTGTGCATGAATGACCTGTGTATAAATGAAATAAGTCTGTTTTGTAATGCAAAAGTGACTCAAATTTAATATATATATATATATATCTTATTAATCATCATTTTGCATACATTTAAAACATGAAAACGCTTTAAAAAGGCTTTAAAACGCGCCCATGCACACAGCGAGTGTAAGTAGAGCAGCTCGTCGGCGGGGCTCTTTGCTGCATTAGATGCAATTATAAATGGCCAGGCGCAGGAGAAGAGGCAGCCAATCAGATTTGAGCTCGCGTGTCAACCTAAGACCAACTGTCTTCTGCCTTTGACAGAAGGATTTTACCTCCATAATTCAAATCCCAAAGCAAAGCAGCCCGCTGCACTTACTCACATCACTCAGCCTGTTTACACACACTTACGGTCAAAAAAACGCCTCAAAACACTCCCAAACGCGACGCGTTTCAAATCAAACCGATTTTAACGGTTAATGGGCCGTTAATGTTCACTTTTACCCCACATATGGTGAAATATTCGGGCTAAAAATGTGTTTTTGGCATTGTTTTTTAACTAGCAGTTACCCTGATAGTCTGGGGGCTAATAAACGAGGCGTTAACGAACTCGAACATCTTAACAGAATCATTCAAACCCACAACCTTCATTCAAAAACGTTTAAAACTTTCCCGACACAACTGTTATCAAATCCCATGAAGCTGGGCTTACACGAAACTGGTATTTTTGCTGAATGCACGCAACGAGCCCTGCCTCAAAAATTAGCATTACTTTAAATTCCACATGCAAACTCGTGCCCCCAACAGCCCTGTCCGAGCTCTGGACATCTGTCTAGCACAACCAGCCCAAAGCGAGACAACAAGAGACAGAAATACAGTACAATAAAAGCTGCTTATATGAACTGAGTTCGCTGGAAAAACAGAGGCAGCCATTTTAGAGCAGACTGAAGTTGTGTCCCAAATGTCATACTATACACTATGCACTTGCACTATACATGCACGATGTACTGAACAGTCTATTGTATACATTTTATACGGTTTTGTCATGCAGTAGTCTGAAAGCCCCTTCACCTCCACTACGTAAGGAAAGCTGCGACCGTTGAGTGCATGAAGTGTCCAACGTTGCACACTTCTTTTTCGGTTAAACGAGTGCATCATCCGGGTATTTAAAATGCACTTGCTCTTTTTAAAATTCTCAGTGTGAACACTATTCGCACTATTTACACTTCAAAGCGGCATACATAGTGCATACGTACGCGAATTGGGACGCACCTTGAGAGAAACAATGGCAGACTCTCGTACCGAAGCACACAGCTCTAGCCGAACAAGTTAAGCAAAGTTTACCTGGGTCCTATTGAGGGCTTGTCCAGTGTTTCCCGGGCTCATGGGAGGAGGGTGATGGCTTCTTTGTTGCCAGGCCGGATGGCCGCCACCGTATTGACTACTGATGTCCCCCGGTCCTTTGGTAGCCCCGTCCTGGCCGCTGTACTCATTGGCCGGGTAGTTTTGGTAGCTCCTCGTGGAGCTGGGAGAGGTCAGAAGCTGATTCAGCGTTGGGGTGGACGTGGGCTGAGGGGTTCCCATGTTATACCTCTGGTTGTTGTAGGAAGCAGCAGCAGTAGTAGTTCCTCCTGGCGGCGGTTGCTTGCCTGGCTGTCCCCCGGCCGTCGGCGGCTGGCTGTTTCGCGGGGAATTCATGCCGTAGCCTTGGCCCTGATGGTACGGAGTCCGGTTTGGAAAGGGGCTGTAGTTGTTGAAGTGGTTCGGGTAGCCGTGTTCGTGCGAATTGGGCGGGTATGAGTCCATTACCGCCGGCCCTGCCATGCCAGGGCTTTGTTGTCCGCCATGTTGATGAAAAGGGGCCCGGTTGTAGTGCTGGTTGTAGCTGTATGGAGGTGGGGGGAAGGCGCCCGGGTGGTGGGGAGCCATGCCGGGGTGGTTGTTCCCTTCGGAATCATTCTGGCTATTGTTATTGTTCACCCTGGACGGGTTCCCGTTGCCGTTCTTCATGTCAGGGTCTCCTCCTGCTCCTCCTCCTCCCCCAGCAGCATTTCCCACATCGGCCCCGTCTTGTAGTTCCTTCTGGCCCGGGGATCCGCCGTCGGCGCGGGGCTCCTTGCTTTCCTGCTGCTTCTCTCCGAGCACCGACTCGTCCTGCGGCTCCCGCTCCGGCTTTTTGAGTTCGGCGGGCGGGCTAGTGTTGAGAGTGGCGACCTGAGCGGCCATGATCTCTCTCTCTCCCTCTCTTTCACCGCGAGTCACTTTGAATATAAATACAACGCTCTTATAAAGACGTGCCCGTGTCCCGTATCATTCCTTCGACTTTCAGACCGAATTCGGTCTTCTCTCCCGAATGCGACTCGAGTACAAAAAGTTTCTTGGAGAATATAAATAAAGGTCCCGGGAATGAATTTAACCGACACAAATGTGTGTGTGAGTGTGTATGTGGAGGGGGGGCCTCTTACAGAACGAGAGCGCGAGAGAGAAACCGATCAAACCAGCACGAGGCTCCGCGAGACACAGCCATTTTACCGAAGCGCGCGGTCACATGCAAAACGCGTCATGGAGCGCTATGCGGATCCGGAGTGAGAGAGAGAAGTATGTCATCTCAAGGTACTTTAACATAGTTCTCGTTCCAGTTCGTGGAATGAGCACAAAATACGTATGTGAGCCTTGGGCTTTATTGTGAAATAATGCATAAAATACATATTGTATTGTATTAAATGAATCTATAGTTGTTGTTGTTGTTGTTGTTAATTAAAATATTTTTTATGGAATATTGCAGTATTTATTATAAATAATTTATCCGTGCACATCATTATTATTTTTTTAATTCACGTGCCCTCATAATCTTTAACCAAAATAACTTGCCCTCTCTCTTTCAGCGACATCTCTTCTCTGATGACATGTTTAGTGGCGCGAGGGCGGAGCAATTCCCCATGGACAAAATCAAGTCCTGCCCAACATTATTTCTTGTTCGAAAAGACGTTTCACTCAGATATATGTTACAATAGGGGGAAACAAAGACTATCACAACTTCTGTTTCATGCTGATTTCGTGTTTCGTGCCTATGCAAAACTCAGTGCCACAATGTTAGGGTGCTGTGGATGCTATGCAGTTGCCAGTGTGGTTGCTATGCAGTTGCTATGGTGTTCAGGGTGCTGCTAGGGTGTTCTGAGTTGTTGCTGGGTGATGAACCCTTTTCATATTTCCGGGGTTCTCAGAAGCGAAAGTCGTCATAATTTGGTAAACTTAGAAAGTTGTACAGCGGTGGACAGTAGACGGCATCAAATATAATTTTTGTATTTCCATTTGCTCCAATAGCAAAGTCGGAAGTTGGTCGGAAGAGTTATTTGTCATCTTTATTTGTGTATGTATATATAATATATATATATATATATATATATATATATAGTGCTTTATTTTAAAAAAAATTACTTCATCCATAATTTTTTTAATATTTATATTTTAATTCAATTTCAGTTTGACAAAAATATTTATATTATATTTAATAGTTAATAAAAAAAGTTTCGTTTTAGTTAACAATAACTGTAAAAACACTGTAAAAAAAACAATTGTTGGTTTAACTTAAAAAAAGTAAGTTACCTGGTTGCCTTAAAATTTTGAGTTCATTGAAATTAAAATATTGAGTTAATACAATGAAGGCGATTGGTTTAATAAATAGAAACTCAAAATATTATTAAATAATTTTTAACAGTGTATTTTAACATAAAACATTTCACACTTTAATGCTTAGATTAGGGCGTTCAAATTGTGCTTTATTGGGTACCCTAAGAATGGAATAAATACAATTGTACAATAAATAGTACTATAAATGTTCCATCATGTTTACATATTTATCACATGAACATACAACAAAGCATTCTACATATACAAAATATAAACAAGTGCTTAGAACCAAGTGTTCTTGCATATTTCAGACAGCAAATGAGAGGGTTTATTGCAGCAGCATTATGTTTGATCTGTGCAGAGGACAGCATGAAATTACAGCCTGTGTGCTAATGTGTATGTGCGCATGTGTTCAGAGAGCGAGCGCGCGAGAGAGAGAGAGATAGAGAGAGAGAGGGATGGAAAGGGAAAGAGGATGGGGGATGGACCGAGAGCAGGAAGTGAAAATGAAAAAAAAGTGAAATGCAGCGCAAGCCATAGAGAAAGGAAAAAAAACTGCGTAGGCCGCAGCAATCAAATCTGGCACACCAAATCCAACCCCAAATTCAACAGCGAAACGTGTATTTGGTTTGGTAAAGAGATACCGGAGAGCTTAGAGACAGCGCAAAGTAAATAACCAAATGGAAACAGCCATGCTCTTTACCCCACTCAAACACTGCTGCTCTCTCCCCACCCCCTCTCATTCTCTCTGCCTGTCTGCCTCTGCCTCTCTCTCTCTCTCTCTCGCTCGCTCGCTTCTCGCAGCAGCGGCTGGCTCTGTGCTTGCAAAAGCAGCAGAACTTTGCTATCTGGCTATGGGGGATGGGCAGTGAACACGCACAGCGCAGGCACAGCGCCTTCTCTCTACAATGCAGAACCTGCGCCTGCGAAA
The DNA here is from genome assembly GCA_037101425.1 of Elopichthys bambusa. Taxonomy (NCBI): domain Eukaryota; kingdom Metazoa; phylum Chordata; class Actinopteri; order Cypriniformes; family Xenocyprididae; genus Elopichthys; species Elopichthys bambusa. The sequence goes on along the minus strand of CM074448.1, from coordinate 15,384,300 downwards.
GGCGCCAGGTAGCCTGACCCGTGTCAGTGCTCACAAACAAGTTTTTATTATTATAAAGTAATATAGACTCAAAATGCTTTTATAAATGCGTTTGGGCGCGTGTGAGTGTGTGTGCTCGGTGTGAATGCGCGTGTGTGTCGAGGAGGAGGGGGGTCAGTCGCTGACTATATCAGCAGAATTGCGAGTGTTGTGCGGGTAGAATGTAGACATGCAGGCAGCAGAGGGGGTTGGGAACTCTCTCCAGCGTTTTTGCATTTAAAACCAATTTAATGTCTGTTTCCAAGCATTTTTCCTGTTACTCTAGCAAATTACTAGTACAATAGGTGCTTAAAGTCAACATGAAATCAAAAATGGCCTTACTTGATTTCTTAATGTGTGTCCCTGGTCTTGTGTACAAATCATTGGTGCATGTTATTCCCAAGAAAAAAGTGTTTCTATTTGTAATCTTATATCAAAATATATGACTTTCCCTTTCCGCAGACAGCGCATCTGATAATAACCAATAGAAACGTGTATAATTAGGCATTTTTAGCATACTTACATGCAGCCAGACTGCATTTTTTAATGTACACTTTTCACAGTCTAAACAAGTCGACCCTACGCTTTTTCTTGATTGGAGAATATCCTGTTTTACTCATACATATGTCAAATTATCATAAAATGGCTTGCAAGAGGCAATTCACATTGACTTTTTTTGGAAGGGGAAAATGTCATTAAAATACAGATAAACCATTTTTGCAGCACATAAAATACACACTTTTCCTTATATGTTTCATTAACCGTTGTGAAAAAGAAGTGTGTTTAATTAGCCTACTTAAGTGGGTGAAAAATGCTCTAAAGTTGAAATAATTGCATTTGATATAAATTTAAACTATAATACACTGCAGTTAACATGCACTGAAGTGTCTGAAAGCATTTTATTCAGTTCACACTTAAATGTATTCTTGTATTATTTACATAATAAGTATACTTTTTAACAAGGGAAGGTTAAGCTATAATCTAGATTTTGGTTAAAAAAAAAAAAAATGAAGTTCATGGACATGTTGTTTGCCAATAAACAAATGAACTGACACCAGATTGACAAAAGGAAAGTATAGCATTTTAACAGTACTTAAGCAGATAGGCAGTTGTAATGGGAAGATTTAAGTTGAATGCTAAGAATTCAGCACAAAGGCCTTTAGATCCAGGGCTCATTGAATGCCATTGACTTTAGGGGCCACTTTCCTTTAAAACATTTGGCTCCGGCTGCAACTCCTGGGCTTTCAGACTGAGGGACCAGGTTGTATAGCAACAGAAATGCTTGGCCACCAGCTCTCCCCCACTTGAAAAGTATGAATCAGAGATTTTTCCACCTACATGCATTTCACATTCACTCTCTTAGTCATAGTTGTCCACGGACAAATGAAGCTTCTGCATAAGTGTCTTTACCTCTAATTTCTGCTGTGAAACCCTTCTAATGAACTCAGATTAAAAGCTTTTTCAAAGTCAGATCACCAGGCCTCTGGCTGTGAGTTCCCTGTATGGGCACCGTGACACAGCCCATCTGTGACAGCCCCGTGATCTACGACTGTTTACTCTGTCCCCCTCCACCACCTACCCATGAGTCTGAGCGTGATGCATCACCTGTGGTCCGCTGCCGAGGGCTCTCCCCGGTCTCCGCGATGACGAGCCTGGAACCGATCCAAGAGGAACCTGGCCAAAAATACACTGTATTTGCAAGATTTACACCGTTACTTAAATATTAAGCACATACACTCACTGGAATAGTAAGTGGAAGCTATTTATTACAACAACCTGTTGATAACTGGTGAGCATCCACTGATTAGAGTTTTTAAACTTTACCTTTATATTAACTGTGAGACAGCATCTTTAACTACAAAGATAATAATATTTAAAGTGAATTAAATATTGGCCAAAAATATTTGCACACTCACGTCACACCTAAAATGTATGAATGTCATTACACGATGATGAAATATAAAATCAAGTGGCACAAATGCTGCTAGAGCTTTTCTCTGAACTAACTTTACATTTCTGGGTCTATTTTTGTGACACCAACTGCTGTCAAGGTGATTTTTAGTGGATGTATGGAGTCGGTTCTCATCAAGTTCACTGGTATCCTATAAGAACCCTTTGGGGGGGAAAGTACATTTTAGCATTTTAGCAATTTTTTTTTTTTTTTTTTTTAGCAAAAAAAAAAAAAGTACATTTATGGAAATAACATAAGAATATCCTTAAATGTGAATTTAATGTTTTCAGACACTGAACTACATGTTAATGGCAAATAAATGAAAATGTATTAGAGTTTAAATTCATATTAAGTGCAATTAGCCGAACTTTAGAGTGACTTTTTGATACACTTAAGTACTTAAAGGGTTAGTTCACCCAAAAATTTAAATTCTTTAATTACTCACCCTCATGTCGTTCCACATCTGTAAGACCTTTGTTCATCTTCAGAACACAAATTAAGATATTTTTGATAAAATCTGATGGCTCAGTGAGGCCTGCATTGAGAGCAAGTTCATTTAGACTTTCAAATGCCCAGAAAGGTACTAAAAATATATTTAAGACAGTTCATGTGACTGCAATGGTTCAACCTTAATGTTATGAAGCGACGAGAATTCTTTTTGTGCACCAAAAAATCAAAATAACTTTATTCAACAATATCTAGCACTTGTCACTGAACTAAACACTTCTTCATGAAGCTTCGAAGCTTTACGAATCTTTTGTTTCGAATCTGTGGTTCAGAGCGTGTTCCAAACGATCTCAAACTGCCAAAGTCACGTGATTTCAGTAAACGAGGCTTCGTTACATCATAAGTGTTTTGAAATTTCAATGGTTCACGTGACTTTGGCAGTGCTCCAAACCACTGATTCGAAACAAAAGATTCGTAAAGCTTCAAAGCTTCATGAAGCAGTGTTTAGTTCAGTGATGAGTGCTAGATAGTTTTTTTTTTTTTTTTGGCACACAAAAAGTATTGTCACATGAACTGTTTTAAATATGTCTTTAGTACCTTTCTGAGCATTTGAAAGTCTAAGCTAACTTGCTCTCAATGCAGGCCTCACTGAGCCATCAAATTTTATCAAAAATATCTTAATTTGTGTTCCAAAGATGAACAAAGGTCTTATGTGTGTGGAACGACATGAGGGTGAGTAATTAAAGACAGAATTTCCATTTTTGGGTGAACTAACCCTTTAAGGACATATTTATATGTAATTTCATAATTACTTCTATTGTCTTTAAAATATAGTTGTACTGGCGAATGTAATAACAAACATTTATGGTAAGCTAAAATATATACTTTAATGTCATTAATGAAAATGTAATGTACTACATGTTAACTTCAAATGTAATATTGAATAACTCACTATTACAATCAAGTACTTGTGCTTTAGTATGATAGTCAACATATCAAAATAAGTGTACTTCTTTAAAGCACAACAAAAGATTATTAAAACATAATGATTTAAAATGTACTGTAAATTGAACTTGACACTCTAAAAAAACTAAACAAATTTACACAGTAAAATACCGTTTTCCATTGAAACAGCAATATACCATAAAATAATGCATTCTAGGTAATATTTGTTATTTTAAGAAAAGAGGCCTATAGGCTACTTTCTCGAAAATGACAAATAATATTACCCAGAATGCATTGTAACATGCAGAAGTAATATACTGTATAAACAATGCATTCTGGGTAATATTTGTCATTTTCGAGAAAGTAGCCTTTAGCCTATAGGTTATAGGTAGCCTATACTTTCTCAAAAATGACTAATAATATTACCCAGAATGCATTGTTTTTACGGTATATTACTGCTTCAATGTAAAATGTTTTTTACTGTGTAAATTTGTTTCGTTTTTTGCAGTGCATTATTACAAGGTGCACTTTTTAAAAGTGTGCTTAAGTGTGTTGAACAATCAAGAAATTGTAATCTCATTAAGTACACTTATTTCATTAATATATTATCTGCAATTAGTTTTTATAATGGCCTAGTAGGCCTACACATGTATTCAATTGTTTGACATAAGTTGATTCAGAAGTTTTGAAAGGTTTTTTTTTCTTGAATTTAAGCACAATATATATTGTTTTATCATGTAAAACAAACTTATTTTTGTGACATAATTTACTTAAAATGTATTTTGGACTCTGATGAAAGATTTAAGCATCCAATGAACAGCATCAGTATGAACAGTGTATTTATTGTTCAATCATTTTAAACCTAACAAAATGTTTTCATAAAAAGTGTGCTTGTGTAAAAGAAATGACACATCATTTGTCTAATGCAATGACATAATATTTATTTCTTTTTAAGTATGATGTTCAAACGTTTTTTGCCACCACTGTTATTATGGTCACAGTCTAATGGAAGGGAAGCAAAAAGTCTAAGAGATAACCAACAATAATCAGCTTAAAAAACAATGACTTTTTAAAAAGGGGGTGTGAAAGATCATGACCACCATAGAGGTTATGGTTTCAGTGAAATGTATCTCAGTTTAATGTAGACATGCGTGTTCTGTATTGTGACAACTGATTCAGTCAAGCAGTTCTTTAGTGCATCCAGATATCACCAAAGGTAACGTTTGACCAAATCTCTCACTTTTAACAGACCTTTTCAAAAGACAACGGATCACTCTTTTCCTTACATGATGCTCAAAACCGCTTGTTGCTGGCACCTTATAAACCACATTGTGTTTATAGGGCTCTGAGGTGAAAGCCACAGGTTTTGATCCTAAACCAAAAGCATCTGAGGCTATAGCTTTGTCTTCATAGTGTGACTCAACCACACAGCTTTGCATGCTTGCTACATCTGCAGTTTTCCTCAAACCATACACTGTTAAAGTTCACAGAAAGGGCTTTTAACCACACTTGGGTTTTTCTGGTCTGCAAAAAAATATTTAACTGCAAGAATAGATAAAGCCAGTGTACTGTAAATTAATAATCATTTATGACCCAGTCAAAAGACAGTAAAACTGTCAGGCATGAGAAAAAGAGTCCTCATGGCAGGTACCTTTTTTCCCTTTTTTTTTTTTTTTTTTTTTGTAAATCCCGTGGAATCCAGTCTGGGAATAGAGCCATTGGATTGTCAAGACAACTCAATAATCCAGAGCGGAATTTTCTAACAAACGTGGAGTCAAGTTTGGCATAAAAACACACACTTTTCACAATTTTGCTTGTGTATGTTAAGCAACACATCCTGGATGTGAACACTACCAGGAACAACTACTCTCTGAGTGAACACAATCCCACACAAACAGTGTGGCTGCATGAGCTCCGTCCAGTGGATTGTTGGGTAGCTGTAAAACACATCGTCTGAAGTGCGCAGAGGAAGGAAGTGGCACTTTGAGCAGAGCAATTGAATTTTAGCTCATTCTCACACTGAAAAAAAAAAAAAAAGATACTTTGGACCAAATACCAAATACTCTAAATTGTTATTGCCAAATTTAGTTATTTCTTGTTTGGAAAATTGGTTCAAACCTTTTAATTTATTATAATTTATTATTAATCAAAAATATTTATTTTCCCAAAGGCAAAATAAAAATCAACAATTTCTGCAGTCAGTATGCTCTGCACAGCTGTCATTTAAACAAAATTGTTACTTTTATTTTTTTTCTTTCGTGAGTGTTGCTTTTAGATAAATTGAACAAAACAGGTTTAAACCAGAAACCATGGTTTTTGATTAGACCAATATAAAAATGCACTTTAAATAAATGACACGGTTGTTTTACTTTTTTTCAGTGCTGACAAGCTGATGACCAAACTAACCAGACCACTTGCTCTCTCTCTCTCTCTCTCTCTCACTCACACACACACACACACACACACAAACTTTCACAAAATTCAGTATGTATCCTCCTGAATATTTAATCCAAACTCTCCAGTGATAAAAATAATGAAACCTCATTTTCATTGGACGTTATTGGTGATATCATTGTGTAGTACAATGGACCGTTTTAGCATTTGGTTGAAACACCTGAAATTTACATAACTGACATAGTGCAATGGCAGCTGCTAGCACACATGAAGGATCTTCAACTATCAAAACACTTCTTTAAACTGAACATTAAGAGCTTGGATCTCTTTAAAAATTATGCAGTTTTTGTAAATAGAAATATAACAATTCATGTATAACCATTTATTTGTGCTTGTATCAATGCAAATGTTTATTAGTAGTTCAGCTTGATACATTTTTAAAATGTAAAATGTTTAAATTGGTTAAGTTGTAATGTATGTTTTTTTTTTATGTTCATGTCTATGTAATCCACACCAGATTTCCGCTTGAGGACAGTAAAATAAACTTTTACTTTACAGTTTTTTGCAATCACTAGGACACATTTCTCAATACTTTGGCCATTTATTTATTTAATTTTTTTTACAGTTTTCCTAACTAACTTTCATCTTGGCACAGCAGTTAATTTCACATTCAAAATGCACTAAAACTACCAAAACATTTCATACATGTCTCAAATCAACTTATTCTTCCATAACACTAGCAAAGGTTTTCAACAAACAAACACACTTTGAGACCATATATATATATATATATATATATATATATATATATATATATATATATATATATATATATATATAATCTGATGATCATACATCATCTGAAAGCTGAATAAATAATCTTTCCATTGATGTATGGTTTGTTAGGACAGGGCAATATTTGGCCAAGATACAACTATTTGAAAATCTGGAATCTGAAGGTGCAAAAAAAAATAAAAATAAAATATTGAGAAAATCACCTTTAAAGTTGTCCAAATAAAGTCCTTAGCAACGCATATCCACTCACAAAAATACATTTTTTATATAATTAGGGTAGGAAATTTACAAAATATCTTCATGGAACATGATCTTTAATTAATATCCTAATGATTTTTGGCATTAAAAAAAAATCGATAATTTTGACCCATACAATGTATTGTTGTGTAACAGACACGCCAGGCTCTACCATCACCCAACCACAGCGCACGTCATCACCCGAGTTCTAATCATGCACACCTGCATCCCATCAGCACGGTCATCAACAGCAGCACAAAAGGCACACGCACTCACACAGTCACTGTCCGGTCTCGTTTGCATATGGTCTTACCTGTATGCTTACCTCAAGGACTCCTTCCAAGATACTTACCTGTCTCCAGCGTGTTCCCAAGTCTCCTTGTTGTTCCTCGCCTCATGTTAGTTCCTCAGTGTCTCCTCAGCTCCAGTCTGTCATCTGCCTGTGATATCTGCAAGAGAAAAGACAAATATCACTCCAGTATCCATATCTGCCACCTGTTATATCTGCCTTCACTTACCTGCACTCCATATTCGCTCCTGGTTGTTCAATAAACTATATTACCTGCATTCCAGTGTCTCTGTCCCCTTCTGTACTGTAACATGTTGGCTATTGCTACAAATAAACCTGTGCTATTTATGACTGGTTTTGTGGTCCAGGGTAACATATTATAGTGGTCAAAGCCAGTCCATAAATATCCGAGAGCAAGTTGACTCAGTGTTTGCAATAGTAGACAGACACACAAATATCTATATCTACAAAAGATTTCAGCAAATGATTTTGCTAAACACAATACAACAAGATGAAGGCATCAGCGTACACTAAAAATTTACCATTGTAAAAGTAAAAACATTAAAAAATACTATTGTAAAAACCTGTAATATTGAGTTAATACATATAAAAACACAAACCAGCACATTCTCACTTGGCGGGCACCGACGTGTCTGGAGCGGTCGAATGTGGCATCTACGTACACATATTTATGTTTGAGGAATTGTTTTAAAGCGAAATTGAAAAAAAAAAAAAAAAAAAAAGCAGACTTTTTAAGCAGAATTAAAAATGGCATAACATTAACAAAAAAAAAAAAATTTTAACAATTAAAAAAATTTAATAATGACCAAAAAAAGAGAGAATATTCTGTCATGTATTCACCCTCATGTCTTTTCAAACCAAAAAGATTTCTCAAATTCATTTAAGAAATCTTTTTGGTTTGAAACGACATTGGGGTGAATACATGACAGAATATTCTTTCACCTAAATAAAATCTGTTCATCACAAAGTGTTCACTTCTTTTCAGAAGACTTATAATAAGCAACTTGATTCATATGGATTACACTTTTATGATGCCTTTTTGTACTTTTCGAAGCATTAAAATAGTGGTTGTGTGGACCTTTAATAGATGGGGAAAAAATAATGACAGAATATTACAAATAACATAATTTTGTTCCAAAGACGAACAAAAGTCTTAGGGGTTTATAATGACATGAGTGTGAGTAAATGATGAAAGAATCTTCATTTTTGGGCGAACTATCCGTTAGGCGAACATTTCCATTTGATCTCCTCATTTCATTGATTTTCTTTTCCTTTCATTGCTGTCAAAGAGAAACAATTGAAAAGGTCTTATTTTTTTCCCATGAGCAGGTACCTTTCAGCCTCAGAAAAAAAAAAAAAAAACAGAATAAGATCATGCTTGCCTTTAAATACTGCAGGGACAGCTTCGTCACTAAATATTATCCCTTTTAGCAGAGAAGTGTGGCCCGAGCACATCATATCGGCATGTCATCCATTTCAAAAAGTGAAAATATACCAGAAAAAGTCATACTGACAAACACTGACACAAAGCTACTAGAATGCCTATTCAGGTTACATAAAGCATTGTCCTCTCTGTATGCTCTTGCTGTGAGAGGGACTCCTCTTTCTATCTTTAAACTCACCTCGCCCAGGGCTTTTCACACTGGAACTCTTAGGAATACCCACATTTCTCATAATCAACAGTCAGAGACAGCTTTGAAGATATCATCCATCCCTTAGGGGAGATGAAGATAACATGAGGAGACCCTCCTGGACCTAACAAAACACTGCAAGGTTAAGAGTACTACTAACTTGTTTTAGACTCCATGAATTCATAATATGAGTTTTGTGGCTTTTAGTTCATGTCTATTAGTTTTAAGATCATCAGTGTACAACTGAGAATGAACAAAATCTGAGAAAATGGAGCAAAACTACTGATGACAGAGGTGTATGCAAATGTTTTGCCCAATCAAATGCCCAAATGTTTCTCCCCCAATACCTCCAGCTACTAGCAATAGAGGTGGTGCATGTATAAAGTCAGAACCCGAAAGACTAATCCACTGGTTCCTTCAGGATTTTCGTACACTCACACCCCAAGCTGACTTATCTACGTTTTTACTTATTAAAAACATACATTTTCAAAATTGACCATAACTGGTTCAAAATTCACATTTTCGCTATGGGTGTGTGTTATGTTGCAAAACAAAACATCAAAGTATAGTCAAGTTATGTTTACCACAGGCTTTATTTTACTCATAAATTGAAAACCCCCATTATAAAACCCAATAAGAAAATCTCGAAGGAACCAGCGGCAAATTAGACTTTTGGGTTCTGACGTCATACCTGCACCACTGGAGTGCTGGAAGGAAAAATTCATTCATTTTCTCCTATTATATATATGTATATATATATATATATATATATATATATATAAGAGTATTTAAGTATTCCATTTGTCCCTGGTTGGTTTGATTGATGGCTTATAAGTCTTTACAAAAGAATTTTTTTTTTTAAATCCTTGTGGAAAAAATAAAAGCGTAAAATGCTTCCAGCAACAAGACTGCTGAAAAAGTGGACGGGCATTGTTGCATTCTACAGCAAATAGCAAAACAGAGTTTGTTGGTGTGTCTTAAATAAAAGTGTATTTGCTATTTAAAAAAAGACCAGTCCACCTTCCTGTTTCAATATGAAATACAACAATGGAAAGAAAATGACATTTGTCAGTCTCTCTGTCTCTAAGTGCTGAACTGTCCTTTTACTGTGAGAAAAATAGCCATGAAATAGAAGGCAGTTCTGGCTTCGGTTTATGTTTTGTTTCATTAAGATTCAATTTTTTCCAACCATGGAATAGCTTTGCTCCATGTGATTCCCCAGAAGAAAAATCTCAAAAATATCTTTTTTTATGTCTCAGTTGTTTCTCATAGACAAGAAGATGAATAGAGATCAAACTGAGACTTGCTTAAATATGCTGCTTTTCAGAAAAATCTGAAATCTGTAATCAAAAGTCAGTACATAAACCTTTGACATCAAATTCTTCCCAGACCAAATGATCTGAGCTCTTCCATGCGTTTTACAGCTCTGTACTCTGTAAAATGAATGGAAGAGCTCAGATCATTTGGTCTGTGAAGAATCTTATTTAAAAAAAAAAATTTAAAACATCTAGAAAACGTGTATTCTTCAGTTCAACATAACTGAACATTTTATTTGCGTCTTCTCAGCTTTGAAAGAGTAGCATCTGAACAATACAAATGTCTTCTGGGTGCTTCTCAAAAAACCCTGGCATTGACAATAAAAGGTAGCCATTTTTACATCATAATCACCTATCCTTTATTTGACTTTATGTTCAAATGGGCCACCAAAACAAGCTGGTCTGTCTGATAACATCTGCTGTGCTACTCCAAAGACCATTTAAAGTCTTGGATGGGCACTTGTTGAGCAGATGAATAATCCCTGTAATCTTAAGGCCAAGGAAGTGTCAATTGAGCTTTACAGATGGTTCAAATGACCAGTAAGAGATCAGGCCCTGGAATGGATGTAGTACAGATGGGAAGACTGAGCAGCCGTTGGGTGAGTTCATGCTTAGAGCTGCTTGTATCAGTCTTGAATCTGACATTTTGAGAAGATGGATGGATCTAGTGAAAAGCAGCAACTGCCCAAAGAACATTGTTATCCAGGATGGAAAATACTTCTAAACTCATAGAGCAGAGCAATAAATGTGCTCTATACAAGTACACAAATGTATAGAGATGTGGCCAGTTGCATGTGTTTATGCGTTTCTGTGGCAGCAACAAATATCAGTACTCAAGGCAGCAATAGAGTTAGGTTAAAATGTCTGCATCATTAAACCGAGCATGTCAATGTTCAGCTAGCTAGCTATAAATATGTTTACTGTTTAACTAACTAACTTTGCTCAGCAAGATCCTCTTGAAATTGTAGCACCAATGCACATGCACATACTTGCATTTTATCATTTGCTCTGACTCATTTGGTTGAAGCGAAGCTTGTGTATATCCTTGTGAAAAAGGTTCACTTTAGCATATTTAGAGTACCTCTTAAGGAAAATACTTTAAGTGAAATTCTTAAATGTAATTTAGGAAGGAGCGAGCCCATCTAATCTTCCAATCAACAGCCAGAGTATATAAGCAGCTGCTTACCTCTCTTCAGTCTCAGCTGTTCCAGCATCCCTCCACCTCCCCAAACTCCACCTTCATCTCAGGTACCTTGCCCTATGTAATCATATCCTAGATTTATTCACTGTGGGGGGTATATCAGAGCTCGAGTTGATGCTGCTTCATCGAGCCCCTCATCAGTGGACAGCAAGCCAAATTAGCTAACCTAATACCCTAAAGATTATATGGGCAAACAAACTCGTTAAAAGAATATAAGAGTTAATGGAATGGAATGATTTCGGACATTCTGAAGATTAAAATGTTTTATAGTTTATTTTTTTTAATTAAATTCAAAATTAAACTTAAAAAAAAAAAAAAAAAAAGAACTTTAGAGTGCTTTTTTGACCTACCCTAAATAGGACTTCATGTCATTTCATAATTACTTCTATTGTCTTTAAAATAAAGTGTGCTGCTGAATGTACTGAAAAGTACAATATACTTTAATGTCATTTCTATTAAAACTATAATATAACTAAATAAAACTTTATTAGGTTACACTTTATTTTATAGTGCAGTAGTTCCATGTTACTACATGTACTTACTATAGTAATAACAGCAAATTATTTATAATTATAAGTAACTAACCCTAAACCAAACCCTAACCCTAACTGTATCTCTACAGTAAGTACATGTAGTTAATTAATAGTACTTATTTCAGCAATTACAATTAGGGATGCTATACTCAGATCGGGTATCGGCTCTGATACTGCCATTTTTGCCGGATCGAATATCGGCCGGACGGGATTGATCCAAATCCGATATTGTGCGTGTACTATTCTGTTATTGTTAAGACCCACAAAAGGCACAAAAACATTAAAAGTCACCATAAAGTTTTCGTGCACTATATTCCAAGTGTTCTGAAGCCATTCTATAGTTTAATTTGAGGTACAGATCAGGGGCGGAGCTAGGGGTGGGCTTTTAATGTTTTTTCAAAAGCCCCGAATCTTTCAGGTTTGAGGTTTCTTAACAGTGCTGTCAAAATATAATTTTTCTAATCTCTCTATTAAAATATGTTAAACAGTTCAATATCGCTTTTCTGCAGGATACACCGATACCTGCCACGCTTTCTTTCTTCTCTCAGACAGCGAGTTCACGCGCACCGCAGTTGTACACAGCCACGCCTCCTGTCACTCTGAGTGTTTTGGAGAAGTGTGCACTTTGCTCACGCGATCAGCTGGTGATCAAAATAAAAGCGCAAGGGTTTATCTCTTGCAAGTGAAGAAAACGAATTGTAATTTCGCTAAATTTCGCTTACTGTATTGTAAAGTAATTTTCATTTATTTTACAGTGCATTTGTTACAATATATGGATATTACTGTCATATGAATAATTATAAAGGCCTAAATCATTTTATAATATTATTGTAGGCCTAATAATTGTTTGGCATCCTAAACACTAGTGTCAATGTAATGTAGACTGAGACTCTATATCACAACTAAAAAGATGTTTGAGCCCTCTTTAATGTCCAGGTACAAGTAAATGCTGTTTCTTTGTTCAATTTGCACACTGTACATGGGCTTAAGCTCTCAGAGTGCACCAGATTGATGCATTTAACCTTAAAATGTACAAAATTTTCTTTAGATAGAGGAGGTACACCCTACAAAGTTTTGCAAATTCGTGTGCGAAACAATGTACATTTTATGAACTTTACTGCAGCATATACTACAAAGTTCCATTCATGACAGTAAAGCTGTTAACGGAAAATTAAATTATCATTGGACAAAATAGATTTGGGCTAAGCCCCCAATGTTTACAATGTCTGGCTTCGCCCCTGGTACAGATGAATATTTAAGTCGTTAAATTAAAGCTCACGTAAATGCCTCCCTCCGCTGCAGCTGTCAGTCATTTTCAATTCAGTATTCAAACTGCTTGTCACGTTCGGTTACGACAGTCAACACAATGAAACTCTCTCCAAGATGATTCAATGTTTCTATTATTATACTTCATCTGTAGACAAAGATACTGGTAATACAATACGCATCAATATATCTTCACTTTGTGCTTTGAACTTTTCACTGCGGAGCGCTGCCGCTGTGACTCAAGCGCATCATTCTGCACACGGGATGCGCATAAGCGCTTTGTGCCGCTCTGTATGGGAGCCGTTCATTACATAATAATATTTTTCCGCAATGAAAGATTGTTAATAGCCTTTTTTGTTCTGTCATATCTATCATATGTTGCTGCCTCATTAAAAAAAGAATGTCATTCATAAAAAGAAATGTATTTTATTTTATTACAGTATATATTTATTTACAAATATATAGAGAGTTTTTGTCATGTATGACTCATACATTCATGAAAAACAAGACATGAGTCATGGATGCAGGAGTCAGCTGGACACCTGTTTATTTTGAATGTCTACTAAGCTAGTGAAGCTATTGGTTTATTTACAGTTGTTGCACTGATGCACAATTATTTAATAAATATTTCAATACATTTTTGTCTGTTTGTTATTTGTTTTACAAAGTTAGTAAAGTAATGTTTAAGTCAAGCCTGATGCCTTGCACAAAAGAATGATCCCAGTCTCTTCCACACAGAGAGGCATACAGTTTATTAGGTAATTCAGCACTTTTTATTATTATTACTTGAATATCGGATTGGTATCGGCCGATACTGAACCCCAGGTATCAGAATCGGTATCGGAAGCAAAAAAGGCGGATCGGAGCATCCCTAATTACAATGTAACTACGGCACTGTAAAATAAAGTGTTACCCTTTATTATCATCTTTAAATGTAATATTGAATTACACGCCATAGTTAAAATTATAATCAAGTACTTTACATGTTTTTTTAGTATGTTATTCATCAAAATAAGTGTATTTCTTTAAAGCAAAACAATTTTGACAATTTTTTTTAAACATAATGGTTTCAAATTTTAAACTTTTAATTTGACATGATTACACTTTTTAAAAGTGTACTTAAAAAAGTGTACTCTCTTTAAGTACACTTAACTGGCCATTTATTTCAGTAATATATTATATTATTGTCACATCTGGTTGCAAAAAAGGTGAGAAAGGATTTATTCGCAGCAGTGTGGATCTTTATTTAAAGTCCCCCTGTAGTCAATTATTTTATCCCTTAAAACTCATCTTTAATCACTAAAATGACATATTTAAATGTTTTTTTCCAGTGAAAAAAAAATTATTCATGCCTTAAAATAGCTTGAAGGTAACTCTACACCCTTGCCTCATTTAGTATATGCGGATCAATGAATATGCAAATTAGCCACGCCTCCACTCGCTCACGCCAGCTCAAAGATGAACTCGCTCAACTTAATGAGGTAAACGCTGCACAATGGTCTTTACAACATCAGACAGATAATGTTAAATTAATATGATTAGCCTTTTGCTTGACTATGCTATCAAACAGCTAATAATGTGTAGCTAATGTTACACAAACCATGTTCCCGTTCGCCATGTCAAGAGTCGGACAGCTGCCTTCTAACAATCACTATCCTTACAAATGCTTTGTACTCAGAACGTCTGTGAAGAAAAGCATATAGTTCATCATAACTTCGTAATATACATCATACACCCGCCATATTGATTTTTCATATCAACAGAAAAAAAACCGGAATAACCTGGCTTCTCTCGAGACTCCCCTGCTAGTTGGCTGTTAATGATATGCTAAAACCTGCCAGCACATTGACGTGATTGGTTACAAGGTAGTTTGTGATGTCACAGACACCAGAGGTTTCAAACCGTGGGTCTTTTTTCACTGCAGTTTCAAGGAGGAAATACTCAGCAATGGTGTTCAGTATGAATTTGCACATGGTTGGTATTAAAGCGTATATGTCAAACACCACATAGACATATAAACAACATTAAAAACTTGATTTTCACTACAGGAGGTCAAAACATTCAGAATATGGGGAAACAAAACAACCGCTAAACACACGACGAGAACTGACAAATGAACAGAAAAACTCAAGAGTTTAATGCTGCTTCACATGCTCTCTGTATTATCGTAAATACGAGTTTCCTAGGTAAAAATTGCACATGAACGCCCTCCCATTTCGAGTGCGATTAGCTCGTAATCACGACTTCAGAAGTGGGAATTATCAAATTTCCGATAGCACGTGAAGGCAGCATAAATACACAGACAAACCAACTAAATGAACAACAGATGCACACGATAATCAAACAACGATAAACCATAGTAACTAACAGAAACACAGGAAACAGAACTAAACATGCAAAAACCACCCAAACAGACATGAAACACACATGATCCCTTACAATTATCTGCAAGTACAGGTTTTTACAAAATATACTTTTAAGATTTAAAGTGCATATTCAAAACACTTCTTTTTCACAAGGGTATCAAGCATTTACATTCACATACTTTGACTCAGTGTTTCAGGTCTTACTGCTGCTTCTGCCTGCTTTTTAGTATAATATCGCTCATTGTCCCTCAAGAGGATGGTAGTGTGCAGAAGTGCCTTTGTGCTCCTGGGCTCATGTAGGGTTCTGCTTTAGACTTTATCTTGTTTGCCGTGTAAGCAGCGCTGTGCACCCAGGGCCCAAAATTCAAATACAGGGAATATATTAACTGTGCAGTTTGATCTGCGAGAGGAAGGGGGAGGGGAAGCAGTGCAGTATGGAGACTGAGCAGGCTAATACAACGGTACAGAGAAACTGAGAAAAAAAAAAAATACAGAAGAGTAATCAGCTAATACAGTAAATATATTGTTTATGATGAAACCAAGGTAGTTGGTGGTGTTTGCAAAAGTAAAACAAGGAATTAAGCAAATCTTTCACTGAAGGAGGGAATCAATAGAGACCTAAACAACACCCTAGCAACATCTTAGCAACCACCCCAAACACCCTAGCGACGACATCCTGGCACCTCCCACACAATGTTCCACATATTATCAGCCGCAGTCTATTCATGGCCACTGTGTGGTCCACCGCAGGGACAGCTGGGATATCTCTGTATGGACTGGCACACTTTAGGCATGACCCTAAAGTCGCATTCTGAACTCTCCAACACCACCCACCATGCAGTCAACTGTGAAAACAAAACGTGCTGAAGCCCTGCAGGAGGTCTGCATACTCCTTGAGGGGTTTGTTTGGGGGAGTTGGTGTGGATTTTTGCCCCGGAGGCAAGGCTGGAAAAGGTGAGGGTTGAGAGGTATCTGTGGGCAGGATTAGGGTTTCTAATACCTCATTGAAATGCTGATGAATCCATTGCACTTATGCAGCCATACCTCCAAACTGCTACAGAGGGTGGTTAAAGAAAAACAATTATCCTGAACTAAGGGTTCCCTTGTGAAAAAGAAGTACACTTGACATACTTTTAAAATAGTACTTATTACGGAAATAATAATATTCTTTAGTGTGAATTAAACAATGTTTTCTGACACTTAACTACATGTTAATGGCAATTAAATGAAAATTTATTATAGTATAAATTTATGTGACCCTGGACCACGAAACCAGTCATAAGTCGCACGGGTATATTTGTAGCAATAGCCAACAATACATCGTATGGGTCAAAATTATAGATTTTTCTATTATGCCAAAAATCATTATAGTAAGTAAAGATCATGTTCAATTAAGATATTTTGTAAATTTCCTACTGTACATATATCAAACATTTATTTTTGTGAGTGGATATGCGTTGCTAAGGACAACTTTAAAATTGAAACATTTTGATTTTTTTTTTTTTTTTTTTGCACCCTCATATTCCAGGTATTCAAATAAGCTTATTTATTCAGCTTTCAGATGTATACATCTCAATTTAAAACAATTGACCCTTATGACTGGTTTTAAGGTCCAGGGTCACATAATAAAGGCAGTCTCATTAGAAAAACGTTTTTTGCCGGAACAGATAAACGTGAATATGGTACGTTTTTATGACGTTGGTTTTTACACAAATCACCGCAGTTCTGATTTGAAATTTGTCCGGTGAGTGGCGCTAAAAGTGTAGTGCTCCATTACATCTTAAAATAACGTACCACCAACACTACACCTTAACCTACCCGATAGTGTTAACAAAAGCAAATGTGACATAAAAAGCATCAGTAATCGTGCCGCTTTAGCTTGTTTAGATCGCTCTAGACCGTGACTCGCCTTTCACGAAATTCGTACCCAGGGCTTTCTCATCTTAAGTAGGCTACAACTCCGTATCAGCTGAGCTACCGAGCAAGCTTATGTCAGAATGGAGCATATGGAGCTGGTTAAGCAATGCAAAGTCCAAAATATATTCGTTTAATAATCGTGCACTCCGGTAAAATGTTATGTTTTTTCATAACATAATATTGTGCAAGGAGACGTGAAAACCCATAATCTGACCCCTAATCGTAACTTTGTATCGTAAGAGCGCTTGCTGTTTTACTGCCTCTAGCATTCATTTCTGTTGGAAACTGCAGTGATATTTATGCATTGGTACGTATTTTGGCGACTTGCGAAAACATTCCAACAGGTACCTCTTTCCTATGAGACCAGGGGCCTGTACCATGATGGTAGTTGAACAAACTCAGGGTTATAGGATTAGTTTTGAGTTGACAAAACCAAACCACTCCAGTCCGGCTTTGTTGGTACCATGATGCTTATCATCAGCTTTCTTTGTCAACTCAGGGTTTGGTCCTGAGTTCGTGGAGCGCGTGCACATGAATGCGTGACATCAGTGGTGAACAGCCAATCACATGCTTTGCAACAGAGAGAAACTATGATTCACTTCTCGCGAGACAGCCAGCGCAATTCAAAACTCTTTTGCTGAAGGTTAAGAGACTGAAGAAAAAGTATTTAAACTCATTTACACTTACGAAAATACTTGTCCATGAAAGAGGACAGAGAAGTTGTCTTGCTCTATCAGTGCAAGTAAAACTTGTGAAGTTAGTTTATATAGTTGATAATAGCGATAGAGACTCAAATATGTAAATTCACATCATATTTAAAGTTTATTTACAGCTTATTTATATTACATATGATCTGTATATATTAATATTCATTAACTAAATGCTTAATAATAAAACTAAACTAAGATCGCTTGTGTGTAATAAATTAATAACAATATATCATATAATAATTATATAAATCATAAAATAATTCTAAGTAATTAACATTAAAGCCAGACAATTTTATTGTTTTATATATATATATATATATATATTTTTTTTTTTGGTATATAGTGATCTTTAATTTGGAGGAAGAGAAACTGGGGGAGTGACTTTATTGCATTGGATGTGTCAGTGTCAGTTTGCTCACATCTGATTGGCCCAATTTCGGTTATTGGAGCGTAAATTACCGCTAAAAGCCAAGTCACTTTCATGGTACCTAAAACCCAGGATTGCCGCAAACTAATCTGAAATTTAACTGGCTAGCCAGCTAATCCAGCTTCATGGTACAGGCCCCAGGTTGGCTTTATTGCATGCTTTAGTATAGGACTTAAGTATCTTTCATGTTAAATGCTTGTCAGTATATTTGGCAGTACATTTTATGGTAAACTAAAAAAATACTTTAATGTAATTTCTATTAAAACTTGTAGCCTATGTTGACAAATTTGCAATTTAGTACATTTAAAATATAACTTTATTAACTTTAAATGTAATACTGAATAACACTAGTTAAAATTAATCAAGTTCTTTAGTGTTAGTCAACACATCAAAATACGTCTTTAAAGATTATTAAATGTATGTCTTTAAAGATTATTAAAACAATGATTTAAAATGTATTCTAAAATAAAACTTTTAATTTGACATTGCATAGTGCACTTAAAAGTCTATTAAGTACACTTCAGTGGCCTTTCTTTATTATAGTACTACAAATGCACAGTCAATAAAATTAGGCACGTTTCTCTTCACAAGGGTTTTTTTCTTCACATATTGCCCACATGAAATCTGTGCCTGCAAAAGATCTCAGAGTTCAAATACATGACATTCATAAAGATCTATAAGTTCCCATCCTCATGTGTGTTACTTTATCATCAACATGAAAGAACAATGGACAGTATTCCATTTTTTAATGCACATTCCTGATATAATTATGCACAATTCAACAGTCTGTCACACATTGTTGCAAACAAGGAGGAAGCAGGATCTAAATGCAGCAGTAACAGGTATTTAATAAATAAACTGAACAGAACAATGACGTATGCAGAACAGAACTGACAACCGAACTGAATAAACACAGGCTTAAATACACAGAACGAGGAGCTAATTAACGAGACACAGCTGAACTAAAACAATAATCAAATCAGAAACCATGGATACAAACAAGTGGCGGGAAACTGAGAACAAAGAAGAACATGTGACCAATGAAAAACAAACACTGAACATGAACAACTAAACAGAACAAAACTCAAACGTTACACAGTCCACGTTCTTTCAAATAAAATGTTAATTATAAATCAGTAATAATAATGTTTTATCAAAATGTAATAACTTGATCCACATATAAAGTGTTTGTTCTTTTTGTACAAATAGTTCAAATTGCTCTTATTTTTCAACACCTCCTCTCCAACCACCTAGTTCTGCACCAGTTCTGCACATTGGGTAATTTAATTTTATTTAACTTATTACTCGCAGATTGGTTTAATACATTTTAACATGTTTAAATCCATCCTGTTGAATTTCACAGATTTCCTTCCCATTCAGGCTTAGTTAAATTAAGTATGCAGATTCAATCTGGGCCAGTTTATGGATTATCATGGCCAGATGGTTTTGACCTTTGACATGTGTTATTGGAAATATCTGGGATCCCCAAGCTTTGGACAGCATCCGTGCTCATTTGGAAAGGATGTTGGGATTGCCTCTTAACTAATCGGGCATTAGCTCAAAGCTGGCATCCAACCCTTGAACATGGCGCCTGGCAAAGGGCATGATGCCCACTATGGAGTAGCTTGGCAAGTGCCACTGTCTGTCATGTTTGCCCCTCTATGAAAACAAAAAATTGACTTGATGATGCTGATGTTCAGATGCCACATCTATTGTTTTAAGCGGGTCATTGCACAGGACCACAGAGGTGCGCATCAGCACGTAAACAAACAAATAAACCTCTTGCTGTCAGTCCATGTCCTCTAATGAAAATGACTGACTTTTAAAATGATGTGAGTAATATTCATGAGCATCTTCACAGATTCACCAGAAGATTGTATTTTGCTGAAAAAAGAAGAAAAAATAAAACAAAAGCTGCAACAATAAAGAAGAGTGCTTTAGAAACAAGGTTACACTGCAAAACGCACAGTTTATTTTATCTGGCAGCGCAGAGACATTTTTAGATGAGAGAATATGGAAAGGTGATATTTGAAATGAAAAAGCTTGTACTTATTCAAGTCAGTTTAATTTGTGCTATAAAACAGCTTATCTTAAAGAGAAGTGAATAGTATATGCAAACCAGATCAAAGGGTACAATATGGCTAAAAGATTTTTTTGGTGTGCACCCATCTAAAAGTGATGCTTTAATAATGTTGTGGGTGGTTGCTAGGCTGTTACTAGAGCATTGCTAGGTGGTTGACAAGATGATTTAGTTGATTACTAGGCCATTTCTAGGGTGTTCTAGTTAGTATACTATAAAATTACAGGCAGAGTTGGGCAGAGGTGTTTGATTGGGGATGGAGCTAAACTCTGCAGGATGGTGGTCCTCCAGGACTGGAGTTTTCCATCCCACTAGCTGGTTACATTGCTAGGGAGAATGGTCTAAGTAGTACATTATAGGCCCTTCCTAAATGGTTGCCAGGGTGTTCTGGCTGTTGCAGTGTGTTCTTAGTAGTTACTAGGCCATTGCTAGGTGGTTGCCATTCTCTTCTAGTTAATAACTTGGCTGTTGGGTGTTCTAGGTAGTTACTAAGCTATTGCTAAATGGTTGTCAGATTGTTGCTAGGGTGCTCTATATAGACTGTTGCTAGGTGTTTGCCAGGTGTTCTGGCTGTTGCTAGTGTGTTCTAGGTAGTTACTAGACCATCAAGTGCATTAGTGCCTGCCCACTTTTTCAGAGGCACTGGTTCCTGAAGTATTTTTTTCCATTCATTTCTCCCATAGGGATTTTAAAAAAGTCTTATTTAAAGCTTTATAAGCAATATACCAAACCAATCAGCTATGAGGTAAATCATAACATTACAAACTTGTATTTGAAAATCAGACAAAAAGACAAAAATACAAACTATGTACTTATGTGCTTTAGAGAGGGAAAGAACTACAATCCCATGAAGCATTGCGAACAACATAATCGAATTAAAAACGATGAAGAAATATGAAACTACTCATTAAAAAATGTTGATTATATATGTAAAGACAATATATTTTAAGTTTATTGCAAAATATGCTTATATATTCAAATGTTTAAGTATTTTGAGATCATAGGGAGACTGACTCTTTTACGTCATTTGGAGTGCTTCATGGGATTGGACAAAGCTAAAGAGATCTCTTTGCCACGTTTTGCTCATTTCGAGACTTCCGCTGTTAAACACAATTATTTTTAAACTAAGCTAAAATAATGCGGGCTGACAGCTTCAACAGAAGCACATACTATCGATTAACAACCTTGTTGCTCACAGTAGGCCTGTCTTTAAAGGTTTAAAAATTATATTGTTAAAAATCAATTTCCCTATAGAGAAAACAAATGGAGTTTTTACTTCCAGAAATGACTGTTGCGTTTTAGTTGCCAGGGTGTTCTAGTTAATTACAAGCCATTGCTAGGATGTTCTTGGTAGTTACTATACCATTGCAAGGTAGTTTCCAAGGAGTTCTAGCTGATTACTAGGCTATTGCTAAGTGGTTGCCAGGGTGTTCTGGGTTGTTGTTAGGTAGAATCTGCAGAGCGTATCAATGAAAACCATCCAATCGCAATCTAATCTCCCCTAATAATCTGAGGTATCATAATATCTGTAACACAAATGGTGAGGGAGTAATGCGCAAAAATGTTGTACTTATGATTAACGGTTCATTCAAATCACTAACCTTAACGGTACAGTAAGCGATTTCTGAGAAATGCTGTTGAAAGTGGACTGGATCTAGCACCAAAACACAACTGTGGCCAATCAGCAGTAAGGGGCGTGTCCCTTCATTAGGAGGGAGGTGTGTATAGCGGGTTTGTGCATTTGGGGGCGGAGCTATCAAGATAGGGGTGTGATCCTTTTGGGTAGGGGCTTGTTTGTTTGGGTGATTTCAATTATCAACAGTGTTTCTCAGAAATTTCTTACTGCACCTTTAAGTATGAGCAATAATAAAAGTGATGCTTGCTTAAGCAAACACTACTAACAAGAACTGGCCAATAATTGCTGATCAATAACTAAGTATTGTAACATATGAACAATTTTAGTAGACTTCTGAGCTGCATTTAGAGCGAGTGTTTTATATAAATGCATGCAAAGAGAGATAAAAAGAGTACGGCTGGATTTGCCTGTATAAGGCAATAAAGCACTTGCTCTGTAAGGAGAGCAAAAGAGAGAGACAGAGAGGCCCAGCAGCCCAGAAAAAAAACACTAGAGGCCCCGTTATGCAGAAACACAGATTTAATGTAAGGCTTGGCTCCCTGTTATGGTCGGTAGAGAGAGGGAAAAGCTGGTCTGGATCTGATGGAGAAGGAGAGAGGCATGGGGGGAAAACAGCTTTCTGTGCTTTGACGGTTCTTGCCATGCAGGTGAGTTGTAAAATCTGCTCACAAATGGGTAGCGTTTCACTAGGCCATAGTGGTGGACTGCTTTTGAAAAGGCCTTTAGGATTCCCTGTTGTCTTTGTACACCAATGTGACGTCCACAATGTCATCTTGCATTAAATTAACAACCCACGCCCAGGGGAAATCAGGGAAACTTGCTATAAATTGACAATGCCCACACCCCTCCACTCCCTTATTTATATTTTCAAGCACAATAACCTTGTTATTAAAGCAGGTTTACAAGAAGCTCACATACATCCCTGAATTAGATGTATGAAGTAGAAAGGTTGCCATCTGCCACAGTGATAAACATCAATTTAACCAAAGGGCGCAAAGTTGAAGCAAACACTTCAATTGGATCTTCATTTTCAATAAAGATGCATTAAGCGTGAATCAAAACTGATGTACAACCTTAAATGTGCTATAAAAAAATTGGTTTGAGAATGTCTGGATGCATTTTTTTTTATTGTCCACTTGATAGCAAATAAGAAAAGGAACGCTGTAACAGAATAACATGCCAGTTCCAATGTTGCAAATTCAGACTAAAGCTGACAGCTGAGGATACTGTTCAGGAAGGGACAAGTGAACCATGCAATTTCTTGGGTACTCTGTACTATTGATATTTTGTGTTGAACAGGCCACATATTCAGTCCCTTATCTGTATCAAACTCTGACCTAGTAGATCTAGTAAAGTATCAAATCCCAAGAAGTTAGCCACAAAACCTATTTGATCTATTTCTGACTAAACTACATTAGCACTATCACCCTGTTGTCAACAGATGTCTGTGAATTACACTCATTAAGCTGCATGCTCTCCATGGACTGTCTCGTGCTTTCAATGACGTCACTGCATTAACAAATAATTTGGTTTTGTACACATCCGTAGCTTTAATGTTGTGTTTAACCCCAAGAGAATCTGATTATTTACACAAGTGACAAGCGCATCTTACAATTCATACCTATAACATTTTTTTTAAGTTTTAACTATCAAATTAAACCAATTACATTTTTCAAATTAAATCTGCGTAGTGTGAACAGAACCAAACTGAACCAAACTTGCTCCCATCAATCTGGAGGTGCCCCTATATTACAGTCGTTGTACTATAATACATTTCATAAAAGCATACCACTGAACTGTTGGTATTAATATTTCTTTATTACATTTGTGAGCGTTGCTATCACTTTATCAGCTGTTGTGTGTTTTAGAGTGACTGCTGCATTCCATACACTCCATCTTTACATGGGGTTGGCATTAAATTGTTAGTTCACCCAAAAATAAAAATTCTGTCATTAATTACTCACTCTCATGTCGTTCCACAACCATAAGACCTCAGTTCATCTGCGAAACACAAATTAAAATATTTTTGATGATATCCGAGAGGTTTATTTAACCAACAATTTTATGAACGAGAATACTTTTTGTGCGCAAAAACAAAACAAAAAATAACGACTTTATATTCAACAAGATCTTCTCTTCTGTGTTATACTTATACGTTGTTTATGTCCAGCACTTCCAGGTTCTACGTCAGAACGCCGACTCATTATGGGCCAGCTCCTGTGTCAGAATCACAGGCATGTGTCGTGCTGCTCACATAATAATAATGACAAGGAAGAGAAGAGATTGTTGAATAAAGTCGCTATTTTTGTTTTGTTTTTGCACACAAAAAGTATTCTTGTGGCTTCATAAAATTGAGGTTGAACCACTGCAGTCACATTGACTGTTTTAACGATGTCTTTAGTACCTTAAGTTGAGAAAACTTAAAAGTTTAAGGCAACCAGCTTCAGGAGATTTTTGAGTTTTCTCAACTTGTTGTAAATTGAACTTGTTATACAACAACGAGTTGAGAAAACTCAAAAATCTCCTGAAGCTGGTTGCCTTAAACTTTTAAGTTTTCTCAACTTTATTTTTTTATGGAGGAGTCAGAGAGTAGGATTTCATCAAAAATAACTTAATTTGTGTTCCAAAGAACATTTTTGGATGAACTAACCCTTTGAATTGAGCTGAAGAAACAATTCTTGAACATTATGTTCAATACACTTAAATTTGTAACATTTAATATAACTAAATCATTCTGTGTTTGGACTATGTGAATGATTAAAAACAGTAGCATTAGCAGGAGAGTAAGTTTTGAAATGAAGAGTTTCAGTAAAGAGAAGTTGTAAGTATTTAATGTATGTAGTATGTTGTTAGTATTTAATTTCCTGTTGGAGATTTTGAGTTTTGTGGTTACCATGTGCAGAAGAGTGGCAATTGTGCTAAGGCTGTGGGTGGCTACATGTCGACAATAATGTGTGTCATAGTGATCGGAAGATCACAACAAATCTTTTCTCAAGTCATTTCGACATTTGAATGTTAATTTGAGTTTGAAAGTTTTCAATAGCCAAATTCTCTGTAGATGTTCACATTTGCAATCTTTGATCATATTCTGAATTAGGAAATTATTATAATGCAGACGATTTGTGAGAAACACAACTGATTAGTTTCACCTTGCATGAAGTCTTTCTTTCATTTGTCATGTGACAGCCGCAAAATAAACAAATCATTCATAATTGACCCATCACTAGTGTATTGCTTCACTCAGTGAGCCATTGTGAGAACAGTCTCTTCTTACTTGGTCAGCATATGTTGCTAATAACTATAAACATAATTGTCTTTACTTTTCTAACATGTGCTATTGCTTATTATCTAACACAGGAACTTAAAGTGTTAATTCTTCTAAAAATGAAAATTCTGTCATCATTTACTCACTTAGACGTAGTTCCAAACCTATGACTTTCTTATTTTGTCCTTACAATAAAAATCAATGGCTATCAAAATGGTTTGGTAATCTACATTCAAAATATCGTTTGTGCAGAAGAAAAACGTCATACAGGTTTGAATAAAGGATGACAAAATATGAATTTTTGTGTGAACTTAAGTTGTTTAAACAAAACATCATTTATTAAAAAATGAACATGTTGTTGTACAAACCTGAAGTAATTGTGGTAAAAAGGTATCCTTAATTTAATTAAATTCATTCAGCAATCTATTTTTTTGAGAGCATATTCTGCTGTAATATGAAAAAAACAAAAACATCACATTGTATTGCATTTCCAAAACGAATGGAAACAAAGGTCAAAAACAATCAAAAGGTGCTCATGGTGTGCTTTCTGCCTCTTTAAAGTAGTTGAGATATTAAGACACCATAACAAACGAGTCATCACAAACAAATCACAGTGTGATAGTAAGCGCTAAAAGAGCTTCCAATTTTATCCACAGCCCTTAAATCTGAGCCTGTGTGTTGGCTGTGTTTCCACTGCTGGGAACCAGGTAGAAACCCCTTCGTGGAGTCTTCTCACCCACTGCTTAATCTCACCCGCAATCATGCTCAGTGACAGTCGCACAAAGCCAGACACCAAGCACAACAAGGCCTTGCTATTATGTAACCATCGACAGCTGGGCGAGCAGAGGAGGGGTGACCCAGTCGTTGTGGCAGCACTTTGTGTCACCCAGACGTGACAATCAGGAAGAGGCCAAGGACGGTGAATGGAGGGAGGGTATACGTGGGGGGGTGTTAAGGATAAAACAGGATGGATGTGGCTTATGGTAATGCAGGCAGAATCAAAACACATCCAGCGTGAAGGATAAGGATGTTGACCTTTTTCTTAGCCGCCGATCACGCAGACAAAAGCGCCCAGGCCTTGAGTGTAACGGTGCAACATTTGCGTAGTTTGATAAGAAAGTTCTGATATGGGCTTGCGAGAGCATATTTAGCTTATTTGTTTATATGTCAACATTTTTTGATTTTGATTTACTTATATTATAATATTTTACTGTCATAAAGTTAAAAATTGCTCTATTAGATAATGAGAATCACAATTCAAAAGAAAAAAAAAATGCCTCGATGCAATACATTGATTCAGGAAGGAAATGTGCTTAACTCTTTTGCGTCAATAAAAAAAGTTACACATAGGTCCATAGTGGACAAAAATGTCCATGTCTAAAAACTTTTTTGTGTCATAAAATGTGAAGCTTGGGAGCACAGACTTAAGTTTGGTCTCTTTTTTAAAGAAGACCCATGGCAAATTATTGTTGAAGTAAAGAAAGTTTAAAAAGTAAAAAAAAAAAAAAAAAAAAAAAAAAAAAAGTTATAGATGTTTAGGTTTATGAAAATGATTTATGAACATTATTTTATATAAAATATATGCTTTATGAAACATGTTGAACTCTAAAACTACTAGACAATCAAAGCCATAAATCTAAATAAGTTGTGTTCCAAATTTGAGGTTGATATCTCAAAAAATTAGCTTTCAGTAAGATTTTGTTTGGGAGCAGTAACACATTTTCCCCATTGGATGTAGTAGAGTTTTTCTCTCTCAAATATTGCACACACACACACTTTTTTATTATTATTATTACACACATACAAACCACACTCTGACATACATACCAACACACTCACACAATAGTATAGTATAGTAGCATAATTGATCCGATTGGCTCTATAATATGCAAAAGCAGAAAACATGAATAAAGCGAGTATTTGCTTTATAGGCCAAACCTGAGAAAATTGAGCAATCTAGTAAAAAAAAGTAGTAAAAATGTAAATTTTGAAGCCTTGCCAACAGAATGAAAGCCTATTATCAAAGATTACTTCATTTTATAGTTAAATTACCCTGGAATTAAAAATTGGACATTTTTGTCCTTAAGGTCCTGAGAAGAACTATTTTGTGTTACTAGTGTAAAATAGATTTATTCAAGGAAATTAGGGTGAAATAGTAAAATTCCTATAAAAATACATACTTGTGCCAAAATATGTGCAGTTGGAATTAACACAGGCAAAATGATTTAAAAAAAAACAAACAAACTGAAAAAGACAAAAATGTCCATAAGGTTGCACAAGGGTTAATTAAAATTTTATTGTTTAAAAAAAAAAATTAAATCCTTTTTGATTTTTGGGTAAAATGTGACCTAAACATGTTTTCATGAGACTCGGCCATATACTTTCAGGACGTCCACAGAATACAGAAATGAAGTCCATACAATCAATTTTGTCAGCGTGCAGCTTACCAGAGAAATGTCCAAATGTCTAGTTACACCATATAAAGGGAACTTACTTTTCTTTATTCTTTGGAATAAAGTAAAAGGTGACATGGTGCCAGGGTGTTCAGAGGCACCCAAATGTTTGATTGAATTCCTGTCGCATTCCACATGATCAGGCGTTTCTTAGGAGCCCGCCTCACAGACCTCCTGTGCCAGAAAGGCATGTTATTGGCAGACGCTCCTGGAGCCAGAATAGCAGGAGCTAATCAACAGGAAGCAGAAAGATTTGGCCGGGAATCCCAAATACTTGAATGAAATGACAGAAATGAATGTGAGGAACCCCTGTCTAGTGTGCTTGGATGCCAAAACCAAACAGGGGTTCCTCACAGGTCTTAACACCAATGTAGGTCTATTAGAATGAAGAAGGCATTCATAAAAGCCATTTCATAGAAAAGTATAAATTAATTAGGGCCATTAAGGCCCATTCACGCTAATAACGATAATTATAATGCTATAACGATAACTAATAGAGTCCACACCAGCAGACCATATTGTTCTGTTTATTGTAAGTGCGTGCGGCAGTTTTGTCATCTGTCGCTTTAAATTCGCAAGCTCTTTAAAGTCTGGTGGATTCTGATTGGCTGTCATTGTTTTTACCGTTCATCAGCTGGAAAACAACGTTCTGAAAGTGATTCCAACAATATCGTTTTTCTGTGCCGTTATCGTTATAGTTGTGTTGTGGACCAATCTTTTATATTTAGAACGATTTTTAGAACTAAATCTTTATCGCTATATCGTACTTCGTGTGAATAGGCCTTTACAGTTTTTTTTCCCCCCATGATAATTAAACATACTATAATATGATACCCAACTTTTTTAAACAGTAGCTAACATAAATTAGATTAAATGAGAATTGTGTGGTAAAATGAGTTAATCGTCCTGAAACGCCTCAAAAATTAAGTTTGTTATGCTAAATATAATTATTTTTCTATAAAGAAAGGGAATATGTGTGTGTGTATATATATATATATATATATATATGCTATATAGGATTCACCCATACATCTGATTTTATAATTTTCAATAATTTTACTATTATAATTCCTGATTACCAAAACAATTTATTGTCTTTCTGAGTAGATTAAAGGAAAATGGTTTGACTTATTTCAACTATAAAACTTCCAAACTTCCAAGTCTAATGCATGAGTGCGCGGTGCGCGCTCACGCATATTCTCGATGCATTAACAGAACTATCAATGTATCTAGAGGTCAGAGTACAGAGAATCCTGCTCCCCAGAGACTACAGCTAACAGCTCGGACTTGGAACGTTTAAAGACGCTCCGCGTGTCTTCAGACGACCGTAATAATAAAAACAACTATTTATGACTTCTGCTATACTCATTCATTACTTCAAGAAGCAGACTGTGATTTAAAATAAAGTCTCAGTTTTCTTTATCAGAGGTTTTTCTTACTTGATAACATCATACTCCACTCCGGGTTTTCGTTGTGATCCTCGCTTCAATTTACTGTGTGTGCTTTCAGGGCCCTAGCACGCACTGACAACCTTCGGGATTCCTCCGCGGCTCACTTGTGTGTATGTGTGACAGTGAGGGTTTTTTAATGCAGTAAAACCACTCGACGTCTAGTCAGTATATTTGAGAGAACCTTTCCATAAAATATTATGTGGCATGTTTTTTATAGACCATTAAGTCTTTTTAAGACATTCAAGAGAAGAAGGATTTTAATTAACTTAGGCACTATTTCGCTCATCTGCCCTGTCTCTTACACATACAATGCATTCCTGTGTTGCTCCGCGCGTGATGTGGCCGGGCCTGCCTGCTGTTCCTGTAAACTCCCGCCTTAACTAAAGCAGGCTGAAGCACAGAGAAATGCAGCTGAAGTAGAGCTGTGTGATAGAAAGTGTGCCTCTGTACACATTATACTGAGAGTTGTATTGCTGTGTATATTAGGGAGGCTGTTGTTAATGCATGTAAATATGTAAATAATGCATTTGTAATAACATTTATACAACACTTTAACAAAGTAAAATGAATTAAAATTAAAGATGAAGTAAAAGTAACTGATGTGAACAACAATTACCATTAACTACAATGCTTTTTCAGAAAGATAATAGGCCTATTTTAAATTTAAATATAGTATATTTCTGTATTTTATAGTTAAAAAGCTAAAAAATGAAATATATGTCATTATTTACTCATCTTCATGTCATTCCATACCAATATGCTTTTTTTGTTCATGGAAGACAAAAAGATAATTCCAAGTCTTCTGAAGCATCATGATAGTTTTTTATTTTATTTTTTTAAACAGATCAAATGTAACTTGTTATTCTTAGAAAGTATATAGTTCCGCTGCAGCTCTAAAATCACATTCTGGCAAATATACATATAGTGCACAAGTCAAGTGTAATGTAAATATTCTTTAAAACTTCTTTTTGTGCTTCCCAGAATTACATTATAGTTTGGAATTACATGAGGCTGAGTAAAAAAAAAGCTAGACATTACTTTTACGATGAACTATTCCTCCATTAACCTCAGTCGCATCTTCAAAACACTTTCTTTAAAAAGTGTTTTTCTCACTTTCTTCTCTATGGCATTTATTAACACTATGCATTAGGATTTAAAGGACAGAACAGAAAGTGAGTGATATATCTTCCCCTCAGTCTCGCCATATCTTAAAAGGGGTTTGCTCAGTATAATTTCATGAAATGTCAATTAATCCAAAGGCCTTTGCTGTTTTGCATAGCGATCTTAACAGGGGGCAGCAGTGGCAGCTCCACGTGAGGAGAGACTGACGATTTCATGGCTGGAGTTGTGGTGGGAAATGAGATTCCAGTGGCCCTAAGTGACAGTTTACGGTCTCTGATTTGGTTTGGGATGAGATTGCCAGGCAACAAAACCAGCCTGAGTCCTGAATGAAACAGCCATCTGTTCCGCAGCCCGCTAAAACTGAATTAATTTCACATAATCCTGGAATTCAGAGCTAGATTGATGTCTTGGGTAAAACGGTGTAGTTCTTGAAGCCCATCTTTGGTCTGTATGATCTCATAACCGGCCTCGTATTACTGTCTTTTTGGAGTATAGCATATTTGGTGTGTTATGAAAAGAAATATGGCATATTTTACATTTCCTTTGTCATAATGTACAAACCCTGAATATCTCCCTGCTTTACCCTCAAACAAAAACACTAACCAGACAAAGGGAGAGCGGGCCGGTGCATCTGCGGTGTAAATCAGGTCATACAAGACTAATCCCTTTGTGTATATGTCATGTTTGCAGGGTTTACCTTGCAATCCAAAAACCAATGCTAAAAGGACATCTTTGAGGATTGTGCATTGATTCTTTTGTAGTTTTTAGAGGTGTTTGCTAGCATCACTACTACTAATGCTCATACTTATGGTTAGGGATTTAACCAAACCCCTATTAACTCTGGCCGTGCCGTCTGTGCTACAGACATGAATAATGTCTCAAATTGAGCATCTTGTTGAACAATCTGACTTATGATTTGTACCCAGGGCCTAAAGCTAATGTTTTGCCACACCTGCCAGTGACTTTGCCGGCCATAAATATTTTTTTTTACCAGCCATGAAACTGTTTTTGCAAAAACAGGCAGTTATGACACCAAAAGTTTAGATACCAATGAAAGTTCACAATTTTTAGGTACAGAAATTTAATAAGATAATCAAATGTATAATAACACTGCATAGTCTTCACTGTATAAATTAAACAGATTAATCCTTATTAAAGTTACAAAAGTTATTCAGTCAAGAGCAGTGAGTGATTTTTCTTTGTCTTTTGTTGTTTGACTAACAGTAAGGGTACAGACAGCAGCAGGTATATTATGCTGTCACTTTAAGAGCTATGCGTTTTCTTTCTCAACTGTTTATGTTTACATAAGGCATGACTGACTGTGTTTACGAGGATACTAACCAATACAGGCATTTCCAAGGGCAAGAAGATGTGAAAAGAGTTCAATTCAGTATTCGCACGCTGTCTGAGACGTGGATTTCTGGGCGCGCACTTCAGATGTAACGATTTGAGCGAGTAATGATTTGGGTTTCCTTTTGCGTCTTCTTGAGCTTGAATATTTCAAATAGCAAGGCTTAAACTTTCATAACGATGCAGCACTGGCCCGTCAACACTGTCTTGAGTGTCGTTCACATTTGTTCAGGTTCATGTTTTCACAACATTGCATAGCTAGAATTCATAAAAATATGGTGTCGATATAACATTGACACAGTTTCATATGCTCGCCAACAGATTTTTACTAGCATTTGGCGAGGGTTACATTTAGTCCCTGTTTGTACCTAATGGTGATAATTCAAGCTAACAACAATAAAAAACATACCTAGGCCCTAGCAACCACCCTGAATACCATAGCAACCACATAGCAACTCATTAAGAACAGTCCAAAACACCTTAGCATAGCAACATCCTGGCAACCACATACAAAACACTATCATGGTGCTGGAGAGTTTTGCATAGACAGGCACCAGAAAATGTGAAAATCTAGTTTAGGTTTGAAATTTCATAGTTAATGACTATACTTTACTCACTTTTTTACCATGTTTTGCATTTCAGCTTGTCTGCATATACAAGAATTCTATTACTTCTCTAAGCGATGATCTGACTTATGATTTTTGCTTGACAATAAAACAAGCATGCAAAAAACAAAACTAACTAGGCTCTAGCAACCACCCAGAATGCCCTAGCAACCACCTTGAAAACCCTAGCAACTACAGAGCAAGCCAGAACAGCCCAAAACATCTTAGCAACCACACAGAAACATCCTGGCAACACCCACAACACACTAATGCGATAACAGTGAGTTTTGAAAATGCAAAAATCTAGCTTAGGTTTGAAATTTTAAAGTTATGGGCTATACTTTAATCGCATTTTACCATGTTTTTTCAATGTTTTGCTTTTCAGCTTGTCAGCATGTAGTAGTGAATCATCCAGGTGTTGATTTCACACACCTGCCAGCGTGCGTCTCACCTGCTCTCTGTTGTGTTGCTCTGATTTCAGGTCACAGGTCATTGGAATTGTGTCATAGCAACCTGGGCTGTGTCCGAAATAACCCCTTGTACCCTTAAATAGGGCACTATTTGAGCGGACAGCCATTTGTAGTGGTGTCCCAAACCATAGTGGACGTTATCGAGCGCACTCATTCAATCCCACAATGCACCACAACGACGACTGTACAACTGATGTACACCCAACGGATAGAGAACACCCATAATGCACTGTGAGAGTCACGCACTGAATTAATTTCTGTGTCTGACCAGAAGATGGCGTCCGCAGCTGAATCATTCATCCATCCGTCCATTTTCCAAACCGCAGGTCCAATGTGGGTAAAGCGTAAGATCATACAGGTGTAATTTCCTTTTAAATTGATTGTTAAATTGTTTAATTAAGGTTTATACACTGTTTCCATGAAAGAGTCCAAGATAAATCTTTTCTTCTTACTACTGGAGCTGCCAGTTTGCTAAGTTTCAAATACCGGTAATTATTAAACAGCAAGCACAAACTATGCAAAACGGCTTCCTGTGAGCTCAGTTTGCTTACTCGTTGTCATTCACTCCCTCAAGTGAACTATATTGTAATGTAGGGAATAGTGAATGAGGGTATAGGGGGCGATTTCGGGTACAGCCCTGGAACACTTTTGTGTGTGTGTGTGTGTGTGTGTGTGTGTGTGTGCATGCAAGAATGGAAGCTTTGCAGCTGTTAAACACAATTAAATGTGAAGCATAATGAGACAACCAAATAGAATAACTAAATGAATAAACAGAAGAGATCAAGAAGTGACTGAGCCAGACTGGCCCATGCCATTTAACTGCCACTGAGACAACAGTAAGACAGGATATAACATAAGACAGATCTTTAAGAAACCTTTCATAAACAATTGCTGTAGAAAAAACAAAATCTCTGATATTTCTAGACAGCAATGAGATTAAATGTAGAGCAAATGGAGTCTCCTGTGATTTATCTCCTGAGAAAAAGAAAATCACACTAACCACAGATATCAACAATGTCTCACACTGTGCTCATTCTTGCTTTCTTCTAGGCCTATGTTGTGTTGGCATGTTAATATTTCTAGAAGAAACAAGTTTAAATGAAGAAAGGACAGAAAAAAAGAAAGCCAGAGAAGGGTGTTTGGCAAGAAGAAGGGCTGTGATGAGGGTGTGCTATTTTGAGCGATGCTTTATAGTGCTCTCGCCTCAATTAATTAAATGGTGGTTCTACAATTTAGAAACGCATTGACAGCATAAAGGAAACCTCTATCAGGAAATACAGCTATGATGAGATCCATAAATGATTTTAGACAACAGCAATATCTTTCAGGGGTGTAATTAAGTGTCTGAGCATGTAAAAGCAATAATTACACTGCTGCATTCACCACTCAACACTGCCATCTAGTGGTTGAAGCGCCGAAGTAAACTTTTTTTTATGACAAAGTGAACTAAAACAACTAAAAGAAAAAGATGTTGCATTTCTAGTCAGCATCAATATAGCCACAATATCAACTTTATCAGTAACATATTAACAAGGCAAGGGCACATCCTGTGTTTTTACCATGCAAGATATATATTGCATATTTTCAGAAGCACTGTTGTTGCTTGTGCACCAAGGCTGTATTTATTTGGCAAAAAATACAGTAAAACAGTAATATTGTGGAAATAATTGTTTTCTATGTGAATATATTTTAAAACATAATTAATGCAAAGCAGAATGTATTACTTCAGTCTTCAGTGTCACATGATCCATCAGAAAACATTCTAATATGCAGCTGATGTTCAAGACACATTTATTTTTATTTTTTGTTTATTTTATTTGTTTTAAAATACATTAAAGGATAAGTTCACTTTAAAATGAAAATTACCCCAAGATTTACTAACCCTCAAGCCATCCTAGGTGTATATGAGTTTTTTCTTTCTGATGAACACAATCAGAGTTATATTAATAAATATTCCAACGCGTCCAAGCTTTATAATGGAAGTGAGCGAGACCAACAAGTATGAAGCTGAAAAAAAAAAAAAAAAACTGCATCCATCCATCATAAACATACTCCACACAGCTTCGGGGTTAACCCTTAAATGCATGAATGTTTCGCCAATCATTTCTACATATTCGGGTCTTTCGCGATAATATAAAACTCCTCTGATATTAGAGTAACAATTACAGAAGAATAAAATAAAACATATTTTGTTACCCTTTGGAGCTTGGAAGGGCTCAGTTTGAGCAGATGTTTTATGCCATCATCATGTCCTCGTCAGAGTTCATTTCCCAGTACATTCAGCAAATGATAGTTTTGAATATGAGCCCATTCGCAATCTCAAAAAACTATATCATTTTTAACATCTTCAAAATCATTATTTTGATCACCAGATCCATCAAGTGACAGTCATATTTGATTGCATTCAGTACTTGCTCTGTCCCTGAGCCATTTCACATTTTGCTGATCATACTTCCTATTCTTTCGTTTTTTGTCTGAATGAAACGTCACTTCATCATTGTGTATCAGACATTGCCACCTTGTGGAATAAAGGTTAATTGCACTTATTCCGTCATCAAAGATTAAATTATTGTTGTGCAGAAAAAAAATATGCATACACTGATGCACACCTTGGGTCGTTGGCGACCCTATACAATTTTTTACAAAAAATGAATGGGAAAACAGGCATTCTTTTATAATTTTATTATTTTTTTCTTGTTAATATTGTTTATAATGAATTGATTTAGGAATACTAAGAAGGCTGATGTCTAACTTTAAAAAATAAATGAGGAGAAGAGTAATGAATGACGTCCTGGGTCGATAAAGACCCGAGGGTTAATAAAGGGTTAATGCATTAAGGGTTAATAAAGGCCTTCTGAAGTGAAGCATTGTGTTTGTGTAAGAAAAATATCCATATTTAACAAGTTATAAAGTAAAAGCCAGACCGCCTTCCATATTCAACTTACAAAAAAACTGTCACTTAAGAAGGTCTTTATTAACCTCCCGGAGCCGTGTGGAGCATGTTATTGATAGATGGCTGCACTTTCTTGAGCTTCATACTCGTTGGTCCCGTTCACTGCCATTATAAAGCTTGGATGCGTCAGGATATTTATTAATATATCTCCGATTGTGTTCATCAGAAAGAAGAAAGTCATATACACCTAGGATGGCTTGAGGGTGAGTAAAGCTTGGGGTAATTTTCATTTTAAAGTGGACTAATCCTTTAATGTGACCTAGCTGAATAAAAGAATTATTTTTATTTATTCATTTATTTTTTAATCTTATACTGACCCAAACCGAATGGTAAAAACTAGTCACAATTTCTTTCAATAATGCTGTTTGAAGTAGCTTATGTTTACAGCACAGGACAGTTTAAACTGAGCAGGCATTTTATAACTTTTAATTAACAATTAGCATTTAATATAATTTGTGTTATCTATAATCTCATAAATCGATGTACACACTAATGGAAACCACTGTTACAATGAAATAAATAAAAGTGTCACACTGCATGACAGTTAAAATAACACTTTTAATGGATGATGTGACTTTTTAAAAAATAGTATGAGAAGCAAAAACATCACTTTTTATTGATGTGGCAAGACTGTGACATTGGAGACTAGACATGGCAATATTTCTAAATTTCTGTCAGCCTCATGATGAAATTGAGACATTACTGAACCTTCACATCATTTTTCATTTTCGTGTTTCAGACATACTTATATTTAAAAAAAAAAAAAAATCTTGAAGAACATCATGAAGTTGATACACATAATTATAGGCCTACATTTATGTACCAACATAATGCAGATCATCAAGGACTGAATCATACTTTTAAACAGCCTTTAGATCAAAATGATTTGAAGATAATGACAAATATTTAGTCAAATGCT
This sequence comes from Elopichthys bambusa, assembly GCA_037101425.1. NCBI lineage: Eukaryota > Metazoa > Chordata > Actinopteri > Cypriniformes > Xenocyprididae > Elopichthys > Elopichthys bambusa. The sequence goes on along the minus strand of CM074448.1, from coordinate 15,347,532 downwards.
CAAAATGTCCAAATGTTTGACTGGTATAGTGTAGATGCACATCTCAAATGATGTTTGGCTAAATGTCAGACACAACATCTGTAAAGAGAGTCTGATGAGACCAAAGCATACATTTTGAATCTCAATGCAAACAGCTCTGCAAACACAACAGCACATCCCTGCTCTGAACTGTGAAGCATGATGCTGGGGCTCTGGGAAGCTCCTCTGTGGCAGAGGCTGGAAAACTCATAAAGTTAGAAGGAAAAATGGATGGAGCTAAATCTTTAGGGAAAATATGATGGGATTTGCAATAACGCTGAGACTTGGAAGACAGATTATCTTTCACAGGGACAATGAATACATATGAATTCATTTTTTCCCAGGTTTTCATATTTCTAATTTAGTGAAATATCTGCATTTGTTTACCGTTGGAATTATAAAGCAAGCATTATAAGCTGATGATTCTTTGTTGAATAAATTACAGTTTGGTGCTATATCACATTTCAACAGAAACGTCAAGTCTTCTCAGCGCACTTAAAACCAAAGTGCTCACAGAGCCGGTTTCTTCCTCACACTCCTAAATGCCTCTTGTGTTTCTCAATGGTCCTGGAGGAAAAGGCCACTTACTGAAGGACCTGTAGAGCCACTCGTTCTCTCGCTCTCTCTCCTTCTTAAATGCACCACGGCACGTGAACAGCCACCCGAAGCATGATTAATGGACCTCTCACTCTCTCCTTCTCTTCCTTCTTCCTGTAGACAATGAAGTGTCTCGTTGTCAAAATTCCTCCCTGATTTACAGTGTTTTTCCATGGCTAATGGAGAACAGACCAGAAAGAAACTGTGTCAAATGCTTGTTGATGCTAAATGAGCAGCTATGGGAAAGATTTTCCTGCCTATTTGATTCAGTCTAAATTAAATATTTTAGTAAAATATTGCTCTTACGACTCTACACCCCAACCAGAAGCCTAAGGTCCATAAGTGAGCGACGTCTCGTGGTAGCTTCACTGAGAGGCACAAAAAAAGTTTCCAGAACATTTTCGGTCATTGTTCCTTGCTGGTGGAATGATCTCCCCAAATCTATCTTGATCGACAAAATCCCTGACAATATTCAAAAAACAGCTGAAAACTCTATTCCGCTCTTCCATCAGCACTTACAATAACTGCATCCTGCTGCAAAAAAATCTTCCCCGTATGCTTTCACTATTTCTTAATCTCTCACTGTTCTATCTGAAATAGAATTAGTACTAGCACTTCTCGTGTATATTGCTCCTTTATGATGAATCGCTTGTTGGTTCCTTCATTTGCAGTGTTGGGGGTAACGCATTACAAGTAACTTGAGTTACAAGTAACTAGTAAAGTAAAGCATTACTTTTTCAATTTACAACAAAATATCTAAGCTACTTTTTCACATTTATTAACTGACAGCTCTCCTATCCCTATGTTGAGAGAAATATGCATTACCTTCAGCCTGAGGCTTATTCATTTCACTTTTGGGGCCCTATTTTAACGATCTAAGCGCATGGTCTAAAGCGCACGGCGCAAGTGCACTTAGGGACTGTCCGAATCCACTTTTGCTAGTTTAAAGATGGGACAAATGGTCGGCGCACCCGGCGCAAGGTCTAAGGTCTGTCTCTATTCTCTTAATGAGTAATGGGTGTGTTTTGGGCGTAATGTGCAATCAGAGTCTAATCTCCCATTCCCTTTACAAGCCAGTTGCGTTCGCGTCATGGCAGATTCGCAAGCGGAAAAACTGAACGCTTCTCTAGCAAGGAAAGGTACACACCTCGTTTTCAGACCAGCACACCCATGGGCGCACAAGTGGGTGCATATGCATTTGCTATTTAAACAACATGACTCAGGGCGTGAAAATGATAACTGAAACTAGCTGAAAACACTTGCGTCGCGCTTGGCACCGCATTGTGCCGGGTGTATGATTGGTGTGAAAGGGCCTTTACATTTGCCAAAAATAGAATATTTTTTGTTGTTATTAAAAAACAAGTAAGCAAGCCCAACCCAGGTGAGAAAAAGTAACACAAAAGTAATGTAAAGCATTACTTTTCATAAAAAGTAACTAAGTAACATTCCCCAACACTGTTCATTTGTAAGTCGCTTTGGATAAAAGCATCTGCTAAATGAATATATGTAAATTTGCTTTTGTTGTACTAATTTTATTAAGTATTTCTGGGTACACCAGACTATGAGTTATATTCTCTAGTGAAGCTCACATTTTAAGTGCCTGAGCTGCTCAGGCTTAAAATGTATTGATTATTTTCAACAAACATTTACAGGATGCCTAACAGGATAAATAAATGGCCAAATAAATTTAGCTATTGCTCAGTGAAGGATTGACAGATAACTTAGATGACATTATTTAAGTTCATTTTGATAATAGACACAGAGAAAAAATATTTAAAATCATCGCCTCTGTTAATTGTGATTTGTTTTGTTTCACTGAAGAAATAGGCTATAGAAAAACAAAACTAAAGGTGTGCTCACATTTGCCTTTTGTACAGTGAAATCCAATTTCGAGTGAGTTACACTTGAAAAAAATCCGATTCAAGTTTGTTTAACAGTTACACTTGAACTGGTCACGTTAACTAACGCCCCCTAATACAAAGCTGTGTGTTTTGGAAGTGATCTGAGTCAGTTGACAACATTATGTCACAGATGGGTGCAAGTAAAGAAAAGTTAAGATTTTAAAAACTCAGGATACAGAAAACAACCACCGTAAACGTTAGGATAATGAATAAAGAACTGAAAGAAACAGAGATCTTAAATACATTGATCAAATTAATTAACAAAACAAACAGCAGGTGTGCAAATTAATGAAACAATGAAAAACCAGCAACGAACTGAAAACACAGAACTAAAAATCATGCCAAAACCCCACTCAAAACATTAAGAGGAAGCATATTATAATCTCACACAAATATTTTGTGCATCAAATGTTTTGGTTTGCTTGAAATTTCATTGATGTCCTTTATATTGTTACACAATGTCTTCATTATAATCGATTACTTGTTTCACTATGGTTGCCTCTGAAATGTTATGCTTCCCTACTTTATAGTAGGCGAAAAACAGTATGTGACAAAAGAAATATGTCCAGATTCACAGTACTCAAAAGAAAGAGTAGGCAAAAGACCTACTACTGGCCAGATTCCGAAGTGTGCATACGATGGACTCTTTACCATCCCATGAGGACACGGGAGAGGATTTATAAATGGCAGAGCAACTGACGCTGGTAGGTCACATGATAATGTCAAATATATAGTACGTCCGGATTACATTCATGATATTACACACATTCATACTATTGTCATGATATGTTCAGTTAGTTTCATTTTCATGGACTTTTAGTTTGTACTCATCAGTTTCCTGTCTCCTTTGTTCTCAGTTTCCCACCAGTTTGTCTCTTGGTTACTCATTTGATTTGTCATTCTGTTCAGCTGTTGCCTAATTAGTTCCCTTTGTTTGTTCCCTGTATATAAGTTCCCTTATTTCATTAGTTTGTTGTCTCATCTTGTCAATGTATACATGTTGTGCTATGTTCCTGCCTTCATCTGTGTTTGCCTTATGGATTATTATATAAAGACTTGATTTGTGATGCATCTTCTTTGTTGTGTGATTATATACAGCCAGAACATGACAACTAAAGTAAGTAATTAATCAAAATACTCAAGAGAGTACAAGATTTCAGATGCAGCCATGTCTTAGTTTTCTGTACTCCCCCTGTGGCAAATGGGACGAATTGCATCTTAAGCAGGAAGCAATGTGGCAATGAGTAGTGGGAAAAGAGAGGTGTGTGGGTTTTTTTTTTTTTTTTTGGACCTGAATTGCAACTATCTTTTGTCTTCAAGTATTCACTTTTTTTTGTCACAATAAAGACAAGTCTTAGATCATAGGATGATAGCCTTCTGGTGGACATTTTGAACACATTTGTGTCCTATTTTTGTTTAATACTTTATGTACAATAACTATTGCCAAGGAGTATATTAATACTGTAAACTATGTGGGGTACACTGGTCTGGTTTGAAATATTGTTATATTTCAATTCAAATATATATTCAAATTTGAGGTTAACCTGATTTAGGAAAAAAGATGTGGTTGGCCAGACAAGGCCTGTCATTGAAATTATGAGTCAAAATGTTGAAACTGTCAAATAAACCTGTCAACTAATTTACCCCAATTCTTGGATAGCATATATAGTCATGATGACCATGTTGTTGTTGTTTTCACATTTTGAATTACTAGAATACCACTTCTCAAATTATTTCAGGGTATATTTTATATCCATATGGTTAGAATTTTGCAAAACATCTCTTTTTATTAAACATCTCAATTATAATTATGGCAGATTTATGATTCTTAAAATTATTTTAAAACAATATGATACCTATGAAACTATCACATATGGCAAAATAGACAAAAAAAACCCTTAAATACTTGTGTTACTTGAAGTGTAGTGCTTATGTGTGTAGTGACATACACACTCAAAAATTACCCTTATGTAATTGAATTGTAGAAAGTTGTTACACACAATTTAATTTAGTTTATTGGAAATAAATCCGTTTAGTTGGGTCAACACAATTTAGTTGGTTTAGATCAAATTAATTTACTCTATAGTGTTTAACTTTATTACATTTGTCAAACTTAATTTTCTTATGTTGATCCAACTTTACTGAGGTTTAATTAATTTTCTTACATTTAAACATGCAGTTTAATTCATCATTATACACACTGTAGAAGAAATAATAAAAGACTGGTGTCAGCACTGACATAGATCACTGAGTGGCCATGGCCTAAGCATAAGCGCCACTCTTCAAAATTCAAAACATTAAAGAAACTCCTCTAAATGCCCAATATAACTAAACTTTAAATACTAATATATCTTTCCCTTTACTGAAAAACACATAAAATAACACTTAAAGGATTAGTTGACTTTAAAATGAAAATGAAAATTTAAATGAAATTTAAAATGAAAATTTTAAAGGCTAATAAAAGCCTTCTGAAGCGAAGCTTTCTGATTTTAGTAACTAGCAAAAATAGTGTTACTTTAGCTCAATTTAATTTATTAAACTGAACAAGTCATTTTTTGAGTGCAGTGTATTATACAGGGGGTTGGACAATGTAATGGAAACACCTGGTTTTAGACCACAGTAATTTATTAGTGTGGTGTAGTGCCTCCTTTTGCGGCCAATGAGACATACAAGTTCTGCACAGTGTCCAGAGGGATTTCGAGGCATTCCTCTTCTAGAACAGTGTCTTAGTCATTATGTGATGCTAGTGGAGGAAAATGTTTTCCTGACTTGCTCCTCCAAAACACCCCAAAGTGGCTCAAAAATATTTAGATCTGGTGACTGTGCAGGCCGTGGGAGATGTCCAACTTTACTTTCATGTTCATCAAATTATTCTGTCACAAGTCTTGCTGTGTGTATTGGTGTATTATCATGCTGAAACATGGTACCTCCTTCAGGGTACAATGTTTGAACCATTAGGTGCACATGGTCCTCCAGAATGGATCGGTAGTCCTTGACAGTGACGCACCCATCAAGAACAGTAGGGAATGCCATGCCATACCATCAGTGATCCACCCCCATGCTTCACTCTGGACATGCAACAGTCTGGGTGTTAAGCCTCTTTCAGGCTTCTCCACACCATAACTCCCATGGATGTGGGAAAGACAATGAAGGTGGACTCATGCAGAGAACTATACATTTCACTTTGTCCACAGCCCAAGATTTGCATTGGCACCAATGAAACCGATATTTGGCATTGGCACGAGTGACCAAAGGTTTGGCTATAGCAGCTCAACCATGAATATTGAGTCTATGGCGCTTCAGACAAAAAGTTTTGGTAGAAACAGGAGAGTCAAAGTGCGCATTTAATTCTACAGTGAGTTGGGCAGCTGGGGTTTTATGTTTTTTGGAAACAATCCGTGTTAGTACCTGGACATCTCTTACAGACAGCTTCCTTTTGCGTTGACATCCTACTGGATGTTGTTCATCCTACATGATTTGCTGACATTAACCTGGATACCATAGCTGTCGATACACCACAAAGACTTGTTGTCCTGGTCACAGATGCGCCAGCGGGTCATGCACCAACAATTTGTCCTATTTTCAACTCTGATATGTCTCTCATTATGTTGTGTGGATTGCAAAATTTTATGTACAGCTGTGCTATTGCTCTTCTAATTCAACCTTCACATCACTCTTACTAATTTAATGTAAAATCAGTGAATATTGGCCACCAGGCCAAGCATATAGGCGTGAAACCTCCAACACTATATTGGCCAGTGTTTCAGTTTCATTGTCCAACCACTATAGTTGAGAAATTGACCAGGGAAACATTCTTTCTCTTGTAATCTCAAAATGGTGTTTAATGGTATCTTGGTAGATGTTACCAAATGAAATTTAATTTTAAACCAATAGTCAGTTTATTGAAAAAGCATATTGTTTTTGTATTTTTTTTGTTGATGATATGTACCCCTAATTATATAACTGAAAATGTAAATAACCAATATGTATGATGGGGACAGAAATGATGTTGCATAGCCAATGCCACAAGAGCATTCATTTAGTTAAAAGACAATTCCTATTTTGTAGCAGTTTATGTATACATAAACATTTTTACAATTTCCATTTTATTTCAGTAATGTTTTAAAAATTGTTGGAGCCTATGTTGTTGTAAAGTTACACCAATTGAAGACAGAACAACCCCACTATACATACTGATGAAGCAGGTCGACCTAATTAAGGGGAATTGCCATTTTGTGGTGTGATTCTCATGTAAGGCAAGTGGGAAGGTTTTACTGATGCCATTAAACGAAGTCATCAGCGGAAAAAATGATTGAACTAGTTTACTCATCAAGTAGTTTCATATTCTCTCTCTCATTTGAATATCTGCATCCATCCTTCACCATCCCATCATGACTCCAGGTCACGGCTAACACATCAAGATTTATTCATGCTGACAATGAGCTACTCTCTCTAATTTACTCATTGAAATTAACATGATTGACATGTTCATTTTATCACACTGTGTGGTAGCCCCTCCCTCCCCTCACTCTCCTGTGGCAGTGTGATCTGATTGGCCGAGGCAGACTGTAATCATTGACAAGCCCATTAAAAGAGAGTCTGAACAATTATCTTGCTAATTCAGAAGATTCTTTTTAATTTGCCACCATGTAATTGTCAATCCTGAAAGTGTAATCGCTATTTTTTTTTTCCCATTCCAGTCCTCAAGTGTGCAGGTCAAGGAAAGGGTATTTTTGGCTTGTAACCTTTTGCTGCAATTTACTTAGAAATCATCAAATGCAAATCAGTAGCATATATACATGTGCTTATATGAAATAACAGCAAGTCAATGGAATAAGGGATGAAAATTAATTTCAATAGACCTCATTTATATGCAGTATCTGACACACACTTATATGCAGACTGATTAGCTCCAGTTTTGATGTGGCATCATCAAGATACCTGTCATTTGCATGTAACGCTGCAATATCATCAATATATCAAAAATTAAAGGGGACCTATAATGTCCCTTTTACAATATGTAATATAAGTCTCTGGTGTCCCCAGAATGTGTCTGTGAAGTTTCAGCTCAAAATACCACACAGATCATTTATTTTAACTTGTCAAATTTGCCCCTATTTAGATGTGACCAAAAAACATGCCATTTTGTGTGTGTCCCTTTAAATGCAAATGAGCTGCTGCTTTCCAAAAGAGGCCGGAGTTTTAACAGCTCACGCTTCAGTTGCTCAACAACAACAAAGCTGGAGAATCTCACACAGCCAAAATGATGAAAGTCCAGATTTCCCTTGTGGTATTTTTGAGTGGCTCAATAGTGCGATATGCGGTTTTACCGCCATATGTATGTATGTATGTATGTATAAATAAATATATATATATATATATATATATTAGGGGTGGGACGGTTCACTGCAAAAAATCGAACCGTTCGGTTCTCCACCCACTGTTCTGCACGCGCTTGCACCGCGGTTCATCCCAAATCTGACGACGCATCTATAATATGGTTTGTTCAAAACAACATGCAAAACAGACAGACGGATTTGGCTGATGTATGTTTCAGTCGATGGATTTGCATTCTTGTTTCCCAAATTCGCGCAAATTCTCTTTGAAGTCTTGCACCTAAATAGAGCGTTGAAACAGGAAGTTAATTAACAGACGAGAATGTCAAAATAAGGGTCTACATAACAGAACATAAACCTGACAGTAAGATCGTAGGGCTATTGTTATATGTATAATAGTTAATTCCGATCCTCGAATCTGACTAAACAAGAGACTTTTTGCTGATATTTCACGAGTATAAGCAGAACTACTCATCACTGCGCGTTCCAGACGGGCTGTCAGTCAGTTCAGTTACATTGTTGCGCCACAAGGTGGCGGCAAGGGTCTGTCTTTGAGTCTTTAAACAGTTCATTCAACTACACGTTCAAAAACGCTGATTCATTTAAATATACATGTAATGAAACAAGCTGTTGAAATCATTTGAACTTTGAGCGCCACTTTATAAGGCTCAGCTGACCAGTAAGGCGTTGATGCTAAGGGAGAGATTTCTATTCTTGGAGACAAAAACCTTTTTTCACGAATGTCTCGGCCTGAAGGACAGACGCAGGTAATCGCACACGCTCAGTCGATCTCTCTCACATTCAGTGTCTGTTTCGGCTTGTTTAGTGCAAATCTACGGAGCCTCTAATTACCATGGTACACATTATGCTATCATTATTAACTTATTTAATTTTTAGTACACATGCATTAAGTGTAAAACAAGAAGGACACAACCTTTTTAAAAAAAAAAGAAAAAAAAAAGCAAATATCGCGGTTGCTGCGGTTTTTGCAGTCCTCTTGTCAATAGCGCGGTATTACGATATCAAGGTTATCGCGACAGCCCTAACGGTGTTCAGCCTTACATTGTTCAAACCGGAGTCGGACACTGATGGAGAGACTCAGGAAGAAGTTAGAACTTTTAGAATGAAACTGGATGTTTCTGAATGGTTTAGTGGATAAATTTATGTAGTTGCTGTGGAGTTGATTCAGCTCATCGAATAGCATGTGCTATCATGTTAATCTTTTGTGCAAATCCAGCGTTGAATTGACCCTCGTTTGTGAAGCAGTCTGACGTAAAATGACAGCATGGCAACACTCTACTACAACAACTCCTTTTCTTCTCTAAAGCAGCCCAACATGGTCTCGTCCCCTTTGTTGCGTGTTCTCTGGGGCAGGGTTTATGTAAATTGTAGGGTTAGTGATTTCGGGAAGAAGCTAGTTGTCACTACCAGCCATTTGTTGTAGTCCTAAAACAGCAACAACAACAACAAAAAAACTCTCTTTGCATTTAACTTTGAGCGTTGTAACTTTGCAGATGTTGTTTATGGTCTAACAGCAACATTACACACTAACTAAAGTTAAAAAATGTTTACACGACAATGATGTACTAAAAACGGAAACGTTTTTTCTTTGTACAGATGACAACGTTATCAAAACTATCCCCGTTCACACGGATCTGCGAAAATGACTAAAAACGCTGTATTACACATGCCAGACAAGTAGTTGGCGATGTCACTTTGTAGAGAAAGACTACACGCCTGCGCACACACATTACAGAGCACTCGCGCCAAACGTGCATGCCTATCCACCTTATTTTTACAGTTTACTGCACTTTGATATTCTTCTTGTTATTTCCCTATAGCAGCTAATAAATCGGAAGTCTCGCACATTCACAGAAAACACCTTATTTCCTAAATTATTTATTGAAAAACAAGGTGGATGGACTAAATGCATAATTTGCATGTAGTCACCATTTTCACAGATTTGCGTTTTTTGCAGTTTACATGGAAATGATAACAGTACCGTTTTCAAAAACTTGTACTTTAAAAAAACGTTTTCAAAAGTTTGCGTTTTCAGGCCACCAAAATGATGTCGTTGTGTAAATGAACAGCCAAAACACATACAATTTTTCAGTTTTTAGTTGAAAACGGTGTAGTGTAAACGGCCACTATGTTTGTATTCCTTCAGTTACTGTTTTCCTTTGTTTGATTTTCTCACCACTCATCTGTTACCATGGACACTAACTATCATTACAGCTGTTCATCATTTAGTTCATCACCATTGGGTTTTTAAGTTCCTCCTGTTCAATTAGTGTTTGTCTGGTCATGTTTACGTTATGCGTGTTTCTCTGCCTTTGTTGGATTACTTTGTCTGTTTGGATTAAACTTTGTATTGGATTTTTATCTGTCTGACTCTTCGTCTGTTTGTTTGCTACGCACACACCTGAAAGTGTGACAACAGTTATTTTATTTAGTAAAATATTTCACAATATTACTGTTTTTACTGTAGTTTTATTTGATTAAAAAATACAGTAAAAACAGTAATATTGTGAAATATTTTACAATAAATGCAGACTTATTTCAAAACCATTCAAAATCTTACCAACAATATTAAAAGTATTACATTTTAAAATTCAGGTTCAAATGCAATTGTAATATTTCAGGCTAAGATGAGGCTTGTATCTTGTGCTTGTATCTTGAATTTACTATTTAGAGCTACTTTTGTATTTGATTTTATTATAAACAGCCATAATCATGCAGACTGTGAATTAATTTTAGTTCATCTCGGTATTTAACATAAGTGGGCACAATGTGTTTTCAAATGAATGAAATAAATATTCCTGTATAAAGGTAAAAATCAATTCCAGGTGCAAATTTTGCTGCAATGCACAAACATAATGCATGTTTGCACAACAGAGGCAAGAAGCTCAATATCTCCAGTAAAAGTCAGGTGCCAACCAAACAGTTGACACGAAACCCTTGGCATTTAGAGTTCAAGAGGGGCTTTTTGAAATATTTTTGCACAGAGCCAGATTCTCCATCCCATTCCCCTCCCACTCACTTCACCTCTCACTGCAGGCAATTCAATTACCTCTCATGCAAATTATGGGCGCTTTCATTTGGAAATCCACGCCTGGGCGCCTCATAAGACTTTCTTACTCCCTGATCTCCCTTAATTAGCCTGCTAATGCACCCGTTTGTCATGCTTCTGAGCGCCTGAAAGCAGCATGAAGAATGGAGGCACTCTTGATGGAGGGATGATGACAAGAGACGAAGGAGTGGGGGTGGGGGTGTAGTCAAGGAGGGAAGGATGGGTAGACGGACAAAAATAGAACAGGACCCCAGACAGCAGTGCTGAAAGTATAGTGAGTGGAAAAATGGCCTTTAATGTGTAAACAGTGAGCTCTGAGTACAATCTACACTTTGAAATGACCTCTACTGTACGCATAGTGTTGCTACGCATTTGCTAAGGTGTTGTTTTAATTCCTGTTAGTATGTTGCAGTTTGGTTGCGGGCATATTGTAAATAGCTGTCAGGGCATTCCTATGCAGTTGCTATGGCCTTCTGACTGTTTTTAGTCGCGTTAACATGTTGCAATGCTGATGCAGGTGAGTGTTTGTCAGGATGTTGCTTTGTGGTTGCTAAGATCTTCTGACTGTTTTGAGTCTTGTTAATATGTTGCAAAGCGGTTGCATGGTTGTTGTCAGGGTGCGAACTACGGGGGAACTAGGGGGATCTCAGCTCACCTTAATAAAAAAAATGGGTTCCCCTGAAAACATGATTTGTGAAATTTTGGGGGGTCTCAAAAAATATGGACAATGTGTTATTTGTGGTATTTTTGACGTGCAATTTCAGTTTTGTGTAATGTGATCATCGTGGATTATTATGTGTAAAACTGCAAAAATATCATTCATTCATGTATGACGGCAATTTAAACCTAATTCACTTCAATAAAGATAACTATACATGCTATTCTTGTCATGAGCATCAAGGTGTGGGGGCGCTGCGGTGCAAATTCCACTCATGTTTAGTACATGTTAACTCAAAGATTCGTAGAAAAAATATAAACGTTGGAGGCCGTTGATCTGCGCGCGAAATCCTTGAAATCCATTCTGCAGTTAGCATCATATAACATCATATAGACACCATGGCAAAAAGAACACAAGGCAGTTTAATCAATTTTGGAAATTGTGTAGTAATAATGTTAATAGTACGACCGATTCATCGAACAGCAAAGGAAGCTGACCCCAGGCCTCTGTGGTCGATTCTGTGTTAAGGTAAGGCATGTTATTCGCAATTATGTGTTGTGGCTCGGTTGTTATAGGTCTGCGTGACTCTCAATGTCTTAGGCCTAACAGAATGGAGGAAGCCCTGAAGACCTTGTTCTGAATCGGGGCGAACTTCCACAGCCCCAGCAACCTCCCAGACACCACCGGCTTGAACTGGAAAGAATCCCTATTGAAGTGTCTGGAGAGCAAACAGCCCCAATCCAGAACCCTGCCCAGCTCAGTTCTCAGTCAGAGACCCACCGCAGATGGAGTGAATGACTCCGCCGTGACATCAGAGCCAGGAGGAGCGACCGAGCATGACATCCCAGTCAGCGTTGAGGGGGTCAGAGTTGAAGGGCCAGCCAGAAGCCCCGCCCACCCGCCCTTCACTGAGAGTGAGTTGACCAACATCAACATAAATCCTCATCTGCCTGACTATTCTCTACTGGACTCACTGGTCCCACCCAGCCTCCCTCTCCCACATCCTCTCCTTGACATGTCTGTCAGCTCATCGTCCCTGCCTTCTTCACAGACCCCAGCCACGTCCGCTGTCCCCCATCAGTCCCGCGGTACTATCGTCATCTCCTCTCAGTGATGTGGTTCCATCGCGGACCTACTGTGAGCCACGTCCTTCTGGGTGTGAGGATCCTGTGGCTCTGCCTCCGGCTTCTGTCCTGGTCTCTCCACCTCGACCTGTCGCCCCTGACTCCTACACCTACGCTCCTTCCTCCCTCGACGTCTGCTGGGACCTACGAGCTTTCGGCTTCGTGGAGCTTTCTTGGACCGTCGGCTTCACCTGGGTCGGACGTCGCTTCACCTGTGCAACAGACAGTTCGTTGCTCTCCAGCCCTCCACCCCTACTGCTCTGGCTAGCCCCGCCCTCCCTCAGGCTCCGCCTCTGCCCTTGGTCGCCCCAGCTACATCTCAGCCCTCCGGACCCCTGCATCCATCTCGGGGGGGTTGTCGCTGCAGCTCCATCACGGTCGCCTGGGTCGTCGGCATCGATCCACTCCATCTGCACCGTGGGTTCCTCACTCATCGTTGCCTTTGTGCGTCCCCAAGGTGGCGCTGAGGCCATCCCTACCATGGCTCCTCCCTCCAGTGCCGCCGCCGTGGTCCACCATCCTGGCTCATCCTCCAGCACACACTATCATGTTGCAGAGTGGTTGCAGACATGTTTTGAGTAGTTGTCAGGGTGTTGTTATACAGTAGCTTATTGTTTTGAGTCTTGTTAGGACATTGCAATGCAGTTGCAGGGCTGTTGTTGTCAAGGTGTTTAGACTGTTTTGAAACTTGTTAGGACTTTGTAGGGCATTTTATGAGTGGTTGTCAATGCATTGCTATGCGGTTGCTATGGTCTTCTGACTGTTTTGAGTCTTGTTAACATGTTGCAGTGCGGTTGCCGGGTTGTTGTGAGTGGTTGTCATGGTGTTGCTATGCAGTGCTATGCACGAAAACATTCAAGATTCCTCAAAATGAATAAAAACAGTGAAATGCAATCTTGGAATTTTATGCAAACCTGTAATAATTAAATATATTAAATTACACCAATATACTTTATGTATTTAATCTCACTTTATTAACCAATGTATTTGCTGCTGACCATTTCAACCATACAAACAAGCAAAAATGACTTTAGATTAGATTTTGAAATAAGAGTGTTGAACTTCCTTTTCCTGTATCCTATCCGCTTGTTAAGTCGTGACGTAAGCAACGCTGTTTCTGGGTCCAAGCCTTGACTCGTTTCACTTGAGACTGCCATCTCGAAGGCTGTTTATGAGCGCTATTTATTCATATTAAACATTTAACATTTTAAAAAGTTGAACATTTAAAATACTTACAGTCTACACAACAACAGTCTCCGTGCTCACAGCATCACAGACATTAATATTTTAACGATTTATAAAATATAAATCACTGTCTGGCCATCTGGGATTTTGGTATGGAGATTAAGGTTATGATTATTATTTTTTTTGGTAGAATTACACCACATCGTGTGTGTATATTAGCACCGTTTGTTGTTTTCTTGTGGTAGGAGATAGAGCGTTTGGAAAGTGGTTGTTAAGGTATTTTAGTGGTTGTTAGCACTTTGCTATGTTGTTTCTAGGGTGTACTGGGTGGTTGCTAGGTGGTTTTCTACTGGCTCAAGTTAAAAGAGGCCACCTCCAAGTCTCTCTAACATTTTTGTCCCTCCAAAGTGAGACTAAAAATTGTTCACAGGGCAAAATTTTAAGTTTCTTAGAAAAGTAATAGAACTCCTGCCTTGGCAAGCAATTATGACTGTCTTTGTGTAAACATTTGCACAATTCTCTCAGTAGGATTAACTAGCAGCACATGCTGTGATTGCATGAGTCTGTGTGTTTCCATGACATGGTGAGAGGTGTATAGAGGGATATAATGTTCATGAATAAAATAGAGCAATTCTGAGTTTAGATTCATTCATTCATGACCTGTTTGTATTTCTGACTGTCAGACAGGTGGGATGAATTGGATTTTCATATGCATCAAACCGCACACCACATAAGCTGTTTTCAATTGTCATTTAGTCTATTTAGTCTAGCTGTGAAACTAGTTTTGCACACGTTTCTGATAGGTTTAGGTGTAAGGGTTGGGTTAGGCGATAGAAAATATCATTTAAGGGTTAGTTCACACAAAAAATGAAAATTCTGTTATTCATATTGTTCCACACCCATAAGACCTTCGTTCATCTTCAGAACACAAATTAAGATATTTTTGATGAAATCCGAGAGGCAGCTCAGTATTGGCTGATGTTGTTCACGTGAGAAGCATGACGCATGCGTGTGACGCAGGAGCTGGCCAATACTGAGCCGTAGATGTAAAACCTGGAAGTGCTGAATGTAAACAGTGTACAAGAAGGACACAGAAGAGAAGATATTGATGAATAAAGTTATTTTTGTTTTGTTTTTGCGCACAAAAAGTATTATCGTCGCTTCATAAAATTAAGGTTGAACCACTGCAGTCACGTCAACTTTTTTAACAATGTCTTTAGTACCTTTCTGGACCTTGAAAGTGGTGGTTAAATTGGAGCCATATGCCTCTCGGATTTCATCAAAAATATCTTAATTTGTGTTCTGAAGATGAACGAAGGTCTTACGGGGTTGGAACGACACGAGGGTGAGTAATAAATGACAGAATTTTCAGTTTTGGGTGAATCAAGAAACCAGTCAAGAACATGACTGGGATCATATTTTACTTCAAAATCAAGAAATTATATTTGTATGTAGAAAGTCCCTTCAATCAATTAACCCTTCAATCTGATGTAAAATCAGGGGAAGTCTATGCATGTCGTCACTAATAAATTGAAATAAACGTGTGTGTGTTTTGTAAAGAAAAGAAAAAGCAGAACGTTTTTATGGTATGGGTAGGGTTAGGTTATAGTATTTATAGCTAGTTGTATAAAAACAATAGAAGTCTATTAAAGATTGTGTATGAAAACTATCATTTGAATTTACATTTTAAAACCAGTGCCCCTTTTTGCTGATCTATCTATCTGTCTGTCTGTCTATCTATCTATGTAGTCACTATTTATGTATGTGTACTGATGCTTTAGCAATTTTATATGAAAATCTATAATGCCAATATAGAGCTTAGAGAAATGAAATTGACTAGGACTTGTAATGGTACCGTTTGTCCAGCAGAGGAAGCTAGTGCATCATTTGTGCAAAGTGCAGCCTACATATTGTCTGCAGGATGTAATATACAATATATCCAGCTGGTCAAAATGAGCTGTACGTTTCTTTCTTTCAGCTATCATCATTACTAAGTTTATTCGCCTTGTTAACTGATGATTGTTTGTCATTTAAGCTATTAAAAGTGACATTCCATATACTAATTGGAACACCAATTGGGACAACAAAATGATATACAGATAGGGACAACAGATAAGATAGATAGATAGATAGATAGATTGATTGATTGACTGATTTTGATTAATTGGTGGCTAATTTGTATAAATTTGTACAATTATTTACACAATGGGTGGGCCTTCATTCTTTTTTTGTTTTAATTTATAAATTGTTCATACAAATTCACCACTAATTCACCAAACCATGTAGTTCCATTTTCTCATGTGATCGGGTTGGTAGAAGTACTAATTAAAGTATACAATAACACATGGTAATTCAAGGTTACAACAAACTGATGTATCAGCCGTATCAGTTTGAGCACTGTAAAGCCTTCAAAGAGAGTGTTTAAAACCTTCTTTAGATGTGCAACAAAGGCTTCAAAGCACTAACACAAGTCCTTTCAATTTTATTTGTTTCCAGTAGTGTGTACACACATTACTCAGATTTAGTTAAGATTCATGGAAGGCCGAGCCCATTAAAACCTCTAATCTCTCTCCCATTTGTACAGATGTGCACGGCATGCTTTTTTCAGTGATAAACACTGAGGGACAGTTTGAACAGGGTGAGCGGGAGGGATCTGTAGAAGTGTCACCCAACCATGAACAGATCCACAGCTGTGTGTCTGAAATGTAGAACCAGAGAGGTGTAGTGTTCTGCCTTTCCTAATGGTTTCCTCATACACATTTAGGAGTTGGTCACAGTTTTGAGCCTGAAAATCGTTCACAAATTCTACGGATGAGTAGCATTCACACAAACGGTGTCAAAAGTTTTTTTTACAGTTCTTCTTTGAGATAGAAGATATACCAGTGGGTCTGAGCTTTTTTGACTTGTAGGCCCCCCATTGTCCAACACAGTAATCAAAGGCAATCTATATTGGCGAAGATAATCCCTCTGGTAGAAAATCTGTTGTAATTATGACAATGCTGCTTACTTTCAAACTTTTTTTAACAGAATCTGGTATGTGTTGATATTTGAAAAATGATTAACCAAGATTCATTTTGTGATTCCAGAAGATTCAAGATTCTAACTCCGTATGTTCTTCAATAGAAACAAATAGTTATATGTAATTCTGAATTCTACAATATATTGGCTCCTTAATTCCAGGTTTTGTAATAGTGTAATTGCTATCTGATTTCAAGTTTTATAAAATTTGGACTGTATTATTCTATGTTCTGTAATATTTGGACTCTTTAATGACACATTCTGTAATATAATGAACTCCCGTTATATCGAGTTCTAGAGGATTGTCATAATTTAAAGTTTGGTCATTTTTATACTCTATAATTCCTCATTTTAAAATATAATGAACCTGTAGCTATAAGTTTTATAACAGTTTGACTCCATAATAATATAATAAATTCCACGTTCTATAATATATTAAAGGTATAATAACAAGTTTTGGTACACTTTACAATAAGGTTTCATTAATTAATGTATTAAATAACATGAACTAACAATGAACAAAACATTTGATTTTACATCAGAGTGAAGGGTTAATTGATTGAAGGGACTTTCTACATACAAATATAATTTCTTGATTTTGAAGTAAAATATGATCCCAGTCATGTTCTTGACTGGTTTCTTGATTCACCCAAAACTGAAAAATGTTCATTGTTTATGTTAGTTCACAGTGCATTAATGTTAAGAAATACAACTTTTGATTTTAATAATGTATAGGTAAATGCTGAAATTGACATGAATTTAGATTAATAAATGCTATAGAATTATTATTCATTCTTAATTCATGTTAACTAAACCTTATTGTAAAGTGTTACCCAAGTTTTATTAGGTTTATACTTTATAATTCCACATTCTAAAATCTATTGAATCTATAAATACAAGTTCTAGAACATTTTCACACTGTAATTCCAAGTTCAATAAAATTTAGACTCTATAATTCCACATTATATAATATATTGAATCTATAATTGTGAGTTCTATAACATGTTCACCCTATAATTACAAGTTCTAGAACATTTTAACTCTATAATTCCACATTCTATAATATATTGAATCTATAATTATGAGTTCTAGAACATAATTGTTCTATAATTACTAGTTCTGTATTGACTCTATAATTCTGTACTAGTTCTATAACATTTAAACTTAAACTTAAAAAAAATAGCTGTCTCTGTATTTCAAAATTTTATTAGATATTGACTGAATAAATTTCTTCTCAGTTAACACCAAAGACCTTAGCAATGGAAGACTGAAAACTGTCTGCAAAACCACAGTTGTTCAGTTTTTATTCAGACCCTTCACCAGATGTCAATAACAATGATGTAAGATCAGAATCACTCGTAACATTACGTGATGGCCACATCCTCAGCTGCCAGGAGCATCGTATAACACAATCCCATCAGCAGAGCAAACAGACAGATGATGATGATAGTGGGAGGGGAGCAGTAAGGGCCCACAGCATTGAGCTCCAGCCAGTCTCAGTCCCTCTGGCTCCCCCCTCAACAATAGAGCAGACGCGGCCTCTAGCCTGCAGCTATTGTAGCCATCCACATGGGGCCAGGGGTAATAGGTAAAACAGCTAAACTCTCTCTAGGGGGTCCTATGTACTCTCTCATACACACACACACGAGTCAGAACACATCAGCAGGGCCGGGGAGACAGGGGTGAGAGAGAACAAACAGGAAGTGGAAAGCTGATGAAAATGTGGACATCCTAACAACACTGCAGGGTCTAAATCCATAAAGCCAACAGAGAAATACTGCTAGGTTTTTTGCATGTAACATTATTTTCATGACAATTAAACACAAAAAATTATATATATATATATATATATATATATATTAGTCAAACCAAAAATTATTCAGACATTTTTTATATCTTTGATATATTTTTACTAGTGGGTGCAGGACTATATAGTTCATTTATGTAAGTGAGGATAGCAAAATAAAGTAAACTGTGACATATTATGCCCAAAAATTCTTCATGCAGTGGACTACCAGTAAAATTGATAAAAATTTTACCTGACCATGTTTTGCTTAAGTGTTATCTGACATCAAGATTAATTTTTTTCTGACAGTTTAACTCTGAGATCTTGTCATATTTTATTACCATTTTTTTTTAAAACTATAGTGAATAAACTGTTTTAATAACTGAAATGTTCAAGGTGTCTGAATACATTTTGGTTTGACTGATATATATATATATATATATATATATATATATATATATATATATATATATATATATATATATATATATATATATATATATATATATTATAATTTATAATTGAAAATAATGTCACATGCAAAAAAACTTAATTGTCCTATAGACTTTCTACATACAAATATAATTTCTTGATTTTGAAGTAAAATATGATCCCAGTCATGTTCTTGACTGGTTTCTTGATTTACCCAAAGCAAAATACATAAACCCTCCAATATGAAATTAATGTGACATACATCAAATGTGTTATAAAAACAATTCCAATTTGGAATAGAAAACTTATACTTGACACTGATCCAAAATAATTTATTCTGGATAACAGAAAATGTATTTTAAATAATAATATCTGAATTAACATGCTAAAATATTGAATTCCACATAAATTAAGGAAAATATTATTTAATATGACTGATGCAACTTTGCATAAAGGGGTCAGATGAACCTGTATTCATTTCCTATGGATTTTTGACTCAACACAGTATTTTTGGATACATTTTTGTCACTAATAATTATTTATTTATTTATTTTCCTGAAACCTTATGAATTACTTAAAAATCAGACTTTTTTGCTCTGAGACAAGAATTTGCCTCAGACACCAACCCCGTGTCTGAATGTGCATATCTCCCAACTACATAGAAGGTGAAAAGCAGCATGTATGTCTGAATTCACAGTTTTCATAAAACCATAGGCAAAAAAAAGTATCCGAATGACCTACTACTTCTGCCAAGATTCTGAAGTTCACATCCAATGGACAATGTCCATGGCAGAGGAGTCTTGAATGGCAGGGAAATGACACAACATTTATGTAGAACATTCAGATTGCATTCATACTATACATACTTTTTTAACAGATATGATGAAGTTCTCAAATGTAGAACCTACTCGGATGCAGATTTCATTTTAACAAATGTTAACTAATTGTAAAGTGTTACCCAGGTTTTATTAGGTTTTGACTTTATAATTCCACATTCTATAATCTACTGAATCTATAAATACAAGTTAAACAAATAAACATATTTGATATATTAAAACATTTTGTGTATTATCAATTATTTTATTTGTTTAATTAATAGGATGCGCATTTTTGAAGAAAACCATTCATTCCGATACGGGTCATTTTGACCCCATTTATACATTTTGAGTTTTTTTGGTTCATGCATTCTAGGTTAAAAGTTTTAATTTAATAAAAAATCAAAACGTCAAGGTCATCGATTTTATTACCAGGGAAACATGATGTAGCCACACTGCACTGTAAGTTGCTTTTGATAAAGGCATTTGCCAAATACATAAAATGTAAATGAAAACTAACAACAGCACAGAGGTTGTCTACGGCGTACAAAATGAACTACCCATAACAGACAGGGAGAATACCATGATATAGAACGTTTCACAGTGTAAGATGTCCTAAACACCAACATAACACTTGATTTAGGAAGTGACAAACTGATATTTTAGTATATGATGCAGCATACCCTTCGAACAGGAAAAGAGCCCCGTCAGGGTGTGATAGGGATGTGTTTGCCCATCAGTCCGGGTGGCAGGTACCCTACGGAGCACAAGACCCAATGTGCTTTGGCTTGGTGTGTTTGCATGTGTGCATGCGGTGAACCTGACGAGATTAAGAGGTGGCTGATCGTTCTCTCCGCATAGCCCAACATCCCCTCTGCTTGGCCCTTCTCACGCTCCCAGTTCAAAGAGAAAGAGACGCAGGCGTTGGAGGGGAGGGGAAGTGATCTCTGGCTTCCTGCTCTCTTCCTAGCAGTATTATCTACTGATCTTAACATGCCGTATCTCTTAATGAATGCCCATGAGAGGCAGAATTACCTCCTTAATAACTGCTCTCAGTTTTATGGCTTAAATGATTAATCTGCAGATTTAGATCAGTTAATCTGGAGAGATTTATACTGAAACTGAAGAACATCTTGTTAGTGGTTTTGTTGAGTGATGACACCACAGGTTACTGTACAGTTCTTATCTTTTAAGAGCTGTTTCTACCATGTCCTACCTTTAAAAATGTCCCACCTCAACACAGAAAGATTGTTCCAGTCATATAAAATTATATTTTCTTCCTCCTAAAACCATTTAATTTAGTTGTTACTGCATGAAGAAAATTTTAGGTTACAAACTTTTGATTCTAAAATGACATGCTCACTTGATATCAATATGAGCATTGATCAGATAAGGCTTAACTTATTGTATGCCCTCTGGTTAGGAAGCAAACAATTTTTTGTGTTTAATATGCTTATTCCCTCAAAGGGTTAGTTCACCCCAAAAATTTCTGTCATTAATTACTCACCCTTGTGTCGTTCCAAACCCATAAGACCTTTGTTCATCTTTGGAACACAAATTAATATATTTTTGATGAAATCCAAAGGTTTTTTTTTTATCCCCCATAGAAAGCAACGCAATTACCACATTCAAGGTCCAGAAAAGAAAAAGAAAAGACATATTTAAAACAGTTCATGTGACTACAGTGGTTCAGCCTTAATGTTATGAAGCGTCGAGAATACTTTTTGTGTGCAAAAACAAAACAAAAAATAATGAATTTATTCAACAATTTCTTCTCTTCCCTGTCAGTTTCCTATGCAGTTGACGCAGTGAACATAGTGCAGTGCTTCCGTGTTTGTCCGAACGCTGACTCATTGTTTCATTATTCAATAAATAATTATTAAATTATTATTGGTTAATTATTAACTGGAGTGTTATTTAGTATTATAAGTTCATATATTTTAAATGTACTAAATTCATCCAACTTCATTATATAAAAAATATCTGAATATACATAATAAAGATGTACTTAAAGGGTTAGTTCACCCAAAAAATTCTGTCATTAATTACTCACCCTCATGTCGTTCCACACCCGGAAGGCCTTCGTTCATCTTCAGAACACAAATTAAGAAATTTTTGTTAAAATCCGATGGCTCAGTGAGGCCTGCATTGAAAGCAAGTTAATTTACACTTTCAAATGCCCAGAAAGGTACTAAAGACATATTTAAAACAGTTAATGTGCTACAGTGGTTCAACCTTAATGTTATGAAGGGGCGAGAATACTTTTTGTGCGCCAAAATACAAAAACAAAGTAACGACTTTATTCAACAATATCTAGTGATGGGTGATTTCAAGACACTGCTTCATGAAGCTTCGAATCTTTTGTTTCGAATCAGTGGTTCGGAGCATGTATCAAACGATCTCAAACTGCCAAAGTCACATGATTTCAGTAAACGAGGCTTCGTTACATCACAAGGTCTTACAGGTGTGGAACGACATGAGGGTGAGTAATTAATGACAGAATTTTAATTTTTGGGTGAACTAACCCTTCAAAGGCTGATTTATACTTCTGCGTTGAGTGTACGCCATAGCTAAAGTGTGGGCTGTTTGTACCACGCGTAGCCTATGACGTAGCCTGACGTGCACCTCTTCAAAAATGTAACAACGCGTCAATTCTACGCGGACCGCAAGCGCTGTGATTGGCCTGCTATAACCCCTCCCTCAGGTCAAAAAACTGGCGCGGAGCAATAGAAGAAGAGCGAGCGTTTTCAACTTCCATAGGAATGAAAAATGCTCTGTTTCAGAGGACACATGCAGTCAAACTGCAACAAAAGTCGTTACCTATTTGCTGCTTCTCTGCCGTTTCTATTTGTAAGCTCCTCTGACAACGTACATGACAAGCTGCTTCTTCTTCGGCTTTTGCCTTGATACTCAACATGACTGCGGACACTGCCTACTAGTGGTCTGCATGCACGTGGACGCGGACAACGATGCAGAAGTATAAATGAAAACAGACGCATAGCCTACGGCGCAAAGGCTCCGGCGTACGTACGACGCAGAAGTATAAATCAGCCTTAAGTCCTACTTAAGTTGGTTAAACAGCACTCTAACGTTTAACTTATTACATTTAATATAAATTGAAACTATACATTTTCATTTAATTGCATTTAACATGCAATTACGTGTCTGAAATCATTACATTCACTTCACACTTATTCTTTTAAAGTTGTTTCCCCCCATATTTCATTTTCACAAGGGTGATGCAATATCATCAAAAATAGACTTTAATTTTATAGGAGGTTGTTTTCTCACAGGCCTGAAGTACATTGTGCTACAGCCATTTCTGTCTCCATTATTAATATTCATACCATATTAGAGAAAGTGACCTCTCTTCTAGAATATATAAATATAATTAACCCTGGTTTTAAATATAAGCTAGAACAGACGGCTCTTTTTTCATGCCGTGTATGATAAAGCAGACTGTTTTTCATGGAAGGTCACTCAGCTCTCTGCCAAAAAAGCTTGGGTGATTCTGTCAAATTTCACAAGAGGTCCAGCAAAATGAGAGTGTGCTCAAACCGAGAGGAGGTCAAGCAGACAATTACAGTTCTGCTCCTTCTCATAGCTCTTTCTGACACTGGGTTAAAACCAATTAACCTGTGCTGACAGCGTCAAAGAACTGCACCGCTTATGGTTGGGTTGCAGGAACAAATGTTTCTAAAGTGCAAAGTTAAAGTTAAAATTAAAGATGGTAGTAGAGAGAAAGAGAGAGAGAGAGAGTGAGAATTGAATTCCAAATACCTTACAATACAATAATTAAGACTCTATACAATCAAATCATATTTGAAATTAAACACATACACATTTACTTTTTCAGTCTGTCACTTTGACTGTATGCTTCGTGTTGCAGAAAGTTATGAGTGACCAGAAACAGAGAAGTAAGTGAGCAAGAGAAAGGAAAACAGAGGACAGAGAGATAGAGAGAGGTCAAAGATGAAGGGATATCAGAAGAAAGGGGGTAATTACTGGCCCTTTCTTATGGAAATGCTAATGAAGTAGGAGAGAGGCCAGTAGACAATGGGGGCTGCGAGCAGGTTGAGCGTCCCCATGTAAACAGCTTCCTGTCATGGAGCCATTTAGCCCTCACTTTTACTGACTAACAAGACATCTCCACGCCAACTACAAAGAGCCAGTCTTCATCAAAGACGGCCGCAGCCACCACCAGAGCACCTCGGACAGGTTACAGCACACTTTTCCCAGGGAATGATGGGATGTCAGAGGATGTTGAGTGTCTCAGAGACCCAGATTTCAAATTTTTACCTCCCTGTGTTTATTATTAATGTAACATAAAGGACAATTAATCAAATAGCAGATCAGTTTTGGTACACTCTTTAAAATAAAGGTCCCAAAAGGTTTTTTTTTTTTTTTTGCAACGATGCCTACCATTTTGTGAACCTTTTAGTGAACAGTTCTTAAAAGAACCATTATTTTTCTTAGCGTGAAGAACATTCAAAACATCTTAAAGAACCTTTTTTTCACTATAACAAACCTTTTGTGAAATGGAAAGGTTCTTCATAGAACCACCAATTCTAATACAGAACCTTTATTTTTATGAGTGTAGATGATATCAGAAGTAAATATTTAAATGCAAACTCAAAATCTCTAAAGTTTTTTTGAGTGACTTCAATAATGGACAATTTTCAACAAACGCTTTCCTTTTCTATAAGC
Source organism: Elopichthys bambusa (assembly GCA_037101425.1). Lineage (NCBI taxonomy): Eukaryota > Metazoa > Chordata > Actinopteri > Cypriniformes > Xenocyprididae > Elopichthys > Elopichthys bambusa. The sequence goes on along the minus strand of CM074448.1, from coordinate 15,322,885 downwards.
TTAAAAATGTACATCAGAACGATCCTTTTGTGTCTCTGTGTTATTTGAGGTAATTGATATTGTTGACTCTAAAATTACTTAGTCATTTTACACTCTGTACAAACACACACACACACACACACACAGTGAGTCGCATGTACATGCAATGAAGCTCCTAAGCACATCCAGTCATCTGACTCATGCTGACATTCCATCTATTATGAAGTATATCCTCTCCATCCGCTCGCCTACGCTGATGAAACGCCATATATTTTCATATTAGACACTAGAGTGTGAAAATACACTGTAGATAAATATTGTTAGCAGTCGCAACTGCCTGCACAAAATGATTTTTATAGAATTGTGCTTGTTTTCCATTGTGACAAATAATGTTCGCTTCATAGAGAAGATGTGTTTATAAAAAGGTTTCATTTGTTTTTAAATAAATATATTTATTTACTTTTATTTTTTAATATATTTTGTTTTATTTGAAAGAACTTTTCATTTGTTTTGTTATTTTCACTTTATAATGTTTTGTTTTGTTTCGTTTTGCTTTGTTTTGTTTACAGTATACTGTAAACAAAAAAGCTTTAATTTTTTTTTTTTGCCTTGCTGTTTTTTCTTTTAGTTTTGTTTTGTTTTTTGTTTTGTTTATAGTAGTGACATTTTGGTTTGTTTGAAAAAGTTTTAAGTTTGTTTTTTGTTTTGTTTTGTTAAGAATAACAACACTGAAAATGAGTAAAGAAGCACTGTGAATCTATGCCATGTCAATAGATCTTCATCTATTCCTATTATTTGTTGGAGCAGCGATTCATGACAAACCACTGGGGTCAGAATTCCAGAACAACTGACTGAACCTCACCGAATGTTAAAATTGCAAAACCGTCCTGTAGGGGGCGACAACTCAGGTGTCCACAGAGAGGCGGAACACTCCGGCCCACGGCTTTGGTAAAAGATCTGGGATTAGGGGGCTGTATCTATTGTTCTTTAATGAGTGGCTTTGATCTGGGCACAGCGTTTAGTGTTTGTACACCTGGGTCACTGCGGCCCTTGAGTAGGACTGGCTGTGGTGAGCTGCTGCTGGTGGGTGGTGTGTGGGGGCTGTGGATGATGTGGATAGGGGGTTATGGGGGATATCCAGCATCGTGCAGGTAACACTTCCCAGTGAGCCACTGTTGCTGGCGTGGGAATGCAGTAAAAAGAGTCCTGCTAAGGGCCCTGCCCCCTTTGTTTGCTCTGGTTTTATGGTCTGCTGGCCCCCAGATCCTATATGGAGCTCCAGACTACACAGACGTAGGGCTCGAGCTTCCATAAACTATAGCAGGAAGAGCTACTGTATCAGATCTCTCTGTCATCAAGCAGTGCTACATTATGCCTGTGAGTGGCCAGTAAGGTCAGTTTATATATAATAAATATTATATATATATAATATATTATTTATTTTTATTATAATACATTTTTATTTTTAATTTTGGAGTAAAATTTGACCTGGGGCCAGTTGCATAAACTGCTAAGACTAGTCTTACAAGTTAGCCATCTTTTTTAAAAAATTTTTTTAAGACTGTCATTAAGTTTTTTTTTTGGTCACTTACATAAAAACATACATTGGCCTAACTTGATACCAAAATGTAAGACTAACTGCCCCTTCACTAACTGCTAGTGGGTCATACGAGATCTTAAGATGCTGTCTTAACATAATGGCTGTTTATGCAGCTGGTCCCTGGACAATTTTTTAAGTCATTTGTTCAGCACTTTCTTTTAACATAATTATTGACAATTTCAAAAATAACGACACCAAAGTCAACTTGGGAGTTGTTCTGTACTGTATTATCCATTGGAAATTAAAAGTTAAAATGTTGCAGACAGAGAGTGAAAATGTAAGCAAAACTCTGAAGATTTTCACATGCTGAGATTTGCTGAAATTGTAAAGACTCCTTCCAGTTGTTTACAGTTAGCCTTTTAGTTTTATTTGATTTTCTGATGTTAATGCAAATTAACCCCAATCAGAAGTAGCATTACTGCTAGAGATTAGGGCTGCATGATTATGACAAAAATCATAATTGTCAATTATTCCCTTGAAATTGTAATTGCGATTATTAATTACAATTATCACAATTTACATTGAATGATATATTGAATAGCTTTTTGAAGCTGAAAATGCTCTTTCTGATTTTTAAAATTGTTTTTCTATAGCATTAAACCTCAAATGTCAACTATACATTGATTTGGTTTCTTCTTTAAATAATAAAAAAAGTCAACATATGCATAGTATAATAATAGGGGCTTTTGCTTCAGCTTTTGCATCGGGTTGTTCTTGGAACTTAGATATAGAAACTAGCCATCAGTATGGTTCCCCGAGAACTAATGTTCCCCTAGGACCTGAAGTAACGTAAACTGCGCTTGTTGTTGTTACTTTTATATTGATGGCGATGAGAACAGTTCAGCCAGATCCTAAGCACACAGTCCTCGCATTCCTCGTCTTCATTAGTTTACGATCTGTTTAACAGTCCTGTAATATGTTATTAGATAGAACCGTTATACAAAGAAAGTAGACAGTATATGAAGTATTGAAAGTATTGCCGTGTGGTTGATGCCCAGTGTTGCTAGCTTCATGTTTTGCTTGGTCTGTTCAAAGTTGCACGGGATTTTCTCATTAGCGTAAGGTTGAGAGGTTCTATCACTATTTTTCATGTTTGTAGAGTTAGTTTGTGGAGTAAATATATAGGCTGTGTACACGGCTTTTTAAAAATGGCGGGTGCTGGTGTTTCACGTGCGTTTGACATATCAGCATACACCTACGTCACTGGTAGTTCCTTTTGTGCTGGGTTAGACCTTTTACATTCTGAAGTAGCTGTGATTCGTAATTTGCTCTAAACACACCTCTTAAACACGCAGAATAATGTAAGTGGATATTTTTCCTTGTAATCACGGCTTTGAACGATTACGAAATCGTGGCATCCATAATCGTAATTGCGATTAGAAATTCGATTAATTGTGCAGCCCTACTAGAGATGCACCAATATATCGGCCAATAAATGGTATTTGGCCGATAAAAGCAAATTTTCACACTATCGGCTATCGGCCAATAATTTAAAAACAGTCGATATTCCAAATAATCGGTATCAGCCGATAAAAGCAAAAGCCGATATTTAAGGACAATATATCCTGTCAATCAAAAGAGGGAAATGCACTGAATTTGTGTAAAAAAAAAAAAATGCTAAGAAACAGTAATTTTATGAATTAATAACATTCAGAAAGTTAAGAATTATCCATTTAATCTTCAGAATTTAGTTAATGTGTGTTAATATTAATTTGAGTAATGTGTTTATGTTTATAACTGATACCAGTTACACTGAAACAAGTTGATGAAATGGAGAGAATAAAGTTTTTATTTGCATTTCTTTCAAAATATAATTAAAAATATGATTAAATATTAATTATAATGAAATTATCATTCATTTAAAAGACTATCGGTATCGTTATTGGTATCGGCAGATATCACTCTGAATAATCAGCTATCGGTATCGGTGGAGAAATTACTGCAAATTATCTCTAAATTACTGCACTAAATAAATGTACCTTTCTAAAAAAAAAACTGCATTCCTACTTTTGTGGTAAGACATAAAGCTTCAATAATATCACTGGGTTTTGATGAAGTCAGAGGTGTTTTTAGCCTATAGCTACAAGTGGCGTCATTATGACGACATCATCCCCAGGGTTAAAAGGAAATGAAGCATCAGGTTTACACCTACACCATCACACTGCTGCATGCATATTCGCTGCTTATATGTTTCTGCATACACTGTGTCCACTTGCATTCAAGTAAAACATCACTGTAATTCAAATTGCTTGCATTCAAAACCAGTCTGATAAAGGAACAATCATGGGAAGAGGAAGTAAAACGTCTTTATATTTGGTTGCAATTGAAATCTTTAACAATGACCAATGTTTCCTTTAAATAATCAATTTGCGCACTACCTTGAGAATTTGTGTGTGTGAGTCTGCTTGTGACTGCAGTGAATGTTTTAATTATGTTTTTTTTCACACACAGGTGAGTGTTGACCTCAGTGAGACACCACAAAACATGAAAAAGGAAGCATCTCTGCACCCGATGTGGTTGCGCATATTTCTTTAAAGACAAGTTTAAACATAATCAAATATATTTTCACTCTGTGAGAGACCCTTATAACACACGAGAATGTCAGCTATTAAAACAATTATAGACCTAATATTGTGTAGGCCTAAAGGCTATAAGACTAATGTAAACGGCAACACTTGGGACATATTTATTTCCCCTTATATAAGTTTTTGATTCCTGAGGTACAGATATGGAAGTTCCAACAGGAAATAAACAAACAACCAAAAAAGGTTCAGTGGGGGTCTAACAGTGGGTTGTTGACTTAGCTTTATGCCAAAAAGGTTCTATATAATGAGAAACGTCTTTAACAGGTTATTTTGATTTTTTTGTAGTGATAAATTATGTTTACAAGCTGTTTAATATAAAAATAAAAAATGAATTAAAACTAAATCCATTAAATGATGGGAAAAGATTCTATATATGAAGCTCCTGACAGAACCCCTTAATATAAGGAACCTTTACTTCAAAGAGAGTATATAAACACTGTTGTTTTACATATTTATTTGCATTTATTGACAAAATTTCTCAGTACATTATGATAAAGAGGTCATTTATAAATAATGTGAGGCACAAAAACAATGAAATTACAATTTTATATTACCCAGACTAATTATAATCTGTCATCTTAGATATGATGTTTAAAACGACCATCAGAATGAAAAACTTTTCAAAGGAGTAAAAAGATCTAATGAGTTGTTATCACTGTGTCTTTGTTGCTGGGCAACCTGACCTTGGAGTGTGCTGTAAATCAGTGCGTTGTCACCCTCTCTGCCTGACCTGTGTGCTCAAACCAGCTAACACTGAAGTGAGATGGAGAGCCACGTATCCATGCCAACATTCTTTATTTTTAATATTAGCTATGAAGAAAACTGTTCCCTAAATATAGTAAACCATTCAGCATTGTTGTTGATGCTTCATTACGCAGAACATGATTTCACCAAGTACAACATCTTTGTTGATCCTGGAACAACATTCCAATCAACCAATCAGATTTGAAGGACAAGTATGTCAAGTTTAGGCTCACAACCAGGGTTAGGTGCTTCTACATCACTGTTATTTACCTATCATTTCTCTCTGATTTTAGGGATAACTTATGGATAGGGTTAGGTTTAGGGATAGGGATATGGTTAGAATTGCATTTTGGGACATGAATGTTGTTCCAGGATCAACAAAATATCCCAGGACGTGCCTTCATTACATAGATCATATTTCATATGTTCATGTCATAGCGAAAATACCAATAATTTGATCACATAGTATTATTATTATCGTGGTGTAAAAGAGTTTGTCATTCTGTATGACCACAGAAAAACAAACAGATACAGAAGGTCTGGATGAGACATTTTGCTTTTAAAATACATCATAGAAGAAAAAAAAAACTGACAAATAACACAATAGAGTTTAAGAATTAAGAAATTACTACTGTATACTGCATTATATGGATGTATAAAATTGTATGTAGGGTGAATTCAGGTTGATTGGGACACTTTTTCATCTCAATGGCAAAAAGTGTCCCAATCACCCTGAATTCACTCTATATACATGTACTACATACAAAGTTTGGGGTCCGCAAGAATTAAAAAAAAAGAAGAAATTGATAGTTTTATTCAGCAAGGGCGCATTAAATTGATCCAAAGTGACAGTAAAGACATTTATAATGTTACAAAAGATAAAAGATAAATCTTTCTATTCATCAAAGAATCTTGAAAAAAGTGCATCATGGTTTCCACACAAAATATTAAGCTGTGTTCAACATTGATAATAATAAGAAATGTTTCTTGAGCAGCAAAGCAGCGTATTAGAATGATTTCTGAAGGATCATGTGGCACTGAAGACTGGAGTAATGATGCTAAAAATTCAGCTTCACCATCACAGGAATAAATTACATCTTAAAATATATTCAAATAGAACACGGTTATTTTAAATTGCAATAATATTTCACAATATTACTTTTTATTGTAATTTTGATCAAACATGTAGCTATGGTGATCATATGACACGTATTTCAAAAACAACACTTCTGAACAGTAGTGTGTAAATATTACTTTCTATTTTTACCCTTGGTTTTTATTGTATGCAAATGAGCACCAAGCAAAAATAAAAAGTTTAAATATACAATTTTATTTTCATACTTAGAAGACAGAAGAAACCTTCGAAAGTATATCTGAGTACTCTTGAAATTGAGCATTACTGTGGACCCATGTGGCTGTGCACGTCTGAAATTAAGAGTTTTTGGTAATGACAAAATGAAAAAACAAAACAAAAACAAAAAAAACACTCCTGATTACACCAGTTTAAAGAAACTTCCCTCTATGATTTTCTCTCACAGATTTCTCCGCTGACTGTTGACTGTTTCTTCAGCTCTCACCTCACTGTGTCCCTACAGGATAAAGTTCATCAGAAGCTTCTGAAGCAATACCATCTTCTCTCCCTCTCTCATTAGCATCCAAAAGGTCTGACGTCTATTGCGGGGAGGGGGGCCGAGAGAGAGGGAGAGGGGAACAATTACTGTCCCTCCAGTCTTTTTTATCCTTTTCAAAGGGCAGGGTGATTAGGAGAGGAAAGTTTAGATTTCCTGAACTTGAAGTGGAAACGCAGCAGTGACAGACGCATCTCAAGACTCAATCCACATCTGGTTGAGAGTGGGGGGAGTGTGTCTGTGTGGATGGCAGTACTGTAAACCCACTCAATCTAGTGTCCCTCCACATACACATGCACCGTCCTCCACCGCTTCAGTCTGTCTTCTGTTATAAAACCACTTCAAATGCAATGACAGCTGTGCTAAAAAACCCCGAATCCACCCAGTTTCAAACTGGGTTGTGATAAACTTGTAAAGTAAATAAACCAACCAAACAGATTTTATTTTAAAATTTTGATTTTATTGATACTTGCATGCACTCGCGTCAATTGCACGTACACTTATAAACTGAAATTGAATTCAAAATGGCTGACATAATTACTGGCATATCAAGAAAAAAGAAAACGTTTTAAGGAAATACTGCAAAAAAATTCAGCAATCATAAAAATTATTAACAAATCTAACATTCAGGCTAAAATACGATTAAGTAATGATTATCAATCAACATACTCCTTAACAATAAAACATGACAAATAATACAATAGAGTTTAAGAATTAAGAAATTACTACTGTATACTGCATTATATGGATGTATAAAATTGTATGTAGGGTGAATTCAGGTTGATTGGGACACTTTTTCATCTCAATGGCAAAAAGTGTCCCAATCACCCTGAATTCACTCTATATACATGTACTACATACAAAGTTTGGGGTCCGCAAGAATTAAAAAAAAAAAAGAAATTGATAGTTTTATTCAGCAAGGTCGCATTAAATTGATCCAAAGTGACAGTAAAGACATTTATAATGTTACAAAAGATTTTAAATAAATGCTACAACTTTCTATTCATCAAACAATCTTGAAAAAAGTGCATCATGGTTTCCACACAAAATATTGATTAATGATTATCAGTCAACATAATACTTAACAATAAAACATAACAGTTAATTTTGGAGCTTGACTGTCTCCACAAAACAGCTGAAAACTTATGTTTGCACAGACAAAATTTATATGTGTATTATGACACGATGGATCTCCGTGTTGGTGTGTGTGTATATCTAGTCTTAAACAGTGAGACAAAAGAAAAAGAAATAAATGTACTGTACTATGTAATGTATGTATACAGTGTATACTAATAGGTAATATAAAATACTACATCAAAAGTTTGAGGTCACTAAGAATTATTTTTAAAGAAATGAATACTTTTATTCAGCAAGGACGCATTAAATTGATTAAAAGTGACATTTATAAAGATTTAATATTTTAAATAAATGCTGTTCTTTTGAACTGCATATTAATCAAAGACAACACAATAAAAAATGATTCAATTTTGGAGCTTTAGTCCCAATGAGGAAAACAGCTTATAAATCATACAGAATTATGTTTTCTGAAAATGTAAAAATTCAGAAAGTTTTCTGTGATGAGTAGGTTTAGGGGATAGAATATACAGTTTGAACAGTATAAAAATCATTGTCTATGGAATGTCCCCATAAAACATGGAAATGTGTGTGTGTGTGTGTGTGTGTGTCTATGTGTGTGTCTTGTCTCTTTTATTTTCCAAAGACTGACTCATCTGACTCCCCTGTTTACTGATTTAGGGCGGAGAGGAGAAGTGTGGAAAATATGCATCTTCTCTTATAACTGTCCTTTTGTGGAGCACCAGTCCTCTGTAATATTTCTCACTGAGGTGAGAGTGTCCTTGTGCCAGAGAGAGACAGCATCTCTTAACCCCTACATCGCCGAGCAGAACCGCTTGCACAAATCAGCATTAAAAGACTGTGTACTTTCATGTAATTACCTTTACAATCGAATAATAAACTGGTTTATGGGTCAGATCGGGTAGGAATATATAGCAACTACAGGTTCACTTATTATTATTATTATTATGTATTTCTATTTCTGCTGAAAGATGAAATTGTATTTAAATCTGCAATATGTTTAACAAAAGTTAATTTTAAAAATAAGCTCATATGTAATATTTTTAGTCAGTAATTCTAGCCCAAACATAATAATCATGGTTGTCGAATATCATAGGTTGAGTGAGCTTGTCATTTCCCCAAGTGTATCGAAGGAAACAAAGTGTAGTGTGTGCGTTTTTGTGATTTATGAGGACACAAATTTGTATAATGACATGGGTATTACACTGGTATTACGACGTAAACATGAAATATGAGGACATTTCATGAGTCCTCATATTTAAAATAGCTTTAAAAACATGCTAAACAATGTTTTATTAAAAATGTAAAAATGCAGAATGCTTTCTGTGATGGTTTAGGAGTAGTGTAGGGGGATAGATCGTACAGTTTGTACAGTATAAAAACCATTACGCCTATGGAATGTCCTCACTTTGATAGCAAAACAAACCTGTGTGTGTGTGTGTGTGTGTGTGTGTGTGTGAGAGAGAGAGAGAGAGAGAGAGAGAGAGAAAGAGAATGAAACAGAAGCTCAGGACAGGAGAGTGAGCTTGATGTGACGGATGACAGGCTGTTTGTTGCTCTGTAAATCAGCTGAATCTAAGCAGTGGAAATGTGTGAGGGCCCTTCACATTTATGGCCCCTGAGAGGTGCGGACTGCATCAACATCCTCTATCATCAACTCCAAGTGCGTCAAAAAGACATTGATTCACAGAGCGCTTTTAAACTTAAAAACAGTCCACATCAATGTTTACCATCTTAGATCATGTAAGAATAATAAAATACACTGTCAACTGTGAGACAATATAAGCGAAAAATACTTGATAACTAATTCTAAGTAATTGCCTCAGTGAATTAAAGCTAAATTGTTTTTTTTCCAAACATGAAGATATTAGGTTAAACATTTTAGATGCATTTTTATTGCAGTATAATGGTCCCACTGCACGACATATTGATTTTAAGACTATTACATACACTGTAAAAAAAATATTTTTATGATTTATCATAACATTTTTTTTCTTTTGTTAAATCAACTTAGATACTTAATGTAGTTCAGATAACATATTTTGAGTTTCTGTTGATTACACTAATTGCCTTCATTGTATTAACTCAAATTTTTTATTTCAATGAACACAAAATTTAAAGGCAACCAAGTAACTTATTTTTTTAAATTAAACCAACAATTTTTTTTTTACAGCATAAAGTATCTTAATTTATATGATGTCTTCAAATACTTCATATAGATTTGACAAGATTTATATATAAACATAACTTACAATTACAAATGAATTAGAAATGTTTCAATTGTTTACACTAGGTTTAGATAAAGTATGACATATCACAATGCAAGCCACTGTCATTGCTCAACTTCTCATGTCAAGAACCCTAATCTGAGCTACATTTATTGACTGTAACATTCATTACTTTAAATTAAAACTGCCTCGAAGTAAACAATAGGCCTATCCAATTTTAAAAACAACAATATTGTTACAGTTACATTTATAGTTTAATTGAAATAGCCTATTTAAATAGCCTACTCATAAGAAAGAAAGTAAATAATTTTATTTTAAACAAGTAGGCTATATTTGAGGTATACGCATTAAAATTCAGGCCGAAAAGCAGCGCATAAATATCCCAGATATTGCTGCAGGACACTTATCTGGCTGGAGTCATGCTGGATTAAGGGAATTCACACATATCACCTTTGGGCCATCCACACTTCAGTCGAGCACTGGCGTAGGACGCGTCAATGGCCGCATCCTAATGGCCCGTCCCAGTAAACACGAGCTTTCTCACATGTGTATCTGGGGCAACAAAAGATTAGCATTATTCGCAAATATACAGCTGAGTTCAAAGGCACGGAGGGAGCAGACACTGTCTCTCTTCCTTCTTTTGTTTCAAAGGCGAGCTCGCGAAAAGGAAAACAAGTTTGGATTTAGGGCTATAGCCTAGCCTATCATTCCACGATACACTGCAATGTTCTTATAAAATGAGCATTTTGGTCAATGTTTCAAATAAAATAATTTTAATAATGATAATACAGATATATAAAAATAAGAAATGCATTTAAACTAGGCTATTTAAAAATAACAATAAGTTAGGACTAATCACAATAAAAAGGCAGAACAAGTAGGCTAAACCTAGCCTAAAAGTGTGTAAAGTAGTCTAGCCTAAATAAAAAGCGAAAAACAAAGTCGCAGAAACAAAAACGTTAAATGAATGAATTATTATAGTCCAGTATAATAGCTTAGGTTGCGCTTTGTTTGTTAATGATGTCATTTTATTATTTTATTTTTCATTGTTATTATTTTATAAGAGGGCCTATATCTTAAACATTTTTCAGTGAGTGTAGACTTCCTTCAAGCACTTTAACACTTTGTAATGTGCCAGTATGTATGTCAAGAATACTTTCCGTTTTGTGGCGACAAATTATCGGGCGCTATTAGGGTGCGATGGGCCTGGTCTCGTGTTCCGGGTCACGCCCCGTAACAGCAGGGGCTCAGTATCGGGCCTTTAAAAAGGCTCCGGGCGCGTTAAAAGGGCAGATTGAGACGTGCTGTCAAAGCATCGTAACCCAACGGGATTTGGTGATTTCGGACTTTACTCAAGGTTTATTTTATCGGAAATATGTCTTCCTCAAGTCCCGATCAGCGCCTGGATCACCTCCTGAGCGCCGTGGAGAGCGAGTTTCAGAAGGGCAGCGAGAAAGGCGACGCCTCCGAGCGGGATATTAAACTTTCCCTTGAAGACGCGGAGTTGTGGACCAAATTTAAAGAACTTACCAATGAAATGATTGTCACTAAGACTGGAAGGTATGTTGAGAGTTGACAGCAGTTAATAGAATTCACTGCATTAAAACGCTCCCTGTAAAACATTTTTATTTTTATTTTTTTTATAATTACTGCTCCTAATCTAACGTAAAAAAGTCATTAAAGTGGTTCCTGAAGTTACACTAGACAGTAGTAATTCATCGCTTAAAAAAAAGTTTCAGTAGCGTTGCTATGGTTACAACTCAGTAGTTCATTAGTTTTGTCTCGTCAATCTTATCGCGATAATAAGTAACGCTATTCTTGTCGAGTTCATCAAGTTTGAATACTATTAAAATGTTCTGACAAATCTTTGTCTCATTTTTTAGGCGAATGTTTCCCGTGCTCAGAGCTAGTGTCACCGGTCTGGACCCCAACGCAATGTACTCGGTCCTGCTTGACTTCGTGGCGGCCGATAATAACCGGTGGAAATATGTGAACGGCGAATGGGTGCCTGGCGGGAAACCCGAACCTCAGAGTCCGAGCTGCGTCTACATCCATCCAGACTCACCCAACTTCGGCGCGCACTGGATGAAAGCGCCGGTCTCTTTCAGCAAAGTCAAACTCTCCAATAAACTCAATGGAGGAGGACAGGTAAAGGAAATCTTTAGTTCTTAATGGTGAAATAAATAAATAATAAAAAAAGTTTACAATAAAAGTATACCGTTTTTGTTAAGACTTAAATATTTTCAATATTATTTTGTTTAATTTAATTATAAAAATTTAAATTACTGAATATATGTATGAAATTACTAATGAAAACAATAATTTCTTCTTCTCTTTTAGATTATGTTGAACTCTTTGCACAAATACGAACCCAGGATTCACATAGTGAAAGTCGGTGGGATTCAGAAAATGATCAGCAGTCAGTCTTTTCCTGAGACCCAGTTTATTGCAGTCACAGCTTATCAGAATGAAGAGGTAAGTGTTTGTTAAATGACGGCTGAGATGTATCCTAAACCTTCAAAATGTTGCATTAGTTGAACATTTTCCTTTATATTCATTAATCCTGAATTATTATTCAGATTACAGCTCTGAAGATCAAGCACAACCCATTTGCCAAAGCATTCCTGGATGCCAAAGAAAGGTACAAGAAAAAATACAATTACTAGACATAATAAAAGCCATTCAGTTACTGTTTTGATAATCAATGTATATGAATACAACTGAAATTTTTTGTTGCATTGTCAACAGAAGTGACCACAAGGAAGTCCCAGACCATAGCACTGACAATCAGCAATCTGGATACTCACAGCGTAAGTGAACCCACATTCAAATGAACTTTTATAAACAACTAAATCTTCCCCTCAAACAGTGTCTTATAGCATATTTAACATTTGTGTCTTCCTCCAACAGTTGGTGGCTGGTTCCTGCCCAGTAACGGCCCTATGGGCCCCAGCAGCAGCCCTCCTCAGTTCAGTGGGGCCCCTGTTCATTCCTCCGGCTCATACTGTGAGAGATACTCCAGCCTGAGGAACCACAGAGCCGCTCCGTATCCCAGCCATTACCCCCACCGCAGCACTACCACCAGTAAGAGCAAATTCATTCAGTTCAGTTCAGCTTGAAGTACTTTATTGGCAAAGCCTTATACACTAAACAAGTAATGACAAGAAAAAGAAATATACTTTGTATTAAAATGCAAGTATTTAACTACATGCAGGTATTTTTTAAAATATAAGTACAATGTAAAAACATGCATGTACACAATAAGTGCATTTGCATGTGAATTTTAGCACATAGTACACTTAATATAAAGTGGGACAGATGGTCTTTGATTATATACTGATCAAGGCAGTAGTTGGTTTCTGAGGGTGTGCAGCTGAAAAAATGAAATTGGCAGACTTGAAACCTTTTATATTTAAAACTCAGTCCATTTTAGCACAGTAACATTGTCATTCATAGCAGTTTCTCTCACCCAGAAAGTGTTTTATTGTGTATTTCAATCTATTCCTTTCCATTTATTTACTTTACTTGTATTTTGCTTTTAGATAACTACATGGACAACTCTTCAGGAAGTCTTGCTTCTCATGATAGCTGGTCAGCCCTGCAGATACCCAACTCCAGCGGCATGGGCACCCTGGCCCACACCACCAACACTACCTCGAACACCAGGTCGGTACTTTCTAGAGCTTTCTTATTTTTTTGTAAAAATAACGACGACTGACCAATGGATTCGATAACTAACCATGTACTTTATACATTTATAGCCAGTACCCAAGCTTGTGGTCTGTCGCGGGGACGACCCTCACCCCGTCGGGCTCAGCATCGGGGTCCATCACGGGTGGCCTGACGTCTCAGTTCCTGCGCGGTTCTTCGGTGTCCTATTCTGGGCTGACCTCTTCTCTGCCCGTGTCCTCTCCCTCCTCAATGTATGATCCAGGCCTGAGCGAGGTTGGTGTGGGAGATGCCCAGTTTGAGAGCTCCATCGCCAGGCTTACAGCATCCTGGGCGCCGGTGGCACAGAGCTACTGAGTTCCAGATGAAGCGCCTGCTTTAATTCCAACTGAGACTCTGTGACTGATGGTGCAATATGGGACTTGATCTGAGGTGAAGATCCTACAAAGGCTGGCCTACTTCCAGAAGGAATCTAGAAGAGCTTCTCGCCGTTTCGACAATCAGAAAACGGGTCCATTTGAAAATCATGTGTATGATATTGTGGCATGCGATAACACAATCAAGATCGGATAAAAGACAATCGCTTAATCATAGAGTATCTATATTTACAAAAACCATCATCTGCCAAAAAATGGGGCCAATTATGGTGTTTATTCTTAATAATATTATCTAAAAGATTAATAAGACCAAATCGTGCTGTTGACTCACTAAAATGTATATGTGTGTAAATAAATAGAAATTAACGACCATTTTCATTGTATTACAGTATGTAACTGTAACAGTCTTACCTGTGCTTTCTGTAAAACAAGAGAAAGACAGACTTTGCTGTTTAGTTTAAAATGATGAAATGGTTTTAAAAAAAAGTGACCCTGTAGTTATGTCTGCAATTTGTCCTATAGAGAAATCATTTGTACATATCTATCTATTTGTATTTGTTGGACTCTTTGTGAGTTTTATTTATGTCATTTTAATAATAAATTAAATTTCTTTTTTTCCCTGTCAAACACTTGCCAGTGGTCTTTACTTACCTGTTTGTCATATTATTAACATTTGGTTTATTCAAGGGACTTTTATGCACAAAACATTGTAAGGAACAAAAAAATAACACTGCTATAATTATTAGAATATCAATTGATCATTTTAAAAGGGTGTCACTGTAAAAAAGATTGTTGGTTTAACTTAAAAAAAAGTAAGTTGCCTTAAAATTTTGAGTTCATTGAAATAAAAAATTTGAGTTAATACTATGAAGGCAATTGGTTTAATCAACAGAAACTCAAAATATTATGTTAGCTGAACTACATTAATTATCTAAGTTGATTTAATTAAAAAAAAATGTTATGATAAATCATGAAATAGCAATTATTAATGTCCTAATAATTGGTTTTAATGGTTGATTCCTATGAAACAGATGAGTATTGATGGGAGGTTTTAAATATTTGCTTGTTTAAAACAAATGTAAGCATTTATCATAAATTAGGCATTATACATGAATAATCTGATAACAAACAAGGTTTTTCAGGTCTGTCTAATCACTTAAAGTTGCACTGTTCTATTATTTCATGTGTATTGTTGAACATTTTGATCTGGAGCCATATCAGTGAGGCAGTTTGAAGCAATTGGACAGCAGGTGGAAGATGATCCTTAAATTCAAGGAAAGGTTGTGAGTTTAGATGTGCGCTGATGATAGTGCAGCAGCAGGTTTGTGCGAAATGAAGTCTGGGGGCAGTGAATGCTGTAATAGAGAGATGTCAGGCCATGAGATACAGAGCATGTGATGGGCTTCACAATCTCTCACAGCGCTTTGTTAGAATCTGCAGATCTGTGTGACACATGGTCAACACATTTCAAAAAAGAAAAGAAAAAAAGCGACTGATCCTGACACAAATGAGAAAATTAAAATGGCAAAACCTAAAAACAATAATTTAAAGGATTAGTCACCCTCATGTCGTTCCAAACCCCTAAAACCTTCATTGATCTTTGTAACACAAATTAAGATATTTTTGATGAAATCCGAGAGCTCTCTGACTCCTCAAACAGCAAATGTAATTACCACTGTCAAGGTCCAGAAAGGGAACTAAAGACATTGTTAAAATAGTCCATGTGACTACAGTGGTTCAACCTTAATGTTATGAAGCAACAAGAATACTTTTTGTGTGCAAAAACAAAACAAAAATAATGACTTTATTCAACAATCTCTTCTCTTCCATGTCAGTCTCCTACGCAGATGACGCAGTAAGCACAGTGCAGCGATTCTGTGTTTACGTCCGAATGCAAACTCAGTATTGGCCGATGCTGTACATGTGAGCAGCACGACGCATGTGAATTTGACATTTTGTTTTGTTTTTGCACACAAAAAGTATTTTCTTGTCGCTTCATAAAATTCTTTAGTACCTTTCTGCCTTGACAGTGGTGGATAAATCTGAGAGCTCTCAGATTTCATTAAAAATATCTTTATTTGTGTTCCAAAGATGAACAAAGGTCTTCCGGGTGTGGAACGACATGAGGGTGAGTAATTAATGACAGAATTTTCATTTTTGGGTTAACTAACCCTTTAATATTCTAAATGGGAAGAGACACACACACATTCTCAAGTCGTGCGCACAATTTAGTAAATCGAGGGAACGAATTAGTAAATCGTGCATACGATTTAATTTTTTTTATCTTGCATGTCATGTGCGGGGCTCCATAGTCTTCTTATATTTGTGTCATACTTCTTTTATGTATATTGCTGGAAGTCTCTCAGATATATTTTAATTCAGGGACTGACCTAATAAAAACAAAGCTTGCATAAACAAATGAACAAATGAATAAATAAATAATAGTAGTAGTATATTTGTACTATTAATATAGTGTTTATTAGTATTAACACTGTGTTAATAATAAAAACAGAATTTTTTTTTATTATTATGTACTATTAGTATAGTGTTTATTAGTATTAATGCTGTGTTAATAATTATTATTATTATTAGTAGTAGTAGTAATGGTAGTGTATTGGTATAAGTATTTTATTATTATTATTTTTTAAAGCTTTGTTTAAATTATAACAATAGCAATAATAACAAATAATTAAAATAATAATAATAATAATTATTATTATTATTATTATAAGTAGTAGTAGTAATACTAGTACTAGTAATGCTAATGTTAGTGTATAGTTATTAATATTTTATTATTATTTAAAGCTTTGTTTAAATTATGATATTACCAATAACAACAACAATAATAATAATAATTATTATTATTAGTAGTAGTAGTATAGCAGTGGTAATAGTAGTGTATTGGTTTTAGTATTTTATTCCAAATTTTAAAGCTTTGTTTTATCAGGTTTTATCAGGTTTTATCAGGATTAAAATCTCTCATAAACTGAATTGAAACATGTCATAAACGTTCTCCGCATGAGCTGTGGCGTGACTGTTGGTGATGTCACTGCTCATTGACAGCACTGGAGATTGGCGGTCTGGGGCCGTGATTGAGCACTCAACACTTGGGCGTAAATGAAGCCTGGAGGGTCACAGGGCCACAGGCAAACAATAATGAAGGAGCAATGTGACAGGCAGCTGGAAGAGCAGCCATGGTGTGTGTTCCCAGAGTAAAGAGCAAAACCCATGAAAGTTTCTAAACAGATCTCTGTCTGTACTGTGTGGAGGCGGAAACTCTCACAGAATGCAGCCCTGAAAAGCACTTTGTAAATTGTATAAGCCACAGACTGTTGAATAAGCACTTTTACATAATGCAATGGTGAAATTGTGACAATGTAGTTTGAATGGTTATATCGCTTGCATTATATATATATATATATATATAAAAAAAAAAAACTAAAAATAAATAAATTATATTTTAAGAGTCTTATCACATCCAAAGTTTCATTTTCGTAAAACTATGGCTACGTAAAAAAAAATGTTATGCATCTCTTCCGGGTCAACAAGTACCTGAATGCATTTAGGAGGGTTTAAAAAACATCATGAGCATCACAATGTACAATGATAGGCTTAGGCAATAAAGATCTGGCTTGATAACACAAAAATATGTAGACTTGATTGCCAGAAGATGTGATAAATTAGATGTCACCATTGTTCCAGTGAGGAAGGAACTTGTAAGTCACATTTATGTGCATTATGAATGTAAATATGAAATACAGTGGCTCCAAAAACAATAGACACTTTTATAAAAACAAAATATCAAGCTAACATTCAAATGCTGCTAACATCTCACAACTAACATTTATTTTCCATTCTATTTTTGCTAAGCTTTTAACTGGCATCCATGTGATTTTTAGTGGATGTATGAAGTCATTTCTCCTCAAGTTCACACAGGTGTCCTATAGAGCAACCACAGGTGTTTCTTTAAATGCCGCTTGCACTGATCAGGGATGAGCCTTCTCAGAGTATTTCTAGCTCTCTGACTGAGCTCTTTGTCTGTGTGGTTTGTCTGCACACTCATAATATCCTAAACACACACAAACACTCAAACACACATATGGCAGCCTGCCTGTGTTGATTCTCGTTAATAACAGCTTCATTGGGTCTCTGTCTTCCTGGCAAGTGTCTTTTAAATACGCTCTTCAAAGTGTGCTCGGCACACAGGTGAGGAAAGGAAGGCCTATAGGACCCCTCACTGTGAGGACAAATGAGATAATTGTGTTCTGAAGTGTGCTATTTGTTGTTTTCCATTGCTGCTGCTTTACCCATATGGACCTCACCAGTCTTGAGTTTGCTTGTTAACACTGCTAACATTGCAGGTTACTGAGAAGGTGGGTATTGAGAATTATGTGTTTATGATACATTAGGCACTAGTTGTTCTCTGAGATGGCTATTGATGTGGGTTATTTTATTTTATTTTTTTGTAGGTGGTGCCGTTTAAAACAATTTTTTAACATCAGCAGAAAGATACTGTACATTTATTGTAAACTGTTAAACAACTGGTTGAATTCAAGAGTTCTTCATTTAATCAGTTAATAATGATAGTGGAATGTGGCAAAGAGTTGAAGTAAAGGCTTGAATATAAAAGTAAATACATCACATGTAGATATGTATTTAGTTGTAAGGTGTATGAATGACAGAACAGTTTAGACTCAAAAGAGATATATAACAATTAACAATTAAAAAAAAACAAAAAAACACAGTTTTTAGTACAGGAAGCAAGCTGTGAAAATAAGCCAAGACTATTAAATTACACATTATTTACTTAGTTAGTTATTTTAGATTATTTAATTTTTTTGAAGTTACACGTGATGTTATGCAAACTTTTTTTTAAACTATGAGTTAGATCAAAGACTACAGATATAGAAAGATGGTCCACTCCTATTACTTATGAATGGGAGAAACTGCAACGCGCAATACGGCGGAATACATCCCGCCTTCTAAGTAAAAGAGCCAATCGCTGATTTATAAAGTCATTGTCACTGTAGCTGCCGTTAGAGGCTCCGGTTCCCATATAGAAACCTGAGATTCGTGCTTAGGACTGCACATGCGCATTGGCTCATTTAGCCTAAAAAATAAGCTTTTTAAACGCCATTTGAGCATAAGAAACAACATTTATGGGACAGTTCATGTCAGATTTTGTAACTGATTTGAAATGTTATTTAATTGTAAGTTCGCCAAGCAGTTTTTGAGATTTCAGGATTCCCCCATTCAAATAGATAGGACTTGGTCTTGGATGCCCGAAATAGCTGCCCAGAGGCGTTGCAAATATGGCCGCCGAGTGAACAGACTTTCCTTTAAAGGGACTTTGGTTAGATTTGCTTCAAAATTACTTTTATATAATATTTTTAGCATCCTTCTAATATCTCTCTCTCTCACACACACACACAGACACACATTTGGGACTGCATGATATGCATGTCTACTGATTAACAATTGCAGCTTGAAAAAACATTGATTTCATTGCAGTTAATACTGGTAATTCTCAGATTAAATGTTCTTTTAAATTTCATTGATGCAATTTTTTTTTTTTTTTTTTAATGTTATACATGAATGTTGTTTGTCTGTAGTTCATAAAAAAAATTTAAATTTCAAAGATTTTGCAAATGTGGTAATATCATGGTAATAACATGGTAACTTTGTTTATTGCGCATTAATTTGTTAAAAAGAAGTTATTATCCGATACAACATGTTTTTAGTTGAAAAATATTAAGTTATGTCAAGTTTTATAAGCTTATCCGCTTGTTATGTCATGACGCCTTTCTGGGTCCAAGCCTATTTATTCATATTAAACATTTAACATTTTAAAAAGTTAAACATTTAAAATACTTACAGTCTACACAACAGTCTCCATGCTCAGAGCATCACAGACATTAATATTTGAACGATTTATAAAAGATTAATCACTCTCTGTACATCTGGGATTTTGGTATGGAGATTAAGGTTATGATTATAATTTTTTGGTAGTATTACACCACATCGTGTGTGTATATTAGCACCGTTTGTTGTTTTCTTGTGGTATGAAATAGAGCGTTTGGATCTGGAAGCGCTGCCACGTGATGTCAGACTTAACCAGACTTACCAGTCTCCTTGGAAATATAAGATTCTATCTGCATTCTGAGCGGTTTTGAGATATTGAGCTTCAAAGTTTTTGCATTCCATTTGACTTTGTAGATAAAGTTTCTAAATAAACTTTCTAAATAAAAAGTCCCAAAATGTAAGTAACATTAAAAAACATACAAACAATGTAAATAAGTTGTCACAGAATAAGAATATGTAAATAACTAAATTTTGACAAAAATGTCAGATAGAACCTTATAATTCCAAGGGGACGTTCCACCGGGAATTCAAAAATCGTATACTGATTCAAAGTCCCCCTGTGGAGAAAATCAAGTTTTTAAATGATGTTTATATGTGTATGTGGTGTTTTTAATATGCTTTAAGACAAACCATGTGCAAATTCATAAGTCAACACCATTGCTGAGTATTTTCTCTTTAAAACTGCAGTGAACCAAAGTGTTTCTTATGTCACAAACTACCTTGTAACCAATCACGTCAACATGCCGGCAGTCTTTAGCATATCATTACTATGCTGCGAAACAGGGGAGTCTCAAGAGAAGCCAGATCATCCTGGAATATTTGTTGATATGAAAAATTGTGTACATTTAGCAATATAGCGGGTGAATTATGTATATGATGTTATGATGAAATATGCCTGCCTCTACCAACTTTCTATGATGTTCAATGCATTTCTAAGAATGCTGATTTTTAGAAGGCAGCTGTCTGACTGTGAGATGGCGAACGGGAACATGGTTTGTGTAACATTAGCAACACATTATTAGCCGTTTGATAACATAGTCAAGCAAAAGGCTAATCATTTTAATTAGCGTTATGTATACGAAGTTGTAAAGAGCGATACATAAAACTTAGAAGTTCTGATACATCAACTTAGTAGACAAGCCTGTATAATTTACTCTTCCACTTCTTCTGAATCAGTTTCTGGTTCAAATATACTGTATGGCTGAATTAAACCAGTATTTTCACTTGCCATTGTGCAGCGTTTACTAGCCTACAGTAAAGTTGACCGAGTGGATCTCTGAGCTGGCGTGAGTAAGTGGAGGCGGGGCTCATTTGCATATTCATGGTTCTAGTATACTAAATGAAGCAAGGATATATAGTGTTACATTCAAAATATTTTAAGGCATGAAGACTTTTTTTTTTTTTTTTTCACAGGAAAGTCGTTTTAAATATGTAATTTTGGTGATCAAAGATGAGATTTAAGGGATAAAACTATTGACTATTGGGGACTTATAAAAGGTTGAAAAAAAAAAAAAGCATTGTAATAAGTGTATTTTCCCAATGAAACCATTCAACAGGGAGGATCCTAAGAGGATTGTGATTTAATTGAAGCTGATTAACTGATATAAGTGAAACTTTTTCACTTTAAAGGGTTTGTAAATGAATTCACACCACATTAAATTTGGCATAACAGGATGAAATTTGAATGAGTGGGACAAGAATATGATGATAAAATGTCAAACGATCCCCCCAAAAACGAAAAGGAAATATATTTATTAAAGCTGTCATTAGTATATACTAACATGGTGGAAAGCAATATTGGGGGCAGCAAACATGAACAGAAATGGGGACAGAAATGTCAAACGATCCCAAATCGAAACTGAGACTTGAGACTTTTTAGGTGTTTCTAGTTCAATTAACATTAAAATGTGACATAACAGAGTGATTAAAAAAATACAGGGGACGGACAGAAAACATGAACTGTTGAGAAAAATGAATGGTTTAAGACAAAAGAGAATTTACAAAACAAATCTAAATTGAGCTATTTCATTTGTTCATGAATAGTCAATAGCACTTGGAGACACAGGGCAATCATGTTTCATATGAATGGAAACTATTAAAGGGCCTTAAGAAATATATTGAAATAGTATTTTAAGTAAATATATAATGGAAATATAATCTGCTTGTGATGAGTTTCAGTCCATGCTCTAAATATAATATTACATGATTTTCCCCAGGGACAGGATGACAGCATATGTTCCAGTCTATCCATAGGGACCTCGTTTTCCATCAACAATGCCAATGCATCTTCTATTTCCCGGTATCGGTGCAGTCAGTACAGAGTGAGTGCATGACTGGGTAAACACTTGGGTTATAATGGTGAGTCTGAATGCGAGGACTTGTGGATGAGTTATGGGTCCCTGCTGCCAAAAACAAGTCATCAAGTCTGGAGCGGCCTGTCGTGGTGCTGTGTTTGCCCATCATCTCTCTTGCCTTTCACCCCCACACAAACCCACTTCGCCCTCTGATGTCTGTGTGCCTTCGTTAATGAAGAAATTCTCGTACCTGGGTGAGACATAGCTGTCAGCTGAGCAACCTCCAGCTCTCTGTCCCGACTCTTCACCCCGGCCAGCTCACAACTACACCCACCAACAGAGATGGAGCATTCTGGAAGAAAACATTACAGCTGCATCATGCAGTAGATGGCAACGCTTCTCTCAAAATAACTGATGAAAAATCATCAATCAGATCACCTTAATATCTCTGTCAATCCTCCTGGACAACAATGAGATTAAATGGAGAGCAAATGGGAACCTTTGCTTGGGGCTGCTTATTTTTTGCCTGAGAAAATTCTGTAATCTTACAAACTCAAACACTTCTTATCAAATTATCAAGACAACCCCTGTGAAAAAGTACACTGTAACATACTTTTATTACAGAAATAACATATTTAACCCTCTGGTGCTGCTCACATGGCAGTGCCCTTTTTTTAAATTTCAATGAAATTAATGTACAATAATTTTAGTTCGATAATGTTTTTTTATTTAATATTTTATATTTTCAGGGGATTGTATGGTACTAAATTATATTTATGGAATAGTTATGATCCATTTATTACCTGTTAACCACTTTTTGAGCATAGACCTGAAAATGACATTTCCAAGACTAATGTTTGGTCTCTTTTTAAAAAAAAACAAAAACAAACAAAAAAAACACTTGGCATATTATTGCTGAAGTGAAAAAGTAAAAAAAAAAAAAAAAAAAAATGTTATAGAAATTTAAGTTTATTATGAAAAATTTTGTATGAAACATATATTTTCCAAAACAAACAGAAAATATCAAAGCCATGAATCTAAACAAGTTGTGTTCCAGATTTGAGGTTGATATCCCAAAAAATAAGCTTACAATACAAGTGAGACTTTTTTTTTTCTTTTCGAATCCTGTCCATGATTTTTTTTTTTTTTTTTTTGGAGGGTGTTCACATAGTGAGTGACAAAAATGTAAAAAAAAAAAAAAAAAAAAAAATCTTAAAAAAATTCTTAAAAAACAAAACAAAAAAGAAAACGTAAAACTTTTCGGACAAAAATGACCAAACAGCACCAGAGGGTTAAAAGAATACTTCTACATATACTACATATTGCAAACTGAATGTAATTTTCAGTTGTAATAGCATGTTGTAAAATTTTTTCCAATTAAATGGAAAAGTATTAGAGTAAATTTATATTAAATGCAGTTAGCTAAACATTACTTTATGTAATTTTATAATTACTTCTACTGGCTTTCAAATATTGTGGTTTCAAATAAGTGTACCGCCGAATGTACTAACAAGCATTTATGGAAAACTAAATATAATTTAATATCTTTTCTATATTTTCATTTATTTGAATATATTTGTAATTACACATTTGTAATAATGAAGTTGCAATTCAGCACATTTAAAATATATTAACTTGAAATGTAATATTGAATAACAGACTACAGTTAAAATTATAATCAAGTACTTTACATGGGCTTTAGTATGTTAGTCAACACATCAAAATAAGTGTACTTCTTTAAAGCATGACAAAAGATTAAAACAATGATTTAAAATGTTACTAATTCATTTTAAACTTTCACATTGTACAAATTAACATTTTGTTAATGTATTATTATCAAACATTAACTAACAATGAACAATAGTTTATAAATATGACAATAGCATTTACAACATTAACCTATTACAAATTATAAAGATACTTTATGCAATAACTATTGTTAAGAAATTGTTAACATTACTGAAAAGTGTTACTTTTTTTTCCTGGATACAATAAATATAATAAATCAGCTTATAGACAAAAGAGAATTATGAAAAAGTTTTTAAAGCTGTCTAGATTAGCAGTTCACTAAATGATTTGTCTGCTTCAAATAAAAAAATAAAATAAAATGTTGTGGTTGTGCTAAACATCATGAAATGTTTGTCTACCATTTTGACAACTGAGCTGTGAAACTGCCTACAAGAGGCAAAGTTACTATTAAGTTTTAGGAAACATATGTGCCATTTCACATACAACAAACACTTGCTAGTTTGCACGAGCTAATGCAACTGACAGGCACGAGTAAGATGGTAACTGACACTCTCACCATCATGATGAAGGCCGCCACTAAAGCTATAGACAGCCACACAATGTCCAAGAGAGTTGTTAACAAACTGCACACTCTGCTCCCAACCATTAGCAGTGATACAAAATATACAATCAAGCCTGGGTGAGGAATAACTACTACAAATGTGATAGCAAGGATGTCAGAGGAGGGTCTGATCTGTTGTTTTGCTCTAAAGGAATCAATATTTGAAATACATTATCAGCACCTACTTTTGAAATGATATATTTTGCATGTATTTTATATATATATATATATACATGCAAAATATATTACATTTAAAAAGTGACAACACTCCCAAAATATTGTGAAAAGGATAACCCCCATCTGGCTTTTCTAAAGAACAAATTGTTTCTAAAGAAGTAAAGAAGGAGAAAAGAAAAAGAAAAAGAAGAAGGTGGTGGTCTCAAACACGAAATATGGAAAATATGTCATATTTCAGGTTAAGATTCTCAGATTGGTGATTTTCTCTTGCTGGGGCCAAAGTGATCCCAAACAGAAAGACTGTTAGTATAATAACACTTGTCCTTTTTGTGGTGTAAAAAAAGGTGGTTAAAGCTTCATTGATATCTGCATTTAAATAGGTCAGAGGACCTGTTTAAAGAAAATGGAAATGACTATTATTTTTAGCCCAAGGGTCTCTAAGGCCAGTTTCTACCACAGTTCTCTAAAACTGTGGCAATTTATTATTAGCCACCACGATTAAAATTAATTAAAAATATATATATATATATATTTTACAGTAGAAAAAATGATAAGTGACCATAATTACAATGGTAAAATTTGTAAGATGGGTTGAAAACGTGAGAGTTCAATGCCGCCACCTGATGGTCAGGAGAGGAAAAACAATTTGCAGTGTCCCACAAAAACAGCCAGTATTTTAAACCAGCCTCAATGACCATTTGCCAACACTGCCCCCTTGTGTTGCTTGAGGTGAATTAGACAACCATGACACTGTTTTACGTATCAGTAAACAATATCAGTATATCGGTAAAAACTTTATAAAAAAAATTAAAATGTTTTAAAATTCAAATTTAAGGTAATCAAATCTTTAATTAGAAGAAAAATTATTGTTTAGAAAACTACTTCAAATTCATACTGTATTTTTTTTTTTTTTTTTTTAGCAACCTTCATATTTCATATTTAAATTTGCAATAATTTGGTCAACTTGTATAAAAATGTCTGCTAAATTCATAACTGTTAAAGTGTTTTCATCAGGCTCATCCTAATCACACTTGATTAACTATTCAGATTCACTAATCAGAAAGTTATTTCATTAGACATTAACTCTAAAAACTCTATGTAACAGGATTAACTTATTCCAGGTTACCACTGGAAAAATGTTGTGCTCTAAACAGCAATTTGTATACATGTGACTTAACAAAACATTTGGTAGCACTTTAATTTACAGTCCTGTTCCCCATGTATATACTAAGAACTTATTATAGTAATTGCAATAACTGGCTAATAACTAGGTACTAACCCTGAACCTACCCCTAAACCTAACCTTAACCCCTGTAGTTACCTTATATTACCCAGTACTTCCTTAGGCAAGTACACTGTAAGTACACACAAGTGCACATACTGTAAAATAAAGTGCAACTGGACATTTATAAAACCGTGACTGTCGAGACTTTAAGAGCAGAAGTTACACAAATAGGTAAGGTTTGAAATGATTTATTAAAAAAAAAAGACAAAAAAAAGACAAAAAAAAGACAAAAAAAAAAAAAGCAAGACATGGTCTATGATACTTTCATCATCACAACAGTGAAATTGTTAGTTGAACACTTTTAAACCCAAACACAAACTTGTCTAACTGATCAGGTGAGCAGAACAAGAGGGTAACCTTGGGTCACATGTACAGTGACCATCATTCAGAGGTTCATTCATGCAGCACAAAAGGCTCTCAGCTGAACTTGGCTTTAGAGAAGTCCATCTCAGGATGCTGAGCCATGAACCTGCAAACACATGGAAGAACATTAATGAATTCAAAAGAGTAGCTTCAACTTTAAACATACAGAATGAGACAGACTTTTTTACAGGACGTTCAAAAGGTTTGAGGTCGGTAATATAAATATATATATATAAAATTTATTCCTGTGAAGGTCGCCGACAGACAAGACAGACCAGGTTTCTTTTAGTATTAATCTTAAAAAAATCTTACTGACAAAACTTTTTAACTGTAGTGTATTGTAAGAACTTTTATTTCAAGGTAAAATATATTTAAACAAAAAACGAACATTAATTATTTATTAATTATTTTGGGAGTCGCAGAACGACATTTTACAACCTGAACTGTCATTTAAAAAAAATCTAATTATCTGGTATTTAAAAAGACAATCATGAGGGTCTTTCTATGACATCATTTCTGGTTCCTGTTTGTTTTTGTTTTTTTCTGGTTGTACCACTTGACTGTATTCTTACTTCTTCAGGATATCCTGCTTCTTCTGCTCTTCAGAGGTGGGCAGCCCCATGGACTTCTGCCTCTGATCATACATCATCTTCTCCACCATACTGCGCGTCTCACCGTCCAAATCTGACAGCTGAGCAGATTCCATTTCAAAACACAGCATGGGATGAAGGTGCAATCCATCATTTTGTCTTATAATAATGCAATATTTATTAGACTACACAATGATCCCAAAGTTCCATCAACCTTGAACATGCCATTTGAAATCAACCCTTGATCAAAAACCTCATATTCCTGACTAGGAAACCGTTTGCTCTTACCTTGGAATTCTCTGGGCATATTTTCTTAGTGTTGATCTCAGGGTCTGTGGTCACTAACTTGCTCCACCACTCCATTTTGTTTATCTGACATAAACGTGTATCATTAGTTACCCAGTATAACAATGTATCATTGTTATACATCACAAGCTCACATAAATGCCATCTATGCATGCTCTCATCCATACCTTCTCAAAATGGATTGTGACCACTTTCCCATCCTCTATGAGCCAAGAGCTCTCCTCCACTTTCACCTCATTGTACAGCTGCCCGTCAATCACAGGCGGATGACCCTTCAATCCGACCTTCAGGGAACGCCGCTGTATGTCCACCACCACATCCTTCCCCTTCAGACGGAAGTTCACATCGAAAGGCACAACCAGCTGCGAGAGGATTTGACAGTTGAAATATTGGGGAGAGGGTCATTTTAAGATTTAAGTTTTTTTATTGTTATATTATTTTGTTAAATTATTTTAATAGAAATTTTCCCACAATTCCCATTACCTTTAAAGGGATAGTTCACCCAAAAATGGATTTGCGTTGGCACTTCCAGGTTCTACTTGAGAATGCTGGCTCATTATTAGCCGCCGCTGTTCATGTGAGCAGCACAACGTATGCGTGTGATGCTGACGCAGGAGCTGGCCAATAATGAGTCGGCATTCTGATGTAGAACAGAGAAGCACTGCACTGTCTATACAATGTAAACTGTGTAGGAGACTATCAGGGAAGGGAAGAAATTGTTGAATAAAGTAGTTATTTTTGTTTTGTTTTTGTGCACAAAAAGTATTCTCGTCGCTTCATAACATTAAAGTTGAACCACTGTAGTCACATGGACTATTTTAACGATGTCTTTAGTACCTTTCTGGACCTTGAATGTGGTAATTACATTGCTTTCTCTTGAGGATAAAAAAAAAAAAACCTCTTGGATTTCATCAAAAATATATTAATTTGTATTCCTAAGATAAACGAAGGTGAGGAATGACATAAGGGTGAGTAATTAATGACAGAAATTTCATTTTCGAGTGAACTAACCCTTTAATTATCATGAAAATTTTACACAATGCAAATTTATTTTCTTCTTGTAAAATCTGTGTATATTTTTTCCTTTTGATTTTGGTCTATGAGTTGTATATGAGTCTATAAGTTATTTATTCATAAACATTTTGATCTTTACCTTGTGTGCATCATTAAAAATAGTGATGCACTGAAATGTATATGTGGCTGAAATATCAACAACAAAAAAAATATCGATTTGAAATAAAATTGTTTTGGAGGGCCGAAATCATTGACCCGGAGTTATAAAAAGGGGGCTCGGCAAGGCTTGGAATAGTGTATAGTTAGCAGACTGGCAAGACCCCACTGCCAAATTATTCTGCTTATTATGCGACTACTTAGTAATAGTAGTAAATAACTAAACAAAATATTAATTAAAATATTAAGACATATTTTGTTACATCAAGATGACTCAGTACTGCTTTAGTGGCCTGTTGTAGTGTTTGTTGTTTTGAAGTAACACATCACTAGATGGCGTGATTAAAGAATCAGAATTGAGTATTGCAGGGAGCCGTGAAAAAAGATGAATGAATTATGCGTGGTTCTGCACTACAGACAAGTTTGTGAAAGGACTGCCAGTGCCAGGTACAGTGCACAGCATAAATGAGAACACCCCCTCTGAAACTCAGCAATTACTCGATTACTTAGAAGACATGTTAGGGTTCTTCAAAGATATAATGTTCCAGCAAGTCTGCTTAATCAATTACCAAAGAAGCATGTCAAAATTATTCAGGAAAATAAGATTCTTATCAAGGTGATAAAATGTTGTGTAGCAAAAATGAGTACACCCTCTTAAAAGTTACTAAATAAAACGAAATAAAAATGTTCTGGTGTAAGTTTAAGGCAATGTTTGATCAACAGGTAAGTATGCTGAACCAAAACATTTAAAGAGAAGTAATTTCTTGACAATAAAAAGTGTTATATAGCCGACTGAATCATTCTTACACTTAATGCTGACGACAATGGAAGCACTTGGGAGAGAACTGTCAGGAGACTTATTTCTTAGCACAAAAGAGGACAGTGGTACAAGAGGATTACCAAATCATTGTTTTAAGTGTGAAAATATAGCAAAAGTAACACAGAAATTCAAAAACAATGGACTTGTGACAAGGCCCCTGAAAAAAAAACAGGCCTTCATTTTAAGCTTTCATTTAGTGATGAGGGATTTTTTTTGCTAGACAAAGAGCAGGAGAAATACCAAGTGAGTATCTCAGAGCCAGCAAAAGCTATGAAAAGAGTGACTGTTTATCTCACAGAGTAAGATGCATCCTGCAGAAATTACATGCATGGTTGTTGTTCTCACTGGAACTACCTACTGTAGCCAAAGCAAAGTCAGTTAGCAATTTCTAAAAAGCCCATATTTGCAAAATATAGATTCTGGGAATCAATAGTCTGGTCTCATAAGACTATTAATTATTTTGGATCCAACAGCATCCAAAATGTTATGGTGTTTCTAGAGGAGGAGTACAGTGAGAAGTGCCTGGTTCCCACAGTAAAGTTTAGTGGTAGTAAAGGCTCTTATATAAGGATGTATGAGTGATGAAGGTGTGAGGGGGTTGTGCTTGATCAATGCAGTCATGAATTCACACACCACTGTGTAATTTAATACACAAACTTGAAACAGAAGATGTTACCCTTTCCTCATTCCCTGCATTGTTGGGCATTTTTTCAACATGACAATGAGGATATGCATTCTCCCAAGGTGAAAAACCTTCTGTGGACATGTATTCCACTCAATCTTAACACTCATGAGTACCTGCGGGGGATTCTGTAGAGACGAGTTGAGCAACACTCCCCATTAAAGATCAGCACATTTAAGGAGCTCATCATCCAGAAGTTAAACAGGACAGAGGTGACAATTTGTCATGAACTTGTACACTCCGAGCAGTATATTCAAAATTATGGAGGGCATACTAAGTACTAGAATATTATACATTTGTTGAATTAAATCTAGGGTGTACTCATTTCTGCAATCCTTAATTTAAACAAAATTGTCTAATTTACTTATTTTATGGCTATTAATGGCATATTTCTCGGTTTTTATTATGTATGTGTTTAATACATTTTAGTTTTGCCATCTTTCCATGAATTGTATTAGTAATCATAAAGAAAATACATCTTTTGTATTTGTTCAGAGGGGGTGTACTCATTTATGCTGTGCACTGTAAATGTAAAGTAGATGATACAACTACTACAGATAAACATGTCAGCAGTGTGGGAGCACTGTTCGGATGAAATGTCAAGAAGCGGCTCATTGCCCAAAGAAATTTACTGATTTCACTTTCCATCTGAGAACAAGACACCCTGAACAGAATACTGAGTACAATTACTCAATTACCTAAACTTAATAACCAAAATTCTGGTTTGGTTTTTGGCTAAATTAAAATATTTCATTTCAGTTTCTGAAAAATAATCACCAATAATAAATATGGCTGTGTAATCCTATGTGCAGTCTATGTGACTTACTGACTGACTGACTCTCTGTTCAATAAAAATAGTGAATACAGAAAAAATATGACTCACATCCACTTCAGACAGGGTCTGAGTCCACCGGTAGTTTGAAAGGTCTGCTCCGTTTCCAGCATTAGGTTTTATCTTGTCTTTGTCCTTTTCATCTTCTTCTCCTTCTGAGTCCGACTGACATGCACACATAAGTGAGCATTAGACATTTATGTAGAGCTGCTCAAAACTTCATCATCATTTCAGTTTGAACTAGTACATTTAATAATGATATAAACCCCACTTACCCCTTTTTTGTCTTTTGCTTTTTCTGATGTATCTACGTCTATTTTCTCAGCTACTCCAGAATTTTTCTTTTCTTCTTGTTTTGTCTGAGAAATGGCAAAAGTTACTCTCATCATTTAATCAACCACGTGTTATTCCAAACCCATAAATCTTCGAAACGGGTTTCATTAAAAAAAAAATCTTAATTTTTGTTTTCAAAGATTAACCAAAGTCTTATGGGTTGAGAGTAAATTATGACAGAATTTTAATTTTTGGATGAACGTAAAGGTATCCCTTTAAGGTTAGTTTATGCACATTTGTTAATACATAGTAATACATAAACTGCATTAAATAATTTAGTACATAGATAATTTAGAATAAACATAAACAGGGCATAAAAGTGTTTTATGAACTGTAATATGCTCTCACTTGATTTAATTGTGACTGGAGTCTCTCGGCCTCCTCATCAGTGAGTTCTTTGATTCTGGGCTCCTCTGCATCCTGCTTCCTCTTTTTCTCCTCTTCCTTCAGTTTGGCAGCTCTGTCAGCTTTCTCCTTCTTTTCTTTCTCTTGTCTGGACTGTTTGTCTTTCTGAACTTTGAAGGCGAGCTGATTGTGATGAGCAAACACCTCTTTAACCAGCTATAGGATGAATGAAAAGAAAGCAGATCAATAATTGATTGGGATAACAATACTTTCCGTAATTGCTCATCATGAAACAAAAAATTATTTAAAAAACTATTTTGAAAAATTCTAAAATGGCATTGGTTTCTAATTCTAAATAAAAATGTGAATAACACCATTTCAAACAATTTCTCAAATTTAAAATGGCTTAAATAAACTAAATGTATGGACTACAGTTATTGAGCTTCTTACGATCTTTATGGAGCTTGATAGCCTGAATTGCCACTGATTTTAATTAT
This sequence comes from Elopichthys bambusa, assembly GCA_037101425.1. Lineage (NCBI taxonomy): Eukaryota > Metazoa > Chordata > Actinopteri > Cypriniformes > Xenocyprididae > Elopichthys > Elopichthys bambusa. The sequence goes on along the minus strand of CM074448.1, from coordinate 15,291,074 downwards.
ATGTAAAAGTGCAGCTCCGACATCCTGCTAAATATCTCATGCTATATATATATATATATATAAATAAAGACACTACTTGAGCGAGTAAATGATGTGAAATGTTTAACTGTTGGGTTTAAAGTCACCATTGAATCAAAATTGACCATTCTTTTTTTGATGGAATATTGCAGTTTAATATAAATAACTTATTCATATAATATTAATATTTATTTACTTGTACTCTTTAATCAAAATAACTTCCTCTCCCGCTTGCAATGACATCTCTTCTCTGATGATATGTTTTTCGGCACGAGGATAGGACAACCTGTCACTCACATGAAACCTGTCACTGTCACTTGTCTGAGAACTTGTGAAGCGGTTTTTCTCGGATATACATCACATAAGGAAAGAAAATACTATTGCAACTTCTGTTTCATGCTGACTTTAAGATGCAAAAAGACAAGCATTCAATGATTCTCAAATATAAATAAAGAAGACATGGCTTCAATTAAATCTTAGCTAGTAGTACAACTGACAGTCAATTCAATCAAAATCAAAACCTTCTCTGGGGCTCCGAGCTCTCCTCCCGTGAAGAAATCTGTTTTCCTCCTTAGAAAACTGAAGAATGTGTTCACCAGCTGTCAACAACAATAATAATGATGATGATGATGATGATGATGAAGAAATGAGAAGACACCAAAAGTGATACTATGTTAACTGGAATGGCATATCATAGATAGCAGGGTTATGGGTTGGATGGTCATTTTTATTCAATCTTACAAGACATACACCAAAGTAGCATATGTTCACAGTCCTTATTAATATACAATGGCTATTACAAAAACCTAGTGAGCATTTTTGACATCATAGGCACATTTAAGGACTGTTTAAAAAGACACCTGACAAGGTTTTAAAACAAAACCATGTTCTCCACAAATTACAACATTCAAATACCCATATAAGTTGTTCATGTAAATGATAACAGCATATTAATGTGCTGTTTTGCCAAACCAACACTAATAAAAAGCCAAGTACTCCGTAACTAATGTACATACAGATGTACTTTATATTAGAGCCAGTCATCGTGCATCAGTTAGCTCGGCTGCTAGCATGCAGCTGCATGTGTTGACATGTTACCTCCTGCACTCCTCCTTCATGCTGCTGCGCCATGGCGAGCAACATCCCATCGAATTTCTCCTCATCGTCACCCATTTTCACTAGCGATAACAGATTAAATAACTACAATTTTATGTGTGATGCTAAGAGTCACGCTAACACCGGTGTGTTGCCTACACTTCCTAGATACAAGGACCGCCCACATAATCCATAGAACCAATCAGATCACATACATTTGAAGGACAAACGCGCAAACCAATCAGGTGACAGTTTTATGGAGCTGTAGCGGGTGAGGCGGTTCTTACAGCGCACAGATGAGGCCTGAGGACCTTTATATGGCAGAACTTTCTAGAGACCACTGACAGACTGATATACGGACAGACAGAATAATACGTACAGTTGTGAGATTGTCTTTATATTAAGCTCAAGAAATGGTTTTGAAAAAGGAAAACCATAAATGCACAATAACACGTGAACTTTGTTTGAACACATTGTCAGTTAGCCTACATTTGTGACCCTGGACCACAAAACCAGTCATAAGCAGGGCCACATTAAGACTACAAGGGGCCCCTGGACTTTACCTCTTGAGGGGGCCCTTCATCCACAAGAACTATTACCTACATTCACCCAATCTTCTTAATCACAAAGTGCAAGTTATCAGCCTTTTATTTTGCATGAATAAATGCCAAAATACCAAAACATCCGAATCTATAGGTCTGTTATAAAATATAAATATCACTGCATGAACTACATATTGGCACATAGTCTGAACTATTTGTACAGGCTACTTACAGTACTTAGATGTTTAAAAAGCTCATATATTTAATATTCTCGAGATGTTATTATGACATCAACTCGTCTATTATTAGGAATTCAACGCGAGTAGCTATGTCAGGTGAGTTCAACAGGCCAATCATTAGAGTGGATAGTAGGCACATTGGGATACAGGGTCAGTCTCTCTAAACCCCTCTTTTCCGAGAGTCTCCTCTGCTCTGATTAGTCAGATGGCCCAGTCTGTTGTAACTGGTCTACCTCTTACAGTAAGGTGACCAGATTTTTTAAATGGAAACCGGGGACATTTCCTATTTGAGTGGCCAAATATCGCAGAAATCTCATTTGTTCTTATCTAATAATTAAAAAACGGGGACAATACATTATTAAATGTTTATTATTATTATTATTACATTAATATTAACATTAATTCTTATGATTTAGTTTGATTATTAAGATTTGTGGTCTGGTTTAAATACAATTCACCAAAAAACTATTACACTATTAATAGTAACCATTGTAAAAGCAGTTCAAAACAATATGCCTATTATGTTATAACAATAGTATAACTTTACAAAAAATAAAACAACATAAATATAAAACGGTATTTAACTAATATTTTTTAACATTTATTATTGAATTTAATGTTTTCATTTTCTCAAGCTGTTTATACTCTAGGCCCTATACAACTTTTTTTTATTTATTTATTTTTACTTTTAACTGTTTTTAACTATTATTATGCATTTTAGACACATTTTAAGCACAACGTTGCAAGTGTATTATTATTTATTGTATTATTATTATTTTATAAATTCATATCTGAGTCTACCTTCACTACTATAAGATCCAGGTTACGTTGTTCATGAAGTAGCTGCGCGCGCGACCAAGTGTAGCTGTACAGCTCCCTCTGTTGGTGAAAATAATCACTACACGATTGCTCCGATAAACCAACAGGCTGCTGCGGGCTTTTTTGCAGTGTATTTGCGGGTTGTTTGGAACGAGCTGTAACGAGCAGGCACAGCTCTAGTCGGGGACAGAACATGAAAAACCCGCACTGTCCCCGGAAAACGGGGACGTCTGGTCACCCTATCTTACAGCCAGGGGCGCAATTAAGAGTTTTAAGGGGGGTATGCAGGACATAATTTTGGGCCCCCTTCTTCCAGATGAACTTTTTTCTTCTTCTTCTCTTGGCGTTTAATTAGAAATTGAAATAATTTATTAGTTAACATTTATATTATTTAAAGTAGGCCTAACATCCCCTCCACCACCGAAATGCGATTGATTTTACCCCGACATGTACATGACACCCGTGTAATTAGAACATCATAGCATAGCATCATAATTCAAACATGCTTTCACCTTGCCAAGAGACAGACGCGCTTAGTGCTTTTCATACATCACAACTATTCAGTGTTCTACACAGTGTTTATTTGAGGTTTCAGACATTTAAATAGACATTAAAATTAATGCATTTTAATCCCACGAGGGCACCACTACATAGGCTATTTTATTTATATAAAAATATATATAAACATTAAGCTAAAACGAATTAAAGAACTAATTAATTTAAAGCTAAACTGAAACAGAAACCAGCGTTATAATTTGCCACAAATCCAAATGTTTCCATATTCACGGTTTATTTGGATGCTAAACTATATTTATTATTTAAACGCTTTAATTTTACACAGACGACTTCAAATGAGTAGTGTAACTTTTTACATTTGGTTGACTGTATGTTATTTTGACAATTAACAGGCTGCAATATCAAGTTACTAAAACTGTTGTGTGTGTGCGAGGCGCCGGCGCGATCACTTGAATTGTCTTATAAAAGCAGAAAAAAATTAAAATACTCAGACATTTATGGTCACATTTATTTATACGAATCTGCACAGTACACTCACAATAAAAATAAAACACTGCTTGTAAAATAAAGAAAACAAAAATATTTTTCTGCCTTTCCTTTCCATGAACTTTCCTGAAACTGAAACTTGTGGCATTTCCCCCCCTTTCATTTAGTTAATATGTTAATCATTTAAGTGAAATAAATTTCGCGTGTAGACATAGGCTATTTATTTCTTTTTATATGATTTAATCCTATTTTTTCTCCATTCACAGAAGCATGGTCTGTTGTTTATTCTGCTATTTGTTCATGTAGGCTAAAACGCCTGGGATTTTATTAATGGGTCACAGACACTTATCCATTCTAATTTCGTTTAATTATAATTTAATAATCCTGTCAGTTAATGAAAAGATAATGATCATGTCGGTTGAAAGTCAGGGGAAAAAAAACGAAACTCCAACATTTCTAATTTTCGTTTAGTTTGTTTTTCAACGAATATTTATATTTTCTTATTTTTTCAGGTTTATTTCGATTAGCACAAATGTTTTTAATGGTTTTAGTTTTTGTTAGTCAACTATAACAACCCTGGGGTGCGTTTCCCGAAAGCATCGTTGGTGAACCATGGTTGTAAGTCCCATTGAACTCTATTGGTAACGACGGAACTTGCGACCATAGTTTGCTTTGGGAAACGCACCCCTGGGTACATAGTTCAGCAATTTGGTGTTTCTCGAAACCATCGTTTAAACGAACATCCGCAAACTACATCTCAAACGTGTGTGGTTGGAACTACAGCATCAGCATCAACATGCATATAAACCACGCGGTATTAAAGAGACAGCTCGTAAATGTAATTAACATCAAAATAAATTCACAAGAGCAAGTATATTGTTTGCACATGTTTATTTACATTAATGGCAAAATAACTTAAATAATAAGAGCACACATATATATCTGGAACTTCTTTAAGCAACAGCAATGTCTTCTGGTCAATATCCTTTCCTTAGGAAGGTGTGCTAGACACCGATTAATGTAACATAAAAATACAGTACTTATGTATTTTGTTATTGTATTGTGGAGTGATACTTTCATAAACTTTCATAAACATAAAGGCAAATGTTGGATCACAATAATTAGGAACCACAGCGCATGTCGGAAACCAAACCGACTCATTTAAGAAATATAACCGTTGGATTGCAAAGTAAGAAAGAAAATACAGCATTTTGCACCTCAAGAGGAATAACTATTAATTTTATTATGGTTATGTTTCTTAAATAAGACATCCGTAATGATGTACAAATCAGAAATACATTCGATTTCAGTTCTCTTTTATCATCACTGTAATTATAGAAAACTGCTGAAATCTTCAACTAGTTTAGGGATTGCCAGTGGGGGACTAGTTCACCACAGATGTCCGATTAGAAACATGGAGAAGCAGCATGAAAGTTCTTTGTAGTTTGCTTTATTTCACCACATTAATTCCACAGTGTGAATAAACTCTGAGCATGTAGTGCAAGTACATTTGAGTGAGTATGTGTGTGGTTTTTTCATACTATATGAAAAACACATCACATCACTCAACATGAAGGAAGCAAAGGTGTGTTTGTTTGCACCTGCTCCATGAGGAGCTACAGTGGGTACGGAAAGTATTCAGACCCCCTTACATTTTTCACTCTTTGTTATATTGCTGCCATTTGCTAAAATCATTTAAGTTAATTTTTTTCCCTCATTAATGTACACACAGCACCCCATATTGACAGAAAAACACAGAATTGTTGACATTTTTGCAGATTTATTAAAAAAGAAAAACTGAAATATCACATGGTCCTAAGTATTCAGACCCTTTGCTCAGTCTTTAGTAGAAGCACCCTTTTGATCTAATACAGCCATGAGTCTTTTTGGGAAAGATGCAACAAGTTTTTCACACCTGGATTTGAGGATCCTCTGCCATTCCTCCTTGCAGATCCTCTCCAGTTCTGTCAGGTTGGATGGTAAACGTTGGTGGACAGCCATTTTTAGGTGTCTCCAGAGATGCTCAATTGGGTTTAAGTCAGGGCTCTGGCTGGGCCATTCAAGAACAGTCACAGAGTTGTTGTGAAGCCACTCTTTCATTATTTTAGCTGTGTGCTCAGGGGCATTGTCTTGTTGGAAGGTAAACCTTCGGCCCAGTCTGAGGTCCTGAGCACTCTGGAGAAGGTTCTCGTCCAGGATATCCCTGTACTTGGCCGCATTCATCTTTCCCTCGATTGCAACCAGTCGTCCTGTCCCTGCAGCTGAAAAACACCCCCACAGCATGATGCTGCCACCACTATGCTTCACTGTTGGGACTGTATTGGACAGGTGATGAGCAGTGCCTGGTTTTCTCCACACATACCGCTTAGAATTAAGGCCAAAAAGTTCTATCTTGGTCTCATCAGACCAGAGAATCTTATTTCCCACCATCTAGGAGTCCTTCAGGTGTTTTTTTAGCAAACTCCATGCGGGCTTTCATGTGTCTTGCACTGAGGAGAGGCTTCCGTCGGGCCACTCTGCCATAAAGCCCCGACTGGTGGAGGGCTGCAGTGATGGTTGACTTTCTACAACTTTCTCCCATCTCCCGACTGCATCTCTAGAGCTCAGCCACAGTGATCTTTGGGTTCTTCTTTACCTCTCTCACCAAGGCTCTTCTCCCCCGATAGCTCAGTTTGGCCGGACGGTCAGCTCTAGGAAGGGTTCTGGTCGTCCCAAACGTCTTCCATTTAAGGATTATGGAGGCCACTCTGCTCTTAGGAACCTTAAGTGCAGCAGAAATTTTTTTGTAACCTTGGCCAGATCTGTGCCTTGCCACAATTCTGTCTCTGAGCTCTACAGGCAGTTTCTTTGACCTTATGATTCTCATTTGCTCTGACATGCACTGTGAGCTGTAAGGTCTTATATAGACAGGTGTGTGGCTTTCCTAATCAAGTCCAATCAGTATAATCAAACATAGCTGGACTCAAATGAAGGTATAGAACCATCTCAAGGATGATCAGAAGAAATGAACAGCACCTGAGTTAAATATATGAGTGTCACAGCAAAGGGTCTGAATACTTAGGACCATGTGATATTTCAGTTTTTCTTTTTTAATAAATCTACAAAAATGTCAACAATTCTGTGTTTTTCTGTCAATATGGGGTGCTTTGTGTACATTAATGAGGAAAAAAAAATGAACTTAAATGATTTTTAGCAAATGGCTGCAATATAACAAAGAGTGAAAAATTTAAGGGGGTCTGAATACTTTCCGTACCCACTGTATATTCAGGGAAAGCTGCTGGATGCCACCTGCTGGAAATGGGCGGAGCATAGCGTCTTTACATTGCTGCTTTGACAGCGGGCTCTGACATTGGCGGATTGCCAGAGATACCTTTTTAATAGATACCTTTTTAACAGCCGCCCCCAGATTTCTAAAGAATGAGGAAATCTGTACATTATAAAAAAGGGTCAAAGTCAAATTTAGTCTGGAATCTCAAGTAGCTGAATAACCTTTGCCACAGGTCGTACATAAAACTTGTCCTTAACTTTCACTTCAACAGTCCTGATTCTATCGTCCACCACAGGGAATACTTGAGAGATCTGACCAATTGGCCATAGGGCCCTAGGAAGTTGAGGGTCAACAATCATAACTGTAGTTCCCACCATGATGTGGGGTAACTCTACTTGCCACTTGCTACGCATCTGAAGACCAGGCAAACAGAACTTGATAAACCGCTTCCAAAAGTGGTCTGCCAGGATTTGGCTATGACGCCAACGTCGTCGACTCAATAGTTCACTTTGAGGGTATATCACTTGAGGAAGGGACGAATCAGGCCGCCCCATAAGGAGTGAATTTGGAGTAATGGGATCTGCATCAGCAGCATTAGAGGATGTATACCCCAGGGGTTTAGAATCCCTTCAATTTCAATGAGCACAGTGTGAAGAGTTTCTTCTGGTATAGGTTGAGTTCCTAAAGTGACCTGTAGAGCCTGCTTCAGGGAGTGAATTTCCCTCTCCCAACAAAACGGAAAATAATCTGCTGACTGACAAGCTGTTCCTGAAGCTCTGGAACTAGTGCAGCGAATGTCTGTTGCAGCTCCTTTTCCCCTCCTTTAGTCAATGCTAGTAGAATAGAAAGAAGGTTTGAATAGACGTAGCCTGGCTGGAGGCAGATCTGCCATTTTGGGTATCTGTGGGTTTTTACGGCATACTGACATACTGGACAATCTTTACATTCATAACGTCGGATTGCTTCCCTACCCCGAAGGATCCAGTATTTCCTACGCATCTCTGCCAGTATTCTCTCAGGACCTGGGTGAAGCAGCTTTGTATCATAATCCTTAATGAGGAATGTAGTGACAGGATGATGGGAATCAAGTACAATAGGATGCATCAACTCGGGCTCAATTTCTTCACAGCGACGGAGATGACCTCCTATCTTAAGGAGTTGACTTACACAGTCATGTTCGGGAGCAAGACTAAGAAGTCGACTGTTGTTATTCAGTTGTTTTCCTGCTGTAAGCTGTGCCATATCGGAGGGGAAGCTTTCCCATTGAGCTTGCTGAAATATGGCGGTTTCAGCCTGTCGAAAGTCTTCAGCTGAGAGATTGGCCTCATTTTCCCTGAGAGATTCTGCAGTGGCTGCATATGACAAGGTATCAGTTTGACAGTTCCACTGAAGTCCAAGCACTGATTCATGGTTTCAAGCATTACCTTTGGTAATCAATTGCTCAGCACTGTCAGATCTGGATGCCACTGACAAGTGACTTATGGTTGAAGGTGCGTTACTGGCCCACTGCCTGAGTTTGAATCCTCCTTCTGGCAAGACCCTCTGCAACTTATCTACCATGAACATTGCTTCATCTACAGAGGTCAGACTTTGCAGATAATTGTCCACATAAAATGACTTCAGTACAGCATCACATACTTTCTTACCAGGCTGACTGTTTTCCAGGATATGCTTCTGCAAGGCAAAGACAGCACAACATGGGCTACAAGTGGTCCCAAAGGGAAGAACTTGCCATTCATAGACTCTGGGTTGCATTTCTCTTTGTTGATCTCTCCATAGGAAGCGGAGAAGAGGTTGATCTTCAGGAAGAATTCTAATCTGGTGGAACATTCCCTTAATGTCGCTGCTAATGGCAATAGAATGTTCTCTGAATCTTAGTAGCACAGTCAGTAATGAGGAAGTCAGTGAAGGTCCTGGAAGTAACAGTTCATTGAGGTTGTTTCCTTGAAACTGGAATGAACAGTTGAAAACCACTCTATGTTTCCCATTATGTTCAACCATGTGGTGTGGAATATACCAACTCACTGGAGTGTCGTCTGCTTCTGACTGCAGTTCAGCAATGTAACCTGCCTGCTCCAGTCGTTTAATCTCAGCCTGGTAGATAGCTGCTTGATCAGGAGACTTACTGAGTTGACATTCTAGGCTTCTTAGATGAGGCATTACTGCTGCTTTAGGTGCACAAAGAGGAGGAATATTTTGAACTCTGAACAGTGGGTGTAGCACATCGCTGAATCCCATCGACTTCAACTCTGACAGTTTTTTGTTCCAATAGTTTTAGTGACTGCTGGTCTTGTACTGATCGAGTACTCATCTTCTCATCCCTCCAAGGAAGGACATCCATTTGCCAGAGTCTTTCAACTTGTTCATGCAGAGAAGCAGAAGGTGACAAACTTGTGAACAGACATTGTTGCTCTGTAAGGCGATGTTGCAGAGCTTGAACTGGTCCTTGCAAAGTCCATCCCAGGAGAGTTTTAATCGCAGCAAGACCTCCCGGTGGGCCCAAGCGAACTGGTTCGACTGGAGTGATTAAGTGAGGGCAGTCTGATCCAATGAGCAAAACTGGGTGAGCAGCTTCAATCTCTTGGAGGGGAAGTCCTTTAAGGTGACGGTACCTTTTCCGTAAAGCTTTAATAGGATGACAGTGTACTCCAAGCCCCAGCTCTGTTGCAGTGAAAGCTCCACTGATTGGATATACCTTGTTTGGCTGACAGGCTGGTGAAAGGTTGAAGGAAACAGCCGCCCCATGCAGGACCTTTAACTCTTGTCTGACTGTACGCAGGGGCAGGTCCTCTGGCTTGCCTTTCAATTTCAGCTGGTTCGCCGCAGTGTGCAGCAAAATGCTCCGTTCTGAGCCATCATCAAGAATGGCATAAGCATTCATGGATCAGTCTCCATTTCTTAGGATGACTTTACATATCTTCAACAGTACCTTTCGACTTCCTGGGGGCTTGTCAATGAATAACACATCGTTGGTGGCCTCCCCCATGATAGGACTAACAGATGGATCCCCTCCTTCCACTGCTTTCTCCTTGTTCCGTACATTAATTTCATGAAGAACAAGCAAGTGACGCCCATTAAATGCTTTGCAACGCATCTTAATATTACACTCTGATGATCTATGGCCTTGTCTACAGTGCCAGCATCTGTTGTGCCCTTTAATCCAATTTTGCTTCTGAGATTTGGAGAGTTGAGAGAAATTGGCACAGTTATTCAATGAGTGTTTGTTGTTATCACAGTAAGGGCAGTAAGGTTTTGCCATTGTGGTCTTAACTGTGACAGGTGCTGAAAGGAATTTCTCAGTGCCAAGTAGAACTTCTGTTCCTTGATGGAACGACTTTACCTTCCTTGGTGGATCCTGTGATGACCAGGTTGTATACCCTCTACCAGAGCGGCTTGCATATCTTGTGGAATCTTCTTGCACTTGGATTTCATATTCTAACCAGTCTGAGAAGTCAAGGAGAGTAGGAATCTTTACATCTCATGGATAGATGAATCTTCTGAAACTGCTTCTCAGATCATGTGGCAATTTACTCAGAAGTCTGGACACATGAGATCCACATTTTAATTCCACTTTGCCAGGCTTACCTAGTTGCTGCAACATTTCAACCAAGAATCTCACTCTCAGAGCATACATCCGGAAGGTTTTGATATCTCCTGTGTTGATGCTCGGTCCCTCCATCAATTCCACTATGCGCTGCAACGCCAATTGATGTGGCTGGCCATACTGCTGATTGAGGGCATCCATGGTGTTAGTATAAGGATGACGTGAACTGCTGTAAGATTCAGCAATTAGCTGAGCTTCTTCAAGCTTGAGATGTTCTAGCAGAATATGGAATTTGAAACGCTCGGTGGTATCAACTGGCAGAATGTTTTCCAAAGCAATCTTAAGCCGTGCAAACTCTCTGGGGTTTGGGTGAATCAGGTCAGGAATCATAGGAGTAGGTCCACGATATACTCTTTCTTGATCAACAGATGAACTTGGAGAGTGGTGCCTTCTCCTATTCTTAAATGATAGCTTGAGCCGTGGCCTGGAGGAAGTTTGTGAAGAGGGAGATTGGACATCACTTACATCTCTTCTCCTACTCGGTCTCGGTGGACTGGTGTTAACTTTCTTTTGCTCAGATGAGCTCAGGCGCTGGTTTCTCATGCCATCAACAGTAGAGGAAAGACTTTCTTGACTGCTTGAACATTCTGAGCTCTCCACACTGTCTGTTGAACTACCATCTTGCAGTGTATCATGAGATGCTTGGACATAATTTGGATTTGACACAGGTTCAGTGAATCTTGGCCTCCGTGGGGCTGGAATTGGTTTAGGGAGGTCTAGGGTCTTTGACTGACCAGGTACAAGGAGTGGAGATGATATTTGAGGAAGTTGTGGCTGCTGATTTTGCCAGCTTAACAATTGTTTCACCTCTGCTTGTAATTGAGTCATCTGTGATGTAAACTTACTGTTGGACTGCTTAAGATCATCTCTTTCATCTTTCAGTTGCCGTACTGTGGTAATCAGGTCACTGTGGAGTTTCCTTAAATCAGCATTTTCCTCACGTAATGCTTCCACATGTTGGTCCCACCGATCTGTTGTATACCACTGTTGTTGTGGACTGTGATAATCACCATGATATGCTGCTGCCTGTGGTGTGTCAGTCCTGACATCCTCTTCGGCTGAAGCAGCACATGACTTTTCGGACTTTTAGCTGGGTGGTGTTAAGGGTCTAGGTAGGTTATAACCAGTCAAGTCAAAATCCTGTAAGTGTGCTGGAAGAGCTGATTGTCTCCTGGGACGCTCAACATGAACGTCATCTGATGGCTGCATCTCCATAACTGTGGAAAACTCTTTCTCCGGCTCGAAGGACCATATAGAAAACTGCTGAAATCTTCAACTAGTTTAAGGATTGCCAGTGGGGGACTAGTTCACCACAGATGTCCGATTAGAAACATGGAGAAGCAGCATGAAAGTTCTTTGTAGTTTGCTTTATTTCACCACATTAATTCCACAGTGTGAATAAACTCTGAGCACGTAGTGCAAGTACAATTGAGTGAGTATGTATGTGGTTTTTTCATACTATATATAAAACACATCACATCACTCAACATGAAGGAAGCAAAGATCTGTTTGTTTGCACCTGCTCCATGAGGAGCTATATTCAGGGAAAGCTAATCAACGCCACCTGCTGGAAATGGGAGGAGCATAGCGTCTTTACATTGCTGCTTTGACAGCGTGCTCTGACATTGACGGATTGCCAGAGCAAGTCTCTCAGACATAGATACCTTTTTAACAGTAATACAATACAAATCTTATTTAAATAATAATCAGTGTTCTAAAATGGAAGCAAATAAAGTATACATAATGTATGTGTCTAATGTCAATGCTATGGCCTTTGTGTAGATATTTAAACATGGTCATCTTTAAGCATGACTGTTTGGATTTATATGAAATGGTAACACTTTACAATAAGTGTCCATCTGTAACATCTGTAAGGTTAACAAAAGTATTGTTCATTGTTAATTTCAACATTTTAAGTACAGTACCTCATTGAATGTTTTCAGGAACTGTAAGCAAACTGTATGCAAAGCAATGATTTGTATTTTTATTGGACTTCAGAAAGAACATTACTGACGACTGCAGGGTTCAGTGAGTGAAGGGTCGCACATCGGTCGAGGAGCGCAGCGCCGCACCATGTCTTTAAAATTTGAACACATTGTTTTGTTTGGGGCTGTTCACACAGAACGCGTTTTTCCATTTCAATGCGCTACTTTTTCATTGATGTATGGTTTGTTAGGATATGACAATATTTGGCCGAGATACAACTATTTGAAAATCTGGAACCTGAGGGTGCAAAAAAAAAAAAAAAAAAAATTATTGAGAAAATCACCTTTAAAGTTGTCCAAATGAAGTCCTTAGCAATGCATATCCACTCACAAAAATACATTTTTGATATATTTACGGTAGGAAATTTACAAAATATCTTCATGGAACATGATCTTTACTTAATATCCTAATGATTTTTGGCATTAAAAGAAAAATGGATAATTTTGACCCATACAATGTATTGTTGGCTATTGCTACAGATATACATGTGTGACTTATGACTGGTTTTGTGGTCCACGGTCACATTTATTCTGTATAAATAATATATAATAATTAATTACCATAATTGTATAAGTGTTAATTAAAAACATGGTCATGATGATGATGATGTGGTGTCAGCATAATGTATGTATGAATAATATACAGTGTAATATATAGCATAATATATGAATACTTTAAAAATACTGATAATCAGGCCTATTTAATTTATCAGTGAAAATTATTAGATAAAAACAATAAAAGCATTGTTTTCAAACATGATATGATTGTTTAACAAAGATCTATCAAAAAAATTAACAAAGATGAACAAGTTCAGTAACAAATGTGTTGCTCATTGTTAGTTAATGTTAGTTACAGTTTTTTTCAACTGCTTACACACATTTTCAAAACTTTGCCTCTTTTTTTCAAAACAAACCTCTTTTTTTTCACAAATCCAAGAATTGCGCACACAAAACGCAAAATGCCTCACTTCTCTTGCAAAATGAATCACTGCATTCAAAATATCACAAACACATCTCAAAAGCAAACATTTGTCTTACTTTTCAAACACATTTGCCATGATATTCTATTTTTGGATATCTCATATACACACAGTTATTCAAAACCTAAAGCTCTTCTTTCATAAACTGCTATGTACATGTCTGTACAAGATTGAAAGTAATCGGCAGAGAGATATTGAAAAATTCACGGTAAACAGGAAAGCAAGATTGAAACCAAACTTTTTTTATTTTTTTTTACTGTAAGCATTTGTGGTTGTGAATACAGTATTGCACAGTATGTAAGAAAATATAATACAACAACAAAAAAAAAAAAAACTAGCATAATTTTGAAAAAGGTCAACATTCCAAAGGAATGGTGTGTATGCGTGTCCTGGTAGGAGACCAAATGTCCTCACAAGTATAGTAATACCAGTGCATTTTAACTTTGTGGGGACATTTATATACAGAATATACAGTATAAAAACCATTACGTCTATGGAATGTCCCCATAGAACATGGAAACCCAACATGTGTGTGTTTGTTAGTGGGTGAGATGGTTGGGTGTATCTAGGCTCAATCTCTCCTCCTGGCTGGATGCGGCCACAATACTTCATCCAAGTCACATGCCTCCAGTGTCTCCACATGCCTCCTACATTGCCTGGAGAAGTGTTATGTTGACATAGGGACGACAATCATTCACTTTTTCAGCACCATGTGGAGAAAATTCCCTTAATAGGGTTTAGAAATGATGAATATGGAAGCAAGTAAACAACAGAAAAGTTGTTCAAAACCTATAACTTGACCTTTGCCCTATTTATAGGCCTATTCTAAAGCCATAAATGGTTGGTGTTAAGTAAAGCAATGAGTGTTTGCACATGTGAGGCACTGATTAATTAGTGTGGCATTTTGATTGGTTGTGTTTGAAAAAGGAAATCAAGATACTTCCTGTTAGATTTTTGTGTGTTACATAGAGAATTATGTGTTGCGTTTTGCAAAAAGTGTTTTATGAAATTGAAAACCGAGTCGAAGGCTGAGAATTAGTGTATGGTTTTGCAGATTTCGTGTGTGGTTCTGCTGTTTGAGTGTCAGGTTTCAGAAATTGCGTGACAAGTAAAGATTTTGTGTGTAAACAGTTGAAAAAAAAGTTAGTTAGTTAACCTTATTGTTGTTACATTCACATGGACTTTCTGTTTGTGTTTTCATCTGTCACGTGTTCCTTTGTTCTAGTTTCCCGCCACAATCTGTCACCATGGACATTAATCACATTCATCTCAGCTGTTCCTCGTTTGAGTTCAATCATCTGTGTATTTAAGTTCCAGTTTCTGTTGATCATGTTGTTGGGTATCGTTTGGACATTTGGACGTTAGTGTGTTTATCTCCTGTGTTCCTGTATGCTCCTTTGGATTCTCTAGTAAAGTTTGACTCTTGATATTATATTCCTCTTCGTGCGTGTTTCTACACACCTAGTACTGTAACAATTATAAAGTGTAACTTTTTTTTTTTTCCCAAATCTGTTACTTATTGTCTATTCACTTGGCTTGTCTGCTTTTGAACACAAATGCTGATTAACATGATAATAAAGTGAGGTGAATGACCAAGAGTGCAACCTGTGACTAAGATAACAAATCATGGAGTCTGTTATCTCAGACCCTCAAAGGGTATAATACACATTGAAATAATAATTTATGTATATTAATAGTTTTCAAACTTTTCAAACAGTAGATACTCTAACTGATATATATATATATATATATAAAATACTCTTGAAGGAATGTAGCCAAAGGTTCCTTCATTTAAAATCAAGGTAGATGTTGAAGAATAATGAACACTAATATAATATAAACCTCCAAGAAAAAGAAAAGCAAAACACGTATCTGTTATGATTATATTATCAGTTCTTACGTAGTGACATACTGAACGTTGGGCCCAAACTCAAGCCAAGATAACATGACTCTATTAGTCCTTGGTGACTTGGTACAGGCTGAGTTAATGACAGTTAAACATGATAAATGTCATTAACCCCTTTCCTTGTGCAGACCATGGTTCAGCTCCCAGAGCGTGAACCTTACCGGCTCCACGTGGAGCAAACCTTTTCTTTGAAATTCAGTAGTTTGGTCTGTCTGATGTGTAAGGGTTCAGAAAGGTCAAGGCTAAAGATTAGTCACATACTAAAGGAGCTGCTATAAATAAGCCTTTGAGGATTCAATCTGGAGCCATTCACACAGTGACAACAGCTTCACATTAGATAGGCATTACATCAGAGGAAATGAAAAAATACTTTCTCAAACAACATCCTCATGGAATTCTCTTCAGCATCCTAAGCCATAAGTGTGACTTTGCAGACTTCAGTTATCCAAAGACACACTGCTGTCACTGTGAGCGACTGGTGTGCTTAAAAAACCAACATACCACCTGTCATGCTGCCTTTGGTGTCTTGGTAAAAACAATCCACTTCATGAAGAGCTTACCTTCCTTCCAAAATCTGCTGCTCAATGACCGACTCGTCCTTCTTCAGAACCGCTGGGTGCCTATTTTCCTCCTGGGACTTGCGCAGGAGCACATCACTTTTGAGGTGTGGGACTTCCCTGCTGTCAGCATCCTTAGAAACATATTGTTGAATGGTCAGCAGAAATCAGATGACTGTCCGCCCACCCTGGCAGAAGTGTACAAACTTAAGATGTTCCTAAACAAAGTATGGAGTCTGGACCTGAGTCTAAATGAGTATGCATATCTCAAGTGTGCAATACTGTTCAGTCAAGGTGAGATTTTTAAAAAGAAATGCAAGAGCATGGTTTGCCATTGCTTGTGAAAAAGAAGTGCACTTAATTATTGAATGTTGCATGTGTAGTGTAACTACGAATCTAGTTCTTTCAACTGTACTAGTAGATAATATAAAATGAAAAGCCACTTAAGTATATATACTTTCATGACACACTTAAAAAGTTGCATTTTGTAATAATGTCAAAAGTTTTAATTTTAAGTACATTTTAAATCAAATAATTTTTTGTCATGCTTTAAAAAGTACACTTATTTTTGGTATGTTGACTAACACAAAGCACAAAGTACTTTATATTTTTAACTGTACTAATTTGCAACTTCATCATTACAAATATTCAAAAATGTATAACATTAATGTATTAGCGAACATGAACTAACAATGAGGAATGTATTTATTACAACATTTAATAATCTTTGGTAATAGTCAAAATTTGTAAAAAGTAAAAAACAGACAAGTTATATTGAACAAAGTAATAAAACATAGGCTAGGAATAAACAAAACATAGGCCTAACAGATTATGTGTGTGTGTGTGTGTGTGTGTGTGTGTGTGTGAGAGAGAGAGAGAGAGAGAGAGAGAGAGAGAGAGTGTATGTGTGTGTGTGTGTGTGTGTGTGTGTGTGTGTGTGTGTCTCTTTGTGTTTGCATGTTAGCCACTTTCATAATTGTGCCAAATGTAGACTCATTAGCTGTCCCATTATGTCTTGTGGGTCTAGGAGAAGTTAATGGGGAAAGTCATGTTATCTTTGTCTGCAGACATGAAGAAGGTTTATATGCACTTCATCATTTAAAGCTGCACGTTTGGCCCTCTAGCGGTTAAAACTGCATGCGTCTTGCAGAACATTGTTTTGATTGTGTTTGGCTGAATCTGCACTGCTCCTCTGCGCGGATGAACGTGGTTCCTTCGAGGCCTACATCTTATCACAGCGGATGGACAAATAAATTACGTCTTTTGTTTGTTATTACAACTAAACAATTTTCCCAACAAAGTTTCAGCTTTCAACAAACTTTTCGACGCTACCCACCACAACTACTTTTCTCTGTGTGCGGGTATGACGTATTCAGTTTCCCTCGAAATCCGTCCCGACATTATTGTCATTTATCAAAGTAAAGACATGGTTAGTCAGATGGATTTCTTTTTTTTTTTTTGCGCATTATTAATATTAATATCCATCTGACTAACCATGTCTTTACCATATAGGCTAGCTTAAACATCGACCTGATCACAAATCAAATTAAACCCATTATATACAGTATAAATACAAACAGGGCAAATTGTATTAAAGTGTCTGTTAATGTGTACATACAGTGCGCCCAAGAAACACACGTAAAATGTCTGGACGTCTTACATTAGAAAAAAAAAAAAAAAAAAAAAATTCTAGCGCCGTTTATTAGGAAAGATGATAGCACACTTTTCAAAGCAAAACATTTCACAAAAATAAACATTTATTTTAAAATAGTTTCAGTGAAATAAAAAGAAATATCCCTTAAGAAAAGAAAATAATGTTTCCTTATAAATGAACGATAAATAGATTTTTTTAAATATATATTAAAATATACAGAATAATATACTGTGATATTGCAGTATATTAAATACATAATTGCTAATTTTCATTTATTGAAAAATATGTGACACTATATTTTCTTATATATCATAGTGTAAATTTATATGAAATAGATGTACATGGTGTGATAAAATATGGTATTGTCTGTGTATAAAATAAATACATGTGAACATATATGTACTATATATACATTTATATGGGAACATGTATGTGCAATATATATTTTTAATTATAATTATGAGGAAAATATATATTGTGATATACTGTATATCACAAAAATACTTTTTTTTATATACCATCACATATTTTCATATACAAAATGTGTAACTATGCAAACAGTAAAGTGAGACAGAAGTTTATGAATATATGTTCAGCTTTATATACTTTTAAGACTATTTAATCATACATGGTCTTTGCATTTATTGCAGTGTGTTGTAAAAATATAAGGACTAGTTTTCCATATATGGAAATATATTTTCCAGTATATTCCCAGCTATTTTTGTTTCGTAATGGACAACATTTAGCGTTCAAAGTGTTCATGTTCATAATGTGATGAACTACACCCATGATTACTCTGCTAGGTGTATATAATCTATAATACATAATATAAATATGTCACATGTAGCATGTATTCTGTAAAGTGTTTCTGGTTGACTTTACATTGTATAAAGCTAATGTTTGAAATGTGAAAGTGATGATCACAGATTGTATATTCTTGGAATTCTGTCACTTCACTGACTTCCCACTGTTTCAGATATTCCTGGCCTGAAGAGTTTGGCAGTGATAGCAGGACTGCAGGAGGAGGCCCAGAGAGCTCTGCACATGCTTATTCTCTCCCATCATCACCCCAGAGATCACCATACATTCATGAACCTGCTGTTTATGGCTAGCACTCTACAGATGGAGGCCCGAAGCCTGGTGACAGAACTGTTTTTCAGACCCATCACTGGCCAGACGGATCTCCAGGAACTCCTAAATGAGATTATTGTCACCAATAGAATAATGTAGGATTATAAGTATACAATAAAGCACAACACTTGTGTCTCCACCTATTTCTCCACCTAAATTTGTCTCCACCTATTGGTGGTACCCTTCATGGCACAAGTTGACATATACAGGTGCTGGTCATATAATTAGAATATCATCAGAAAGTTGATTTATTTCACTAATTCCATTCAAAAAGTGAAACTTGTATATTATATTGATTCATTACACACAGACTGATATATTTCAAATGTTTATTTATTTTAATTTTGATGATTATAACTGACAACTAAGGAAAATCCCAAATTCAGTATCTCAGAAAATTAGAATATTGCGAAGAGGTTCAATATTGAAGACACCTGGTGCCACACTCTAATCAGCTATATAACTCAAAACACCTGCAAAGGCCTTTAAATGGTCTCTCAGTCTAGTTCTGTAGGCTACACAATCATGGGGAAGATTGCTGACTTGACAGTTGTCCAAAACACGACCACTGACACCTTGCACAAGGAGGGCAAGACACAAAAGGTCATTGCAAAAGAGGCTGACTGTTCACAGAGCTCTGTGTCCAAGCACATTAATAGAGAGGCGAAGGGAAGGAAAAGATGTGGTAGAAAAAAGTGTACAAGCAATAGGGATAACCGCACCCTGGAGAGGATTGTAAAACAAAACCCATTCAAAAATGTGGGGGAGATTCACAAAGAGTGGACTGCAGCTGGAGTCAGTGCTTCAAGAACCACTACGCACAGACGTATGCAAGACATGGGTTTCAGCTGTCGCATTCCTTGTGTCAAGCCACTCTTGAACAACAGACAGCGTCTTGCCTGGGCTAAAGACAAAAAGAACTGGACTGCTGCTGAATGGTCCAAAGTTATGTACTCTGATGAAAGTAAATTTTGCATTTCCTTTGGAATTAATGGTCCCAGAGTCTGGGGGAAGAGAGGAGAGGCACACAATCCACGTTGCTTGAGGTCCAGTGTAAAGTTTCCACAGTCAGTGATGGTTTGGGGTGCCATGTCAACTGCTGGTGTTGGTCCACTGTGTTTTCTGAGGTCCAAGGTCAACGCAGCCGTATACCAGGAAGTTT
Source organism: Elopichthys bambusa (assembly GCA_037101425.1). Lineage (NCBI taxonomy): Eukaryota > Metazoa > Chordata > Actinopteri > Cypriniformes > Xenocyprididae > Elopichthys > Elopichthys bambusa. The sequence goes on along the minus strand of CM074448.1, from coordinate 15,271,112 downwards.
TAGAGCACTTCATGCTTCCTGCTGCTGACCAACTTTATGGAGATGCAGATTTCATTTTCCAACAGGACTTGGCACCTGCACACAGTGCCAAAGCTACCAGTACCTGGTTTAAGGACCATGGTATCTCTGTTCTTAATTGGCCAGCAAACTCGCCTGAGAAAATCTATGGGGTATTGTGAAGAGGAAGATGCGATATGCCAGACCCAACAATGCAGAAGAACTGAAGGCCACTATCAGATCAACCTGGGCTCTTATAACACCTGAGCAGTGCCACAGACTGATCGACTCCATGCCATGCTGCGTTGCTGCAGTAATTCAGGCAAAAGGAGCCCCAACTAAGTATTGAGCGCTGTACATGCTCATACTTTTCATGTTCATACTTTTCAGTTGGCCAAGATTTCTAAAAATCCTTTCTTTGTATTGGTCTTAAGTAATATTCTAATTTTCTGAGATACTGAATTTGGGATTTTCCTTAGCTGTCAGTTATAATCATCAAAATTAAAAGAAATAAACATTTGAAATATATCAGTCTGTGTGTAATGAATAAATATAATATACAAGTTTCACTTTTTGAATGGAATTAGTGAAATAAATTAACTTTTTGATGATATTCTAATTATATGACCAGCACCTGTACATAGGTCAACAGTCTATGGCTGTTTTTGAGATGGAATCTACTATTTCAGAAAAGAAATAGTACGTGAAAGTGTAACTTTGCCTCCAAGATCAAGCATGAGTCTGGATCTAATTGCAGATAAAAAGGTGTTTAATGGCATGAAACGTAGCTCTTGGCCTTGACCCGTAACACTATGAACCATGAAAGGATCATACAAACGGACAATAATCCACACAGACTGAGCATATGGTTAAATAACCGAGAAAACAGGATAACAAGCAACACCTGAAACTAATTAGCACGAACAAAAGAACTACAAAAACCATGAAGAGAACTACAAAAGGACATGAACTAATGAATGGCAAATTTCAAAATAAGAGACATGACGAAGTACAGAATCCTGACAAAACAGTATGCACATACAACAATAAACAGTTTCAAACTGTAGTATACTTAACTGTTGTCACATGACCAGCATATTTGAATATCTAATTAAGAGCATTCAATTACTTTAATGTAGTTTGTCATCAGGGAATACAGAACATTTACATAATATATTATGTACAGTTTAAAATAGTTGTAGTAGTAAAAATAAAATAAATAGTAAAAATAGTCATGTAATTATGCTTTTCTGTGCATATCTTGTTCTGATTTAAGCACAAATCTTCAAGCTGTCACAAAAGTCTAATGGACTGTGATAAAACTGATAAAACTTGTGATTTACAGTGAGTGTGAAACCTCCATATGTCGCTTCTCTGGGTAAGAATGTAATAACTAATATTTTTAAGGTGGATTTTCATAGATCAGGATTAAACGTCTAGGTCTGGAACAAGGGTAAAGCAAAACTTATAGGCTAATCTTGACCTAATTGTTGTTTGCACCATGCTCTACTGTTTAATTAACATGAACAGAAGAAAAGGTTTACACTTCTAATGTTACCTTCATATAACAATGCGATAAATTGAAATCTTAGTTTTAATAAAAATCAACCTGGGAAATAAAATGTAAACAATGTAAACATTACATTACCCCTTATGTCACACACTGTACTGGAGTAATTTATAGGCAGTATAAGTATCACTCAGCTTACCTGAACTGATATTCTTAAAGGATTAGTTCACCCAAAAATGAAAATTCTGTCATTAATTACTCACCCTCGTGTCATTCCACATGCGTAAGACCTTCTTTCATCTTCAGAACACAAATTAAGATATTTTTTATGAAATCCGAGAGGTATCGGATTCCTCCGTAGACAGCAATTTAATTACCACTTTCAAGGCTAAGAAAGGTACTAAAGACATCGTTAAAATAGTCCATGTGACTACAGTGGTTCAACCTTAATTTTATAATTTTCATCTTCGGAACACAAGATCTTTTTGATGAAATCTGCTAGCTTTCTGTCCCTCCATAGACAGCTACGCAACTGAAACTTTGATGCTTCAAAAAGTTCATAAAGAGATCATGAAACAATTGAATTGAGTGGTTTAGTCTAAATTTTTTGAAGAGACTTGATCACTTTATATGATGAACACATTGAATATAGGCTTATATTCATAATAACAGCTTGCAAACTAGGAATTTTCTAAGAACTTCTATCACGTGACCTCTGTACCACCTGACTGCTGCAGATTCATGCTGCATTCTCGCCATGTCGTAATTACCGTAAACAAATCTCTGTATTTTTTCAAAAGCTTCTTGCAGTACTTTGATGTCATGCATCGATCAGTCTGCACAGCGCCCCACACACCTTAAATCTGCAGTGGTCAGGTGGTCCAGTGGCCACGTTGTACAAGTCATAGCTCTAGTTCTTCAGCACGTGAAGGCTTTTTCCAGTTAAGACTTGTTATGGTACTTACAACATGGCATGAATGCACTTTCAGGCTGCAATGCTGGAGGATGCATTCCAAGGTAGGACAGCATCATGGCACGTCCAATACCAATGTTAGCTTCACTTCCTGTCTCCTGAGATACCTTCATCTGATTAATTTTTGAAGGCAGTATGGATGTATCTTTCACTGCCTATAATATCACACAATCCTGTGTTCCACTCAGTGACAGTTAAGCTTAAAAATATATATAGCATCTGAAAGTTGTGGTTCGTGGTCAGTTTGTGTGTAAATGTACATTTTTGACCAATGTTTTCCACTTTTGATGTAATTTCTAGCAAGAAATTAGTATTGTAGTAATTAAATATTCACTTAGTTATAACTAAATCTCTCTCTATTTTGCTGTAGATCATTAAACCATTACAACGCCTCAGAAGTCGGTCCAAAATCAGTTTAAGCAAGTACCTTCATGCATAAACACTGCCTACAAAGTCATTGCCTGATAAGTCAGATGCCTACAAGTTTTGGGATGCAGCCTCAATTTGGCATTTATAGTGTTAAGATAGAAGCACATCATTCCGAGTAGATCGTCACGTGTTGTCATTTCGTAATTACGGTTATAATGACATGGCATGAACACAGAAAAACATCCTTCTGAAAGTGAGTCCAATGTTCTCCATTATCATTATAGTTGTGGTGTACCATTACATTTAGAATGATTTAGTATGATTTTTAGAGCTATATCTTTATCGTCCTTAGTTTGAACGGGCCTTTAAAAGGCCTCTGTTTTTTTCTGTCAATGTGAAAATTATATGTGACTCAGTGCAGCAGCTCCTCTCTGTTTAGCACCAATATGAAGATAGTGTTATAATTACCCATCTATGAAAAGAGCTTGTCAAACCTGTTGCGTTTGTTTATATCTGTATAGCTAGAGCTCTGTTTTATAGGAGACATATAAAATCATATCTTCAGACTTATAGTACTGCACAAACACACCTTAATTCAAGTAATTAAAATGTTCATTACTTCTTATATTATTCATGTACATCATTTTCGTCAGCTATGTGTATAAATACACACCAAAAGCATCATATGTCTTAGTATTGAACCTGCACTATCCGGTATGACAAGCTTCAGTAGTTTCGATGGTAGCTAAACCATTGATGAATCATATACCTGATGATTCATAGATTATCAACAGTAACATCCTGGATGTAGGTATGTTTGACAAACACTTAAATTACCCTATTTTCCCCTGCCAGACTCCAAAACCCCCTGAGGAGTCTTCAATAAACAAGGGTGGATTGTTGTTAAACTGATACAGCAGCGTCAGTTTCAGTGCAAATACACTTGGAGTTATAAGGAAATATATCCACACCAATGAGAGTATTATGCTTAATCACGCCTGGACTTATTTGATATTGAGCCAATGATGGAATCAAACGCAATAATTTATGAATGATTGACTCTGTGCTTGTTTCACATAAGACATAATTAAATTACAACAACATAACCAAAACTGTGGTCTATACAGACAGATCTGTAACCCACTGACTGCAGGGTTATGTAAGGTCATGTGGCTGTGGTTTATGGGCTGGTTGATCTAGGTTAAAAGTCAAGAAAGCGAATGGATTGTGGTGAAAGCTCTATATTAGTGCACAAATCAAAGGAAAATTCGGACTAATGTCGATAACATTAGTATAGTTAGTATGAAATCAGCCATGATGAAAAAAAAAAAAAATAAATATTGTGTAGAAACACAATATATATATATGTATATATACAACAGCATATCTCACAGCTGGCTTTGTCTTATGATAAATTCTTAGATAAACTTTGGTATATCAAACAAGGTGGATGACGTATTAAAACAACTCTTCTGTCACATTGACTGATAGTTCAAATATGAATTGGCTTCTTGCAGTAAACCATTATTACACATAATGTATGCTGCCACGCAAAACCCCTTCAAAACATTTTACCATATATAACTAAATGCCTGAAGGGTTCAGAAATACTAATCAATTGGATCACAGGCAGTGTGTTTCCTAAATGTCAAAACATGACTTTTTTACTGCCATTTCACCTTAAGGCAGAAACTGAAAGTCGAATTAATCAAAAAGTGATTCACTGAATATGCAATGTACATCAAATATGATACAAAGGATAAGTTTCAAGTATTTGTTGAAACACTATTACTCTGCCCTTTCTCCATAAACAAATTTCACTTTCTGCTTTACAATTTCCTGGTATTCTCTAGGGGTTTTATGGCTTCGATATACGAAAGGTGCTGAATAGCAGCTTAACTCCAGCATTTCCAAATTGAATGTGACATTGCGTCCTATGAACCATAGTTTAAATGAGTTCTTGCACTGTAACAGCACGTTTCCAGCATCACCTGTGGTGCAGTCTTGCGTGAGGGATTTTTTTTATTTGCATACTTTACATGCGTTACAGTAGTGTAAATGTTCGTACAACTGATTTCTGCATTAACCCAAATTTCGATGATGTCGGCTGTCTTCACTGAAGGCACATGCAAATGTAAAATATTTTAATTTAGTTAGCGTACAACTTTTACCAGATCTTTGAGCATAACAAGCATCCTATGTACCATGAAATCAATTTCTTATAAAATCCATGTTAATGCAACCCTAAGGGTCTAACATGAGAGAATGATTTTTCCTAACAAATTACTCTTGCAACAGTGAAGTACACATTAAAAATATACATTTAAATTTAAACAAGCAATCAATTAAATGCTACCCTAGACTGCTTATGGCAAGTGAAGTGCATATTGTTTCTTTGTACATTTAAATAAGCAGGTCCATTTACCACTCTTTAACATTCATTCCAGCTTAAAGCATTATGTTTGGTACAACAAACATCACACAGCCAAACTTTCACTGAAGCGCCAACATTTGACTCATACATTCATCAACTTATCAATAAAGCAATAGTTCACTATTTAGAAAGATGAAAAATTTTAGCCCTCATGTTGCTGCACACCCTTCCTTTCTTCAGTGCAACACAAAACGTGAATTCTTGAATATTCTGGCCATTCTTGGGGACTCATATGCTATATTACAAGTCTTCAAAAGCTCTTTTTCTTGTTTGTGTGTCATCTACAACACCATTGCTTTTCGTCATCTTGGAGATGTGTTTCATGAAGGAAGGAAAACTGGCATGAGGGTGAATATAATATGACCGATTTTTTGAACGAATTAACTCTTTAAAAGGCAGAACTGAGTGGAGACTTAAATCATGCTACAGTTTATGTCCATCTGTTGGCTATAAAGAGGTCAGACTGTTTTCCATTCTTCATTCTCAGGAAGTCAAGCAAATTCATTTGTTGGCTTATGTCTTCTGGACAGCAACACTGAAATACTTCACACATCCATCACAAGAGATCAAAGAACAAAAATGTGAAAGAAGCATAAATACAACTACATCTTCAGATATGTTAAAAAAAAAAAAAACTACCCATGAAATCACAATTTTCAGGGGTATACTTCAAAATCATCCACTGACTACAAGCCAGAGGACATATTCTTCACAGGGATTAAGTATTCGCTGTTTAAGGATGTTTAGAAATGAAAAAGATGTATGATCTGAAGGGAAACTCTCATGCCTGTGTGCTTCTGGGTAGTAAAGGAGTGTCCGACGTGATCGGCACACCAGTTTCCTGGAAACTTGGGGAGAATGCTGTTTGGAAAGAGAGATAAAAAATTTATTCAAATTAAAGCAAATAAACATGCAATTTGATCTAATCTTTATGGGAGAAATAGAAATAGAATTTTCATATTTTAAATCCATGTACCATGTAACTTTTAAAACCCCCAACATTCGCTCCATTGAATATTCCTGAACAACAATTTGTTAAAAGTTGTGGCAAGGTAATGTAGAGAAAACAGGATAGATTATGCGCAGTTTAACCAGTATAACCAAACCTTGTGCTGTTCCTAGCGGTCTCTCTCAGTTGCTGCTCTGCATACTGTTTTATTAGTCTGTTTATTTTATGACTCTTTCACAATGTAATGCTTCTCTACAAGAGGTTGTTGAAGGATGGAGAAGTTATGAACTATACTTCTCTTGTGGAAAAAAAAAAAGTGTGCTTAATTGTACTGAATGTGCACTTATAGTTTATTTTTATATCTTAAAAGTATATTTAAAAAACTTTTTTATTTGCACAATATATTTATGAAATAAATGGTCACTGAAGTGTACTTAAAGATGGCACACTTTCAAGACTGTTTAACACACTTAAGCACTTAAGTGCCCTTTGTAATAATGTCAAATTAAAAGTTTTACTTTAAAGTACATTTTAAATCATTGTTTTATAGCACAATGTGTTTAAGTGCTACAATCAGGTCCCCAGTGCATCTACCAACCCAGAAAATGTGAAAAAGGACAACTCAGTAACTTTTGGTAAGCCTTTCTCTGCAAGTATGTGGAAAAAAAGAGCCGCTCAGATTTCGCTCCCCTTGTGATGTAGGAAGGGGATCTTATTATAATATTAAAGCCCCTTAATCTGTATGTTTCTACCCACGCCGCCGCCATTTTGTTTTCGCTACCAACAACAGTGTACCAGTAACACTGGTCCTAGAGTGCAGCTGTCCTGCAGTTTAGTTACAACCCTGATCAAACACACTTGAATGTCTTCAGGATTACTAAATCTATGTGAAGGAAGGTGAGTTGGATCGCTATCAAACTCATTCAGAATCGAATGTTAGCAAACATCCACAAAATACATGCCATACCTACAGTATGTGATCTGATATGCTGCATCACGAACAGTTTGTAATGATCCATCTTGAGAGTTAAATTTGCTGTGTGAGCTTTTCCTGTATTGTTTATGCCTCAGTGTATTGGAATCGCGAGCAGTACAAGCTCATTTGCATTTAAAGGTACACAAAATTAGCGCATTTTTTCTCTGACCCAAAAACAGGCAGTTAAAACATGGTATAATAAAAAAAAAAAATCCATGGGGTATTTTGAGCTGAAACTTCACAGACACATTCTGAGGACACCTGAGACTTATATTACATCTTTTAAAAAGGGGCATAATAGGTCACCTTTAAAATTCTTTTGTCATGCTTTAAAGACGTACTACATTTAAAGTTACTTACAATAGTAATTACAAATATATTTAATTACATCACACACATATTTCAAAGATGATACAAGTAGCTTTGAAATTACATACACATACAAGTTACATATACAACTAATTGCATTTATTACTTTAAACTATAACACATTTTCATTTAATTGTAAACAACATGCAATTAAATTTGAACATTTAGTTCACGCTTAAATATATTCTTTTCTGAAAGTGTATTATTTCCATAACAATTAATCTTTTTAAAAATTTTGGTAAAGTTTACTTAAGGGTTGACCTGACAGAAAACCCACAGCCTGTGAATAAGCTTACATCTCACTGCACGTTTATTTCTAAAGGTGATTGTGATTATGACTGTCTGGCAAAAAAAAAAAAAAGTATAAGAAAAAAACAGTGGAACACAGGGAAAAATAATAACAGTTAAAAACTATCGCATGAACCTACAGAAAGTATAAATGCTGAAGTAATAAATGTGTACTCTCAGAACGACATGCTGAAGGTTATTACGTTCTTAACTTCATGTTCCCACAAACGTTTATATAATGGAATAAAGACAAAAAATCCAGCTGTTGCTTGCCAATAATGCAGAGCATGAAAACAACATCAAGCAAAGTGAAAGGGAGGGGTAAACCACCACTGATGAGGAAAAGAGAGACATTCAAATTCAGAGGAGTGTAACCGATCAGATGGCTTCCAGACAAGAGAGCATTGTTTGTGACAATGTGGTTGGTTACATCACAAACCCCTCAAACTCTCTTTCGTCACACACCCCTCTTATTCTCCCAGAGCTGATGCAGGCACTCAACAGCCTTTAATTCAGGCAGAGAGAGGCCCACAGCACTGCTACGCTAACACACAGAACCAGCTTCAGCTGCTAGCTAACTAAATTAGCATGAGGTTAAGCTAAGGTTTTTTTTCTTAGTTTTATGCAAAACAAACTGTGTGAGAGTCTCATGAAAGTTCAGGTCATATTGCTCCCCAAAATCAATAGAAAGAAAAGAAATGATATAATTTGCATATAAAAAATAAAACCTAGTTTTAGGATCATTGATTTTTTACATTGCAGTATTACTTTCATGATATTTCATTTAAATTCTCTCACTACTGTAAATAAAATCTCATGGTGTAATATATTATTAACATTATAATGTACACTACTGTTCAAAATTTTGGGACTGGTAAGATGTTTTTATGTATTTGAATGACGTTTTTCATGCTCAACATTATTCGATAATAAAAACAGTAATATTGTAAAATATTATTACAATGTAAAATAACAGTTTTCCACGTGAATATATTTTAAAATGTAATTGATTCCAGTGATTGCAAAGCCGGCATCAATTTTCAGCATCATTTCTCCAGTCACATGATCCTTCAGAAATCATTCTAATATGATGATTTGCAGCTCAAGAAACATTTCTTATTATCAATGTTGAAAATAATTGTGCTGCTTAATATTTTTGTAAAAACAGTGGTATTTTACAAAATTTTTCTCTCTCTCTCTAGGATTATTAGAAATAGAAAGCTTTTGAACATTATAAATATCTATACTGTCACTTTTTATTAATTTAAAGCATCTTTGCTTAATAAACATAATATCTTTAAAAAACAACAACAACAACAAAAACATCAACAACTTATGAATGGTACTGTATTATTGTAATACTAATGTTTAAATTGCATTTATACATCATGGGAATTTATGCTATCTTTAAAATTGATCTGGGGTGAAATGCATCCTAGAGATATTTTCATATTGCCATAATCATTTGCAGGTTGTGTTGAGAAAAGTCTGTGTAAACAGTTCATAAAATCAAATTCACTACTTACACTGGTTACTGTTGTTGCGCAGCTTCCTGGCTTCTATGTCATCAGACCTCTCCATTGAAATCTGCAACTCTAAAGACAGAATAAAATGATTTATTTACATATTCAGATGCCATTATATGCAACATATGACTTGAGTGATTTCAATCATTCATCATTCATTCACTTTTCATTATATAAAAAAGAGCCTTTTGTGTTCCACTAAAGAAAAATCATGCAGGTTTGGAAAGATTGGGTGAGAGTGTGTAAATGATGGCATGAAACAGAAGTTGCTATAGTCTTTTCTTCCTTTTTGTGACGTATATTTGATTGAAACAGCTTCTCAAACAAGAAAAATGTATAATGGGACTTGATTTTGTCCAGTTGTCCAATCTGGAATTGATTGGATGGTTGTGGTTTGCTATTGCTGTGATCTCATGTGAGACACTGTCCCACCCTCACGCCAGTAAACACATCATCAGAGAAGAGATATTGATTATTATTTTGAAATTATTTTGATGAAAGATTACGAGGGCACATTAATAATAAAAAATAAATAAATAATGATGTGCACGGATAAATAATTTACAACAAAAACTGCAATAATACATAAAACACAAGAATTGTCCATTTTGGTTTCATGGTGACTAACTTTTGCAAGCGGCCACTGAGAATGAGACAGCACATACTTCGCAAAGTTCAGGACTAGATGTTGAGGAAAAGAAAGAGAAATGTTGTTGTCACTCACTTCCATCACTCATAGAATTATAGCTGCTCTTTTGGCTGTTCTTTTTGCTGTTCCATGTGTCATTGCCGCTGTCTCGCTGTAGCTCTTGCGGACGAATTTGCGGCCTTTTCTTACTCTTGCGCGTACTGATGCGAATGATCTCTCGCACCAGTCTGCACTCGGCCTCCTGCTCCTCCATGTTGTGCTCCTGCACGATATCTGAGATCAGCTGACTGATCTCCTGGGAACGCCGCAGGAACATAGAGTCCGAGGTGCACTTGGCCAGCTCGTTGATCTCAAACTCAGAGAAAACCTCCATAAGCTTCCGGGTAATGAGTTTGTCCACATCTTCTGTCTCGTTGCCTCTGATAAAGTCATCTTCTGGTAAGCTACTGAAGTAGATTGGACTGTCCATATCGATTTTAGAAGTGGAAAATGACACACACTCATCATCTTCTTCTATGACAGATGTGTCCACCTTGACACCACCAATACAGACGTCGTGATAGAAGCCATTCTCAACCTGTGGAGGACTTGACGGGTTCTCCACCTGCACGTTGGTAGCTGAGCTCTCGCTCGAAAGGAGACAAGGCAAGCGCCGACATACGCGGTACAGTCCACAGGTCAACACGCTACAAAAAAGCTTCCTGCAGCTACCCACAGATGAGCAGGGTCCGCACATACACGTCCTTGAAACTGGCTCTTCTTTGGCAGGAAGAAAGCTAACAGTCTCTGGTCCAGTCGTATTGCCATTGGCATCCTTGCTGATTTTGTGCCTCACTCCAAAGTGCTGGATTTCAATCTTCACTGGATCGACAGACCGTTCTTGGTATGGCCCTTCATCAATGGGACCACTGGTCCAGGATGGGGTGCTCTCCATAGGGACAACACTCGGCCCAGACCGTCCTCTGGTGGCTGCTTTTGCAATTACCTGATGCTGTACTGAGGCCTCAGGGTCTGTTAAAGAAAAAGAGACTTAATATGAGAAAACTGGGAGGAAGTGAAGGTTTTACCTTACACTTTTTTTTTTAGTCAGTCTCAGTAACAAAACTGCACCATGTTGTCCCAAATTTTCCTTAGAGATGTAAACCAACCAGTTTAAGAGCTGTGTTGTGTTTGCTTTCTTGGCTGTTGTCGTTAATAAGAGAGTGAAAGTAAAACTTTCATCTCAACACCATCAAAACAATATAATCTAAATTGTATTTGTCATCTAAAGCCTTATGAAAGTGAAATAACATATACTTATACAGTAAAAAAAAGAAAAGAAAAAAAAAGTATATAAAATACATTTAATTTTAACCTACTGCAGACTACTGATTTTTATTCCACTTCTGGAACAATAAATCTTAAAAAGCAGTCTAGGCTGTCTAGCCAAGTAAATAACAAATAATTATTTCCAACTTAAATGTTATCTACAGTTTTAGATCAGAGTTTTAAATTAGACAAGAAAATTGTGATGCAGAGTAAATTACATTCATGCACTTTAATATCCTTTCATATCTAGGCCGCCATTGATTGTTTACAATTTCGGAAAAGCTACAAAGTTCACTGTCCCCAAACAAACATGCCACAGTTTACTTTAAAAATCTAGTCAAACGAACGATACGTGGTTTTAGGAACTAACTAGTTAACTAGTATACGACTGTGGAAAACACTAACAGAGCGGTGTATCAGGACATCTTATAAAGTAATATTAACAATAATATAATAAAAACTTTATTTCTTTACTCACGCCATATGGGGGAAAAGTCGAAGTCTGACGAGATTCTTCCGGAAGTCCGGAGAGCTAAAAAAGGTTGTTCGACTTCGATTTCACTATTGGTACACAAATATACCGCCGCGGCTCATTCAGTTGTCCTCAAAAAGTATTAAAAAGAGCAAAAACTGGAGGAGAATGATTTGACCGGAATGCTCGTCGTACCTGCTTCCATAAACACAGGCAGCTCTAGAGGGCTACCTGATTCTACAGGTACATCAGGACATGGACACTGGTGACGTAATTTGAACAGTCTAAATCAGTGGTTTCATTGACTGTAAATCATATCAGAAGACGTTTGCAACCAAGTTTACACGTAGGCCTATACTTTAATACTTAAAAGTTTTAATCTTTGATATATTTCGAATTGCTATGGATAGTTAATCTACATTTTAAGTGAACGAAGCGCTGAGATGTTTAACCAACAGATGGCGTCAATGCTCCTCTGTTACAGCGGAGAGGATTACAGTGTTGTTTAGGATTAGGTTCATAGCATAATTACTCATTTCTGCTGCAAATTTCACCACACCAGATACTTCTGTACAGTAGTGATGCGGTTACTAAACTGACATTTAACTTTCAAAAAGACCAAGTTCTTTTCCCATTCATTGTAATACAAGGCAAAAACAAAGTGTAACAGGATTTTGAAGTCATAAAACGGATTTTGTGGGTTTAAAGTTTTTATTAACATTAACATGAAGTGTACGGTCTTTGAAAGGGCGGTGCATCAAGAATTGAGCTGCAAATTGCCAAGACAGTTCCCTGTGTCCACAGTTTCTATGATCACTGAACAGCAATGGACTGGATCAGTCAGAGCATCCTATAGTCCTTGCAGAGACCAGAGCCTGATGACTGACAGCCTCCCCAACACACACCTAATCAAGGCTGCAAGAATTTGAAAAACAATTAATGGGTGGCATTTGAGAATCATGCAAGTATGCAGTTATTAAAATGAGCAACTTATTTCACAGGCTTCAGTGCTGTAGGCCATGGTCTTCTGTACTTATTTTAGATTTGTACTTCGATTTTCTGTACACACCAAATATACCCCGATGACACACCACAGCTGTCAAAAGTCAAATATATTTAAAAATATATATTTGTTGAACACTGTATATTGTATTAGTATTGAAATTGGTATTGAGAAGTATGAAATTTCAAATAGGCCTACTACTGGAATAGAATAGTGAAATTGTGACTGTTTAATTCAGTTGTGACATCAAACTGTTATATGAAAGTGTAGAGTACAGCTGTTTGAAATGTTTGTCACATACATAGTTACAAAACTTTTTAAAAACAGTGTCAGTCAGTATATGCTGCATAGTTTGATATAAACTACAATCCTATTCTGAATATAGCCATAAACCGAATTACACTTAGGAAATGAGGCTGCCCACAATGTAAAGCGAAGACAGATTCCTGGGATGCTGTAAATGCTGAAATAAACATCCCACTTTTGGACTCTACAGATTGCTTGCACAGGGCAGATAATTTCCTGCTAAACACCAAAAATAGAGATCTGTGTAGATATAAATGAAGCAATTGTACTCACTTTATAACAGACATTGAGAACAGATTCTAGATGGAGAGGTTCACTTCCTGGAATTTGACTAGGCCCTGCTGACCAAGACCTGCAGGGCTATTTTGGGCCACCTCACATTTAGGAGCAGAGGAATCCAATCTGTTAACTTGAGGCTGGTTTTGTTCAGCTGTGGCAGAAAGACCAATAATGTTATTTTCTGACTGAAAATAATATTTAAAACATGCAATGAGATTGATTGTGGTGCACTTTAGAGCAAACCTTGTCTGTAGTTGCTGGAAAGTGTAGGAGAAAGCCTTCGGATGGCACCTCTGCCGAACTCACTTGGAATGGCAGTAATATGCCTAGTGTAATCTGCATTTCCTTGAGTTACAGTGAACTGGCTCTGGACCGCTTTGGAACCATGATATTGAGGAGCTGAAGAACGAACAGGTGTTTGTACATTTTGACCTGTCCTCTGGCCCAGGTAGCTTGGAGGTAAGGAACTTTGGAAAGCACCACTGCTAACATCACCAGAAGCCCATTGGTTCTGAAAGTTACCAAAGCTGCTTGTGGGTGGTTTATTAAGCCTAACACGGACTGTATTGATCTCATTAGCTCCAGCAATAGTGGGGTTATTGACACTTAATCCTAATTCACTTCTAGAAGGTTTTGAGGGCCTAGAATTTGGTTTGTATGAGGGTCCCTTCACAGAAGAGAAGGTTTGATACCCAGTCTGGGAAGAACTGGCATAAATGCTAGTGGCTGGCTTTTTGGCCGCTTCAAAAGGCTGGTTTTGATGAGCAGTCTGACCAGAGGCAAATGTTATCCTATGCTCTGGAAAGCTAGAATGAACTTTGGGTTTATTGGATTCGGTTCTACTTTGAGAATTAGGATCCTGCATTATCAGGATAGCTCCAGAACTGGCAGTTGAGGACTTTGCAACATCGTGTTGAGACCCACTTCGAGAGGGGTACATGGGCTTATAGATTTGACTAGGCAGACCGTGGACATTGTAGGCCTGCTGGAATTTGGGGTGAGTAGCTTCATAGTGAGCTGGTAACTTATTTCTATGAGCACTTTCTGGGGCCTTGAAAAGAATCCCACCAGAGCTGACAGTTGAAGATTTATCCACACTGTCCCTACAGTCATTTTTGGAAGGTTTTCTTAGCTCAGGACTGGGACTGTATTGAGTGCCACTCATGGAGTAGTGAAGAGGTTCATTCCATGACTTGCCCTGACTACTGGCAGTCAATCTAGTATCTCTAGAAGTCTGACTGGCCCAATAGGTGTCAACATGACTGGGAACTCCAAGTGATTTTACAGAATCAGGATGCCCAATATAGCCCCCATGACCTTGAGCACTTCCTCCACCTTGAACTACAAAGATTGGCCCTGAGCTAACAACCGAAGGCTTGACCTCAGTGTACTTAAGTCCACTACCAGAGGGTTTTCCTGGATCTGTACTTGAATACATAGACGTTTCCTTCAGCAATGGGCCATAACTGCTACTGGCTGTCTGGACTTTGTTAGTGCTTTGGATCCACTTAGATGGACTGTGCAGATGGGACATCTGACTTAAGATAGAAGTTGATCCAAGATTTGGGTCTCTTGCATGTGGGTCTCTAGAAACTTCAGAGTTGAACTCCATATGGCCAAATGTGTTTTTAGGAGGCTTCACTGCAAAGATCTTGCTAGATCCAGAAGTTTTAGCCACCTCATTACTAGATTCACCTCTAGAGGGTTTTAAGGGGTTGGGTTCAGGTACCTTTAGGGTTCTCATCAAGGTGGACCCACTCTGAGATGAAGTAGAAACCAGTCGGCTACTAGGCTGAACATTTTTCAAGGCATCAGCAGCCGTACGAGACTCATATTGAGCAGAGGGTTGACCAAAACCTGACAAGCCATATGTTGGAACAGAAGCAGAAGGCTTAAAGTTCATATTTTCTTGATTGTCACTTTTAGCTTGAGTCTCACAAGCTTTTGAATCTGATTTTATATTTGAGCCCGCAAACAATCTCCCCTTATGATAATTATAACTTCCATGGGTGCCTTGACTGTGGGGCAGGTGAACAGAACTGTAGGCAGGGTCATTCCAACTTGACATTTGTTTCACCTCAGGGCCAGGGAAAGTGTGAGATGAAGCTCTTTGCATATTAGCAGTTGGCATGCTCCCTGTTAGAAACAAATAAAAGGTACATAGACAGGTAGAGACAGCAATGTTTTAGATAAATATCAGAAGTGTGTTATAGGCTTACCTTCATAATTCTCCAAACAGGTTACATAAGCAGGAAACAAGGCAAAAAGAATCCTGAAAATAAGCAAATCGTCAACCATATGGTACAGGTTCAGTCAGCTTCAGACCAAACAACAACCACCAAAACAACTTTCATTTCAGTCAGTTTAGTGCTTACCTTAAGCAGTATCTAGAACCCATTGTTGAAGAAGGCACCCACAAGACTAAGTAACCAGCAACTTTTGTTACAATCCCCTCACTTGATAGATTCTAGCACAAACCTCTATAGGAATCTCTTATAGACTTCACTCCTCACCTTCAGCCAATCAGCAATCAAGATACCTGCAAGTTGCAGCTGTTAACAATAATCACATCACTTTATAAAAAATATATCTGTTTTTACTATGCCTGACAAATAAAAGAATGTAATGATAATAATAAATTAAATATAATTTAAATTAATTTAAAAAATGTTTTGACAGGTAACATAAAATGTGCTTTATGTGGTGAAAATTAACATTTTTTAAACAAAATATTACCTATTATTTATTTAAACATAGCTAACGAACCTGACTACATTAGGTTATACCAATATAAATCATGTTTAAGGGTCAGATCAGGAATTGCTAACAGCTTTTATTTGTTCACAATTCACTTACAGGGTTACAGGGTTTACAGTTATTTCTGATCACTGGATAATGATTTTAGAAAATCATTAATAAATCATTCAGACTCATTTGAGAATCAGTTCAAATTGCAAACAGGTTTTAAAATAAAGGAGCACAAATAAAATATATAGTATGATCATAAAATGTCAATGACTTTTAAAGATATCATTAATTTCCATGACCATTTCCGACCTCAAAAACATAAATTTATCTGCTATTTATAGGTTTTCTATGACTGAAAAAATAATTTCTAGACTGCGTGATGAATATATGCTTTCTAAACTGCTGCACAACCTCATCTGACCATAATTAGAATTTCATCACTATGAGCTCACATCAATAAAATACAATACAGGCATTTTCCATGAGCTGAACTTGGTGAAGAAAGCATAGTTGATATCATTTATCATATTTATATGGACAGCTACAGGCATTTTGTGTTAAAGTTCAGATTGCAAAAATATTCATTGTGTATAATATACAGTAATGGTCAGGATCCGCATCCAGTATATTCTGAAGCGAGTGCTTTCTAGGAAGAGGCTTCTAATGCATCAAGCTGAAGCACTGACATGTGTTCACAGTATGAGGTTTCATTCCTTAAGGAGGTATGAAAGCCATTAATGCAGTTTAATACATAGCCTTCCCTCATGCTCACATGCACCGCTGCTGACAATTTCCCATTCCCACCAGTGTACATTTGATAGATAGGGATCATTACTGTCATTCTCCTGCAGTCAGCAGGAAGGAGAAGCATTCGTCATACCAGGTACCTTGAAGAGGTGAGGAGATCTGTCACACCGTCCTACTTTTCCTTGGCATGTCATTTCATCCTTTACATTGTCCCTCATTTATTCCTCCAACCAGGGGTGAAGAGGGAATGTTGGAATGGATAATTTCCTATATATTAACAGAAGCCCACATGAGCTCTTCACCTGCCATTATTGATAGTGATGCGACTGTGTGACCTTTACATGGAGCTGGGATTAAGAGTCAAGTTTATGTAAAAATGTACGAAGGTAACTTGGTGGCTGTTAATATATGACATATTCAGATTTCAGCTTTCTATAGAAAGGAATCAATGAAATGCCTGATTCCTAGTCTGTTTAGAAACAAATGAAAAAGGACATATAAAGTTTAGTAAAGAAGCAAGTTTTTGTTTTTTTTGCTAGCATAATCAGAAATCATCATACTGGCACAAATAAAGTGACTCAGTATGGGGAAAAAATGAATAGAAATGAAAATGTTTTTTTTTTTCCAACTTCAATGAGCCTCATTAATCAGAAAACATGTATCCAGGAAAACACACTCCATCAGTCCTGCTCTGAATCCTTTGTTTTAGTCTGCATTTATGAAGGAATTTTCGAGAATAAGCTCCAGTAATGGCCAGCCACACTTGGCAAATTCCATCGTCAGCAGATTCTCCTTAGCAAGCAGTGACATACAGGAGAGAATGTCCCATTGTGAGGTGTAGTGTGAATCTATTCATCATCGGAAATTCAAGGATTCTTATTATGAAACTTGGACTAGATATTGTATTTTCTCATCAGTTTTACATTCTGCACCACTACCGCTATACAGATCTGGATTTCAGACAATATATGAGTTAATCTTTAAGCATGTTTAGGTCATATATCACCCTAAAATAAATCCTACTAAATCCTACTCAATCTCATTATCAAATATATGTCCAGGGTTTTATTTTTTAGAGGCTCTTTAGAGATTGAACCACTTGAACCTTCTGTAAAACAGTCATTCATAAAGTTTGAAAAGGTTGAAGCAAATTACATGGGTGTTTGCAGTGGGCTGTTTACATTGATCTTGCTTCATAATAGCATTCTGAGGTGCAAGTACAGACTCAGCCGAACACACGAGCGCTCTTCTTCATGAGCATTTGAGTGTGCAGTTAAAAACTAAGCTCAGAATCGACTGATTTTCAATACTTTGCATTTTAAAATAAACTTTTAAATGTCTGTTCACTAGTCCCAATGTAACAGACGAAACAAATTAGTAATTGTGCTAATTTAGTGATAAAAAGCAGTTGCAAATGTTGTACAAAATACACATACTCATCACCAATAAAATGTGCAATGTTTTACTACCAGATTACATGTAATATCTAATTCATTTTACTTACCGGGAATATTTTTCTTGACATATCTGGGCATGAGAGTTCCTGAACATGATGCATGATGGAATACTGCTCTGAAGCAATAATTGAGATAGTGTGGGTTTAGTGTGTGTTAAGGGCATTGAGCGTTCCTAAGACTCTTGCGCACTTACTTCCTGTTGCGTGCACAGGCTCTAAAGTGGCCAAGACCGCAAGTGTGGGTATTTGGACAGCGGCTCAATGTACCGAGGTGGCATCCTTCCTAGACCAGTACTTCTACCATGTCTACACCGGACACAACAGCAACAGCTTAAGCGGTTCTCTACTCTGGCCCTTGCGATACACTTTCCTGCAGAGTTTAGCTCCATCCTTAATCAAACACACCTAGAGAAGCTAATCAAGGTCTTAAGGATTACTAGAAAGCTACAGCCTACAGGCATGTAAGTTTAATCAGAACGGGTCTAGGAAGGACACAGCCTCTGTACTAACTGTACTTAAGGCCGTCTATACTGGACGTCAAAGCGACCATTGCAAATCCATTTGTCTTTCATGCCAAAAGTAGTGCGAGCACTTGGAGTACATCAGAAATAGATCAGGGCATCAGTTCATTGTTGTATAGACACAGTCAGTAGACACAGTGTGAGGCTTCTAGGCTATAGTTCTCCTCAGTATAAACACTAGAATGAGACATCTAGTAAATACGAATTGCTACACCATTTCCACCCCCGTGGTCATTTTGGAAAAATACTTTATATTAAAAATCCTTATTTAATCTGACTTTCTGTTAAATGATTAGTTCACCTTAAAATGAAAATTGTCCCAAGCTTTACTCAGCCTCAAGCCATCCTAGGTGTATATGACTTTATTATTTCTGGTGAACACAATCAGAGTTATATTAATAAATATCCTGACGCATCCGAGCTTTATAATGGCAGTGAAGCTCAATAAAGTGCATCCATCCATCATCAACGTACTCCACATGGCTCCTGGGTGTGAATAAAGGTCAACATATTCATTGTGAAGTATATAAAATTGCAAAATAAGTTTGATACTTTTTTAATACTTAAACCCCTGGTTTCACAGACAAGGCTTAAGCTAGTCCTAGACTAAAATGCATGTTTTTTTTTTTTACTTAAAATAACTTGCACTGACATACAGTGGGTATAGAAAGTGTTCATACCCCCTTCAATTTTTCACTCTTTGTTATATTGCAGCCATTTGCTAAAATCATTTAAGTTCATTTTTTTTCCTCATTAATGTACACACAGCACCCCATATTGACAGAAAAACACAGAATTGTTGACATTTTTGCAGATTTATTAAAAAAGAAAAACTGGTCACATTGTCCTAAGTATTCAGACCCTTTGCTTAGTATTTAGTAGAAGCACCCTTTTGATCTAATACAGCCATGAGTCTTTTTGGGAAAGATGAAACAAGTTTTTCACACCTGGATTTGGATCCTCTGCCATTCCTCCTAGCAGGTCCTCTCCAGTTCTGTCAGGTTGGATGGTAAACGTTGGTGGACAGCCATTTTTAGGTCTCTCCAGAGATGCTCAATTGGGTTTAAGTCAGGGCTCTGGCTGGGCCATTCAAGAACAGTCACGGAGTTGTTGTGAAGCCACTCCTTCGTTATTTTAGCTGTGTGCTTAGGGGCATTGTCTTGTTGGAAGGTAAACCTTCGGCCCAGTCTGAGGTCCTGAGCACTCTGGAGAAGGTTTTTGTCCAGGATATCCCTGTACTTGGCCGCATTCATCTTTCCCTCGATTGCAACCAGTCGTCCTGTCCCTGCAGCTGAAAAACACCCCCACAGCATGATGCTGCCACCACTATGCTTCACTGTTGGGACTGT
This sequence comes from Elopichthys bambusa, assembly GCA_037101425.1. Classification (NCBI taxonomy): domain Eukaryota; kingdom Metazoa; phylum Chordata; class Actinopteri; order Cypriniformes; family Xenocyprididae; genus Elopichthys; species Elopichthys bambusa. Next base: position 15,250,883 of record CM074448.1, on the reverse strand, counting down.
ATTGGACAGGTGATGAGCAGTGCCTGGTTTTCTCCACACATACCGCTTAGAATTAAGGCCAAAAAGTTCTATCTTTGTCTCATCAGACCAGAGAATCTTATTTCTCACCATCTTGGAGTCCTTCAGGTGTTTTTAGGCAACTCCATGCAGGCTTTTATGTGTCTTGCACTGAAGAAAGGCTTCCGTCGAGCCACTCTGCCATAAAGCCCCGACTGGTGGAGGGCTGCAGTGATGGTTGACTTTCTACAACTTTCTCCCATCTCCCGACTGCATCTCTGGAGCTCAGCCACAGTGATCTTTGGGTTCTTCTTTACCTCTCTCACCAAGGCTCTTCTCCCCCGATAGCTCAGTTTGGCCGGACGGCCAGCTCTAGGAAGGGTTCTGGTCGTCCCAAACGTCTTCCATTTAAGGATTATGGAGGCCACTGTGCTCTTAGGAACCTTAAGTGCAGCAGAAAATTTTTTGTAACCTTGGCCAGATCTGTGCCTTGCCACAATTCAGTCTCTGAGCTCTTCAGGCAGTTCCTTTGACCTCATGATTCTCATTTGCTCTGACATGCACTGTGAACTGTAAGGTCTTATATAGACAGGTGTGTGGCTTTCCTAATCAAGTCCAATCAGTATAATCAAACACAGCTGGACTCAAATGAAGGTATAGAACCATCTCAAGGATGATCAGAAGAAATAGACAGCACCTGAGTTAAATATATGAGTGTCACAGCAAAGGGTCTGAATACTTAGGACCTTGTGATATTTCAGTTTTTCTTTTTTAATAAATCTGCAAAAACGTCAACAATTCTGTGTTTTTCTGTCAATATGGGGTGCTGTGTGTACATTAATGAGGGAAAAAAATGAACTTAAATGATTTTAGCAAATGGCTGCAATATAACAAAAAGTGAAAAATTTAAGGGGGTGTGAATACTTACATAAATACATACTGAATACTTTCCGTACCCACTGTATCTTAAAATGTGTCAGTGCCATTGTTTTGTCTCATAATGCACACCAGTGTTTTTCTAGTAAATGTTAATAAAAGCTACTTAAATGCCCTAACTGAACTAAGGCCTAATCCTGGCTTAGACTAAGCCCTGTTTGTGAAACCAAAAGTTTAATACTTAATGGTTACGCTTTTATTCAAATCAGAAGGCAAATATGAGCAATATTAGTAGTTATGCTTTCCATCATATTAAAAATGGTGTCTAGTAAATAGAATAAATATCTACAGCTTATTAAAATGCTCATTACTAGGCAAAATGCGATAGAGACTTTGCTGTGTTTTCTGCCAGCTGGCTCTTGATGCTCATTCTTTTATATTGTATTATGTATGTGATGCTGCACTGGTATAATGTGACTATTTATTGATCTTAGTCAATCTGTCATGTTTCTCATTGACAGGAAGGAACACTAAGATCAAAATCAGAGTCCGCCATGAGTCAGCAGTGGGCCAGATGGTGTCTTCCCTTTGGAAGTATCTGCCCTCTGACCTCTAGAACGTTCTCCACATCCCAGCCAATCACACACAGCTATCCCTGGCTTGGCACTTAAAACCCCCTCCTGCTCAGGCATCTGGTCATCTTGAATAATGTACGTAATAACAATAACTTGAGTCATAATGGGCTTAATGCGCAGCGGGAACAAAAGGTCAGATTACCTAGAGAAAGATACGCCCACCTCTCATCATGCTCTTCCGTCAAAAATCATGAACAATTGCTTTCCATTTGACTAGCACTCCCAATACAACAGACCCAATCTTGTTCCAGAAAATCTTTAATTACATGGATTGTTAGGAAAATGTCTCCTGCATTCTCCTAAATGGTCAGGTGAGACCTAATTAAACAAGGTTAGTTAAAGTGATTTTCTGTGCTCTGTGCTCCATTCATCGGTTTTGCAGGTTAGTTTTGCGGCTTTGCTAGTAGATGCCACATCTACACTATTAATTATGAAAAAATCATGTTTTTTCATCAATCAACTTTTTTTAAATACACAACTTTGTGACCGTTTGTTCTATATAGTATGTTCTATATAGAATGAATGTAGTATAAATGTAATTTGGACATACATTCGTAATGCTGTCATTGTCATGTGACCTACCAGCATCAGTTGCGTCGCTTTACTGCCATTCACAAATATTCTAGTAAAATGTCCATTGATGTGAACTTCAGAATCTCGCCGGAAGTAGTAGGTCATCCGGGTATGTTTCGCTTAGTTTTCTGAATACTGTGTATTCAGACACACTACTAATTTCACATACTGTTTTTTTGCCTACTATATAGTAAGGGAAGTATGCATATTCTGATGCAGGAATAGAGTTGATGTTAGCATGTTGCTAAGCTAATGCTTTAACAAAGGAAACAAGAACGTTGTAAACTCAATGTGAACTTAAAGAGTATTCTAAGACAAAGATTGATTCAGTCACTCAGTATTCTGTAAAAAAAATGATATGATCAATAAGACATGTTTTTCTATTATTTTAAGTCATCAAAATAATTTAAAGGATTAGTTCACTTTAAAATGAAAATGACCCCAAGCTTTACTCACCCTCAAGCAATCCTAGGTGTATATGACTTTCTTCTTTCTAATGAACACAATCAAAGTTATATTCATAAATATCCTAACCTGTCCAAGCTTTATAATGGCAGTGAAAGGGGGTTAACGAGTATGAAGCTGAAGAAAGTACATCCATCCACATCCATCTATCATAAACATTCTCCACACGGCTCCGGGGGGTTAATAAAGGCCTTCTGAAGCGAAGCGATGTGTTTGTGTAAGAAAAAATATCCATATTTAACAAGTTATACAGTAAAATATCTAGCTTCCACCAGACTGCTTTCTGTATTCAACTTATGAAAAAAGCGTAAGTCTGGATATCTGGACATTTATTAATATAACTCTGAATGTGTTCATCAGAAAAAAAAGAAAGTCATATACACCTAGGATGGTTTGAGAGTGAGTAAATCTTGGGGTAATTTTTATTTTAAAGTGAACTAATCCTTTAACCATTTTTAACCATTTTTTAGGTTATACAAAATTCAACTAGGCAAGATTTTGAAAAGTAGAAATCGGCTTGTACAGCCAATTTGATTATACTAATCTAAGGCAGCAACTGAACTTAAGTTATTAATCTGAATTAACGGAAAATGTTAGAATGGTGTAATATTTATGAATTTGATCAGGCTATGTACTTATCAATTTTGTTGCGAGTGCAGTGCGCTTGCAGAGAGAGCTTAGCCCACACTCTCTTCTGATTGACTGTGAATTTTGATTGATTTTGTTACGTCTCGTAGTCGTGTCAAGACAAATTACTTGTTACCGAAATCTTATTGCATTGCATCTGTTAGGAAACGGTGTTAGGTTACTTGTTTGTAAAGACAGTGTAAAGACAACTCCTTGAAATTCCCCATGGATGCACATGGATGATCTTTCTGTAAAGATCAGTGCTAACAGTTTTGTTACTGGATTGTAAAAAAATGTGGTTTTGACTCACATACAGAAGATACAATGTCGAAAGATACCATGCTGTGATACTGTAGACACTGCTTCATAACCTAACATGGCGATGAAAGTATTTATTATAAACTGTTACTCACATATATGCTGTAATCAAACCCACGCAATGTCTTAACCCGACCAATGCCATTTTTCTCTCAGAGACGAGGACTAGAACTAAACACCGAGAAGTTTTCCAAGTCCTGCTAGTAGGACACACCAACAGACAGGGAGGCAACACAAGAAACAACCCACATAACAGCACCCACAGCTGGGCAGAGGGTAGGGAAAACCCAGAGGGATGATATAATTTCTGACTGTACTGCATTAAGGGAACGCAGTATGGATGCATTCGGAGATCAAAGAGCTTTTGATGGCTGTTTTGTTGTTTGGGATGTCAGAGACATTTTCCTATTGTTGGATGCGAGGTCACTGGGTTCTACATGCATTTGCTTTTAATTTGAAAACCAATTCTTCATTACGCCTCTTTGTTTGTGTGAGGGGCCATGAAGAAGCCAGGCTTGTGTCATAGAGGGTTTTGCAAACATGTCATAGTTCCTTATTTATGCTTGCAAACAATACTCATGATTTATTGACTTATTGTCTTATAAGTTAATAATGTGTTATTTCATTAAACACATTAAATCACAATAGAAAATAAATTATTTAGTATAAAATAAAGAATAAAATAAAGGCCACATGAATCAGTAGTAGAGTTTTGTGTCTTTTAGTCCATGTCTGTTAGCTTTGGGATCATCTGTATGCTACTGTACTCCTACATGTTGACCAAATTCACTTTATACGCATTTAAAATGTACAGATTTCTTCTTTCAGAAAAAATATTGATGACTCATCCTGACCTGCACTACACAAATTTTTGTCCAATCAAATGCTCTCTAGAATAAGAATGACCCTCCTGCAAACAACACCTGGAACCGGTTAGCAAGTAGCAAACCTGGGCTGCATCTGAAATCACATACTTCCCTACTATATAGTAGTCGAAAAACAGTATGTGACAAAAGAAGTATGTCTGAATTCACAGTACTCATAAAATAGGTAGGCAAAAAGTACCCGGATGACCTACTTCTTCTTCCAGCGAGATTCTAAAGTGTGCATACAATGGACACTTTATTATCCCATGAGGCAACAGAAGAGGATTTGTGAATGGTGGTGACGCAACGCAACTGACGCTGGTAGGTAACATGATAAGGGCAACATGGCAAATGTAGTACGTCCAGATTACATTCATACACTGTAAACCCTAACGCTCAAAATAATTAATTGGTTTAAGTGGGACAAACTTAAATTAAAATAATTAGTTCAGTCAAATTAACTTTAATTATAATATTTAGCACTATTTTTCTTTTGAGTTCACAGAACTGAAATATTTTAAGTAAACCGAACTGTTTCATTGTTTTAAATTAGATCAGCTTTAAATTTGTACCGATTTTGTTGCTTTAAAAAAAAAAAAAAAAAAAAAGAATATAGGAAATTACAAAAAATATAACACATATAGGCTTTATTTATGCTAAATATTTATATTTTTTCTTTTTTATGTCAGGGTAAAACATTACCTGAACATTTCTTCATGAGATTTACCTGATGGGCCATGAAATATCTGCATCATAGAGAGTTCTGAAAGCCTGTTATGGTTCCTACTTCATGCTAGTGAGCAATAATCGTGATTTATTGACTTTTATTAAACTCTCTGTCTTTCACCACAGCACATTACTCAATATAGAATGCTGCAATAATACCTTCAACTTTATTTACTCAGATTATTTTATTATATATGAAAAGCACAATTGGTATGTAGCATATAGCAGCACATCCATCATTGTGTGTGTGCTTGGCTGGGAGTGTGTGTTTGTGTAAGCAGGTGCATACTGGTGTGTGTATGAGTGTGAGTTGATTGTTACCCCTAATTGAAAGTGATAAATGGAGCAGACACTGCATTGGCTGTACCTCAAGCTATAATAAACCCCCATTTAGTAAAGCTTTCAGAATACAATCGTTTGCCAAAGCTCAGCCAACAGTTGGACAATGGGGCACCGCCGCTGGGAGTAGGACCTTTATAGCTGCCTGTTGTCATTGGGCTGGTTGGACAACTGGACTAAGCAAATAGATAAACCTGAATAAACAGCACAAGCTGATAATTAGTGCTGTGGGAGAGAACTAGATGCTTTATGAGTGTGTGTGTGTGTGTGTGTGTGAGAGAGAGAGGCAAAAGGCTAAATCTATGATCTGTTCAACTAACTTAGCATGTACATAAACATCTGAAGAGAAAAGAGAAAAGTACATCATGCAATCTTGCTAAAACCACAATGAAATCACTTGATTTACAACAACTTAGCATGCTAAGTCTCACTGAAGACTTAATAAAATGAGCTAGAGTTTGACATTTTCTGGAGTGCAGTGTTTTCCTGCGCAAAACTCAATGCATTGTTGTTGTGGGTGGTCGTTGTGGGGAATTATTGTGGGTGCTTTTTAGATGAATGCCTTTGTGAAAAGAAGTGCACTTAATTGTATTGAATGTTCTCTTGTAGTGTACTTCAAAGTATAGTTTAGTTTAAATAACTGTACTTGCAGATAATATAATATTTATTAAATAAAAGGCCACTTATACTTTAAGAGGTCACTTTCATGACTGTTTCTTAAATAGTTACATATATTAAAGCTGCAGTCCATAAATTTTGCCTCTTTTTCGCCATCTCTGTTTGAAACCTACAATTGCAGTTATTTGCAGAAGTATCATCTTTCATGCCATATAGCCTACTAACTGGGATTGCATAATGACGCAAAGACAAACGGTGGCAAGCTTGAATTTCCTGCGGAAACCAGTACCGAATTAGAAAACATTATTACAAACTTATCATTGTGAATCAACTAGGGTAAGGAGTATAGTTTTGAACACTGGCTGGTTATGTACGTGCTCAAAAATTGATTTTGGATCATTTTTATCCAAAAAAAGTTACAGACTGCATCTTTAAAGTATATTTTAGTTTACCAAAAAATGCTTGTCAGTACATTCTGCAGTACACTTTAACCATATTTCAAAGACAACTGATGTGATTATGAAATTACATATTGGCCTGGTTTCACAGACAAGGCTTAGATTAAACCAGGATTAGGCCTTAGTTTAATTAGGACATTTAAGTAGCTTTTATATGTTTTTGGAAAAAAAAAAAAAAAAAAAACATTACTGGTGTGAATCTTATGAGACAAAACAATGGCACTGACATATTATAAGATATGTCAGTGCAAGTTGCTTTCAGTTAAAAAAGCTCAAACATACATTTTAGTTTAGGACAAGCTTAAGTATTTCTGTAATAAATAAGAAATCAGAAAATTCAGAAATCTATGGTATTTCTTCCTACGTTTTAACATTCATCAGGAAAACATTTTCCTGCAGGATGAGTTATGAACTGATGTTTAATATAGGGTTAGGGTTATATTCAATTCCTAACTGTAAGCTTGTCATAGCAAACACCACTAAACATGTATCTTAGGGTGATAAAACGGGTCATATATTTCTTAATGAAAATAAAAGATATGGAAAGAGACAAGAATTGTAACAAAGAGTAATTTACTAAAGAATTGAAAATGAAGGGACAAGCTAGAGGCGGGAATTGAGGTTAAGAAAGAAACCTGAGGAGAAAAATGCCTCTCTAGACAGTCAGCTGCCACTAAATCGCTGTTGACTGTTGTGGGTTTGCCTTTAATGTTTTGAATCCCTCAAAGATGTGAGATTCATTTCATGAACCCATATATCAATCCACTAAATGTCTCTTAATGGTGCCAGGATGTTTCTAAACCAAAGAGCATTAGAGTCTGCAAATACATGACTAATTGCAAAAGAGCAGCATTTCTCTGTAACATCCCAAAGGCACTTTCATTTTTAATAGCAAAACCACAGCATAGGGCCATCAAGAAAGAATAAAACTATGAAAATAAAACAAGTGTGTCTCATGCACAGCACAGCAGTCACATGAACATGGATTTCTTTGTTCTTGATCTTAAAAGGCTAGTTTGCTTGAAAGTCAGACGCAAACAAGATGAAATTTAGAGCCGTGGGATATTTTGTCTTGCCTGCAGGCTTACCATGAGGCTGAGAGAAGATTACATTAATCTTCACTACTGTTCTTTGGCACAGCGGTGTCCAGCCAGATGATGCCAGGTAAATAGCAATTTTTGTGGGTCTGAGCCTTAGGACAACCATAAATTCATAACTAATTGGCTAAATTTCTTCTTTGTTTTTAACAAGCCCACCATGGTCTTCTGCACAGGGAGCTGTTGGAGGAAAGAGATACTTTGTAAACTCTTCACTTCTGCTCTCATGCTGCCTTCACTATCAGCAATACTAACATGGTGTCATAACCAGGCAAGATACCATTAAGCAATAGCAATAAAAACGCTTTATTATATAGGGGCCTTCACACATATAGAGGTTAAATCACTGTACAGTTTTCACTTGACTGGCAGTAGATCACACACTCTGTCATTGGTCAATGTTTAGTGTTTGCCTAAACTTGAACTCATTTTTTTTTTTCTTTTTCTCCACATTACCAACTGTTGCTTAAAGGGATAGTTCACCCAAAAATGAAAATTCTGTCATCATTTACTCACCCTCAGGTTGTTCCACATCAATATACATTTCTTTGTTCTGTTGAATACAAAGGAAGATATTTTGAAGAATGTGGGAAACTGAACAGTTTTGGGCACCATTGACTTCCATAGTATTTTTTCCCTACTATAGAAGTCAACGGTGCCGCTAAGCAGCCTGGTTATAAACTTTCTTCAAAATATCTTCCTTTGTGTTCTACAGAACAAAGACATTTTTATAGGTTTGGAACAACAGAATTGTCATTTTTGGGTGAACTATCCCTTTAAGTCACCTCGAATTGCCAACTCGCATTTAAAATAAGACTTTTTCTTTTTCCTTTTCTTTTTTCTCCAGATTGCTGCCAATGTGAATGATCCTTAACAGTTTTGACCAACTATTCTGATTTACTTATGGTAGAAGGCTGACTTAAAATGTTCATTAAAATGTTTTTAAATGTTTTAAATTAAAACACAGAGCCTTGCTCTGAACCACAGATGATTTTCAATGAGGCATTACATGCAACTTTATACTGTAGCTGATTATCATATGCTGAACTCATGTGTTTCCAATAACGTATTGCATGTGGAGATTTGCAGCCGTAAAATGCAACTAAGCCTGCTCATAGTTATTATCAGTTATGAAACACCTCTGATGCCCTGCAAGCTCTTGGTAAAGTCCTTTTGTTATGAGGGAGAATAATATTACAGCATCAACATTATAACATATAATGCATTTTAACAGAGTTCATTCTGCAATATGCAGTTTCATTTGGATTGATTTGAAGGATAATGCAATGAAGTACTCAAAATGAAGGGAAAAACTTGTGGAGTAATTTGTGAGATACGTTGATAGTGAGATTTTCCATTGAAAGGAGGAAAGTTTGTCATGAATAATTCCTTTTGTAAAATAAAGGAGAATTATCCATGAGCTATCCTGTTATCAAGGAACAGGATACCACAACATGAAACCACAAACATCTTTCTGACCAACAAGACGCAAGATGGAGGCTAATTTAGATTTAAAATGTAAAAACCTTTATTTTTTAGCATGCAAAATAAACTCTGCCCTGAAGAAAGACCATTTATTTATCCATGCGATGCATGACACATCCACACAAGAGTTGTTTTGCACTTGATACCTGATAAATTCATGAGTAAACATTTTGCTTTTGGCATCCCACTTAAACGGTTTTCCTTATCTCTTTATGGAAAGGTTCATTTGAATATAATGATTAATACATGAGTAGAAAGCTATAAAAGCACAATGGAAGACGGCCCAATTTCTGTTAAGTTTCTTATAATTTCTCAAGCAAAGATATGTTTTTACCATAGATAATGTTCTCAGTTGAAAACATATGGGTGAATCTCACAAAGATATATGCATTTTCACTGATTTTGATTTAATTTTTACAAATAGGCCTATTTTTCACACTGTGACACTCCACAATAATAAAATCAACAATAATTATATTCAGAACAAATACTACCATGACTTACACAGTGTCCTAACTACACGCAATGCGATAAGATTCTAGCGACAAACAATTTGACTGTCCACACTAGACGCGACAATGAGAAGCGATAAAATCAATCAAAAACCACAGCCAATCAGAAGAGAGTGTGGGCGGGCTGTCTTGGCAAGAGCACAGAAGACACAATGAAATGGGTAAGTACATAGTAAAATTCATAAATATTACACCATTTAAACATTATTTAAAGTACAAACGGAGTGACTGAATCAATCTTTGTCATAGAGTACACTTGTTTGTTCGCAATGAGTTGACTTGTGCTCATTTATTTTCAAGATTTGAGGTGAATTAGCCAGTGTTGTTTTCATTACAGCTAAAAAGCTGGGAACACAGAATTATATTCAAACTCATATTAGATGCTTTTAACATTAAATAAAGCAAAAACAGTACCTGATATTATCATTGCCATTCTTTGTGTTGCTGGTTAGGACAAAAACTCAGATTAACATACAAGAGATACCCTTTATCGTGTCTGGTTAGGACAGTGTTACTTAGAGATAGAGAGTACTTAATTGTCATTTAAAAAAAAAAAAAAAAAAAAAAAATGTCTTTCTGTTATGCAAATTATTTATTTTTTTCTTTTCATAAGGTGAAATATGAATTCATTTACACAAGAAATTGCCGGTCTTTGTGAGATTCACCCAAAGACTAAATAGTCTTTTAACAAATATATGCTGCATAAAACCATGTTATCCAAACACAAGTGCAGCACACTGGCACAACACATCAAGCATATTTCTTTTCAGTCTTACACATTTGGAAACAGTACTCAAAAAATAGAGCATGAGACCCTTTAGCACAACGGCCCCAGCTTCATCTGTATCTTATCACCGTAACAGTCCCTTAAACAGAAAAAGCTGGGGAACATATGAGGAACTGAGCCAGACTGAGTCTTCAAAGAGCGAACGGGCTTCACGGAGGAGGGGTCTCGCTCAGCGGCCCTCGTAAGGGCTGGTTCTCATCATTCTGACAATAAAAATGAGTAGAATAAAAACAAAGCAAAACGTCTCTTTTGAACGAAAAAAAAAAAAAAAGCAGCCGGAGACTTCAGCAAACTGGGTCTCTTTCTTCAAAAGATCCTCCTTCTAGAGCTTAGAGGAGGTTATCCTCCTGCTGGAATGCTTTTGGAGAGAAAATCCGGCACATTCTTCGCAGACTCCCTGTGGATAGAGGGACAGAAAGGAGAAGGCTGCTAATTCTGTTGCTCAGGGTCCGACACTAGAACTGCATACGCTTCCATTTAAAAAAAAAAAAAAAAAAAAGAAGCCACACAAGCATGCAATAAAACGGTCCTCAAAACTCCACAAACAGCACAGTATGCATTTATATATCTATATATCTATATATAAGAGTTGTCCCTTTTTGAAGCTGGTGAGCCCCTTAAATCCAATAAACAAGGCACTTGAGCACTAAAGAGGTGGGCAATATTCCAGTACAGGACAATGGAGATTGGTGGGGGGTTTGTTGGTGGTGGTCAGAGTTGCTTTATGGCTTCTGCCCCTTTATTGGGCTAATCCTCAAACATCCCATGATGATTGAGAAGCAAATGCATCTTGGGGCCAATTCTGTGCAGACTTGAGGGGGAGGTGTGCTTGTTATAAAGGCTTCGACAAGACAGGCAGTACATGCTTTTCACAAGAAATGTGCCTACTTAAATATGTCTACATGTTCGCATCACATACGGGCATTTAAGTATAAATGCAATAGAAAACAAGTTCATATAAGGAGCTTGGTTTGGGAAGAGTTCATGTCTGATCACACATCAGCTGTTGTAGAAAACTGCGACAATCTGGGATCGGAGTCGATCTCATATCGGTAGTGGTACCCTTCCCAGACTTCCCGGCATGCGTCGCGCATGTCGTAGATGCGCTTCTTAATACCTTTGCGGTTCAGGTAAAGCACAAAGAGAAACATGAGCCCAACAAATCCCAGCACAAGTCCCAGGAATACGTAGGAGGTCTGCAGTGCTAGGTTGTCGCCCTCTCCCGCCTTATGGCAACCCAACTCCAGTTCGCCCACCGTCAATAGCGATGTGTTCTGCAACGAAACAGGGAACGCACAAGTCAGGCGTTCAACGTCCTCTACATGCACTCTTGAGTCGTTCAGCCAGGCGGCAAAAGGCTCGATGTCACATGTGCAGGTGTAAGGATTCTCCGCCAAGTGGAGCCTTACCGAACGCAACTGCTCCAGCTCTTTCAGAGCCTCTTCACGCAAAGTCCTGAGGGCATTATGGGTGAGATCGAGCTCCTGGAGGTGATCCAGTCCTGTGAATGTGCCGTTATGTATGGACACTATAGAGTTGTTGGCAAGGTAAAGGCGCCGCAGGCCGACAAGATGGCAAAAGATGCCAGGGGGCAAGTAGACAAGGCCATTACTGGACAGGTCCAGCCCCAGCAGGTCACTCAAGGTACTCCAGCGAAGAGAGGTGGCTAAATCAATGACAGATGAGTGGTTGTAGAGAGCCCGGCTGAGGTTGAGCTCCCTCAACATACGGCTCTGGACAGTGAACGCCTCAGGATGGATGATGGCCAGCTGGTTGTTGCTGAGGTCCAGCGATCTGAGGCTCCGCAAGTTAGAAAATGTGTGAGACTTCACCTCAGAGATCCTGGACAGAGAAAAATGAACAATTCCAAAAGGTGGTTTATATCAGTGATGCCACTGAAGAAACATTTTGGGTTCCCCAAAGAACCTTTCAGTGAACAGGGCTTAAAAAAAAAAAAAAAAAAGAACATTCTAATAATCTAAAGAAACTTTTTCACCTATAAAGAACCTTTTGTGCAATGGAAAGATTCATGGATTTTAAAGGTTCTTCATGAAACCATCAAGGCCAATAAAGAGCCTTTATTTTTAGGAGTACAGTTGCAGGGTCAGAACTACCACTGATATTAGGGAGCTTATTTGTTTGTTTGTTTTAAGCCATGTCAGCATCTTAGGCTATTTTCATGGTAAAAATGGTAAAACTAGTTTTTATTGAAAAGGCATATAAATTGATAAACATATTTAAAAGATGATAACATGAGAAGTCATTTACTTACAGAAAGATTTTTAGGTGCAGTTTTCCTGTTAACACTGCTAAAACCTTCTTTTGGGGAACTTTCTGAATAAAACAACTGTGGGGGATACATTCACTCAATATTATGATGGCATTTTCACATCTGGTCCTGGATAGACCTATGTGGTCACATCCTTAACTAATAAGATCCTACTTCGTTTCTTCACGAAGTTTTACTAGGTCATACATTTTGCAGCACAATGTATAGAATCTGGCTCATTTAAAAATAAAACAAGCTAAAACTATCTGAGGATCAATAAAACCTGTACACACATTAAACACATTAAAGCGATTTGAGCTTTCTCTTTTGAAAAATGACCATCAGTTTCTACCAAAATACCGAAACGGGTAACTTAGATTTAGTCTTTACTGTCCTTAAAATGAGAAATAAATGATAGAAATCTTCTTACAAAGTTTGAAGGAGATGCCATATTAATTCACCATGACTTTAACAGTGGCTAACGTGGCATTTTATGAATTAGATGTAGTTTCAGATACATATCATTGACTTTACCTGTTGTTGGACAGTGACAAATTTGTCACGTTATCCAGTCCCTGGAAAGATTCGCGTCCGATCTGACTGATGTGGTTTCCGGTGATGAATAGGTTTCTGGTGTAGCTCGGGATGCCGGTCGGTATGTCCCGCAGATCTTTAGAAACGCATTTGACCGTCAGCGCGGCTTCTGAACACTCGCAGCCGGCTGGACACACCGATGCGCCCGCGGAGAGCCCAGCGCACAGCAGTCCAAAAACAAGCGCGCACCGTCCAAGGGCAAACATGGTGAAATATCAGCAATACCTCATCAATCTCACTAAATAAATACCCTCATTTATGGTGTGCGCGCGTCCAGGGTTCCTCTTCTCCAAAGTGTCTCTCCAAGACTTCTGCTCGTAACTTCACTCAGTAGTGTGTAGTCTCCCTGCGTGCTCGACTTCTTTGCATTAGAGAGACTCATGTATGAATGAGAGGCAGACACTTTATTTCCATGAGAAAAGGAGGTTCTCTGTGTGGGGCGTTTGATCCGCTCCTCTCAAACAATGGGATTGAATCACTCCTGCTCTCAACAATCAGCTGGGAGGAGCTTTAGACTCACACCTCTCCCCCTCCACTTCACCATATAGACTGATACTAGGATCACTTACATCGCACTCATCATAGTGATTGATAGGCTTAATTAATGGTGATTAAAGCTCATCAAAAGATTATGACAATCCAAGATCTCTCAGTTTAGTTCATCTTTCACTTCAGTATTATAGCTCAAGGTCTCAAATTTGCAAGTGTCAATACACATTTGAAACTTAAAAACGGTTGCTCAAAAGTTTCTTGTAGGTTCAGAAAAGGCTGAATGTTCTTAAGAGACTGGCAAAGTTATTGATGTTCCACTAGAGCAGGGATTTTCAATTAGGGGGTGGGGCCCACTAGGGGGCCTCAGTAAACTTTCAAAGGGGGCATTTAAGCATATACTGGTCAAAAGAGATGTCAGGAGGGGATTGGCATGAGGATTTGTTTTTAATGATCCTACAAGTTTGATTAAACCATCAAAATATGAGAGAAATATTTTATATATTTAATAAAAAATAAAAAAAACTTTTTTGGCAAAAAAGGGGAACGCTACAGCTACAGGTTTTATTTTAATATGCAAAAATGCATAGAAAAACAAAAAGCTCATGGGAAAAAGCATACATCAACTACAACATAATCAGTTATTAATATTCTGTTGGTTCTCTTTTGTTTTGCATGTGTTTATAAATTATTTGTATCACAGCCTGTCCAAAAATTATGTTCGCACACTTTGGGATATTTCATTGCATTATCACAAATAAGTCAATTGACTCCAAGCACAACTATGTAATATGCTTACAAAATCTTTAACACATTTTTCATAATTTGAACAAATTCAGGAGTCTAAATTAAGGATATCCACACTGTAAAAATTTTTTAAAAAAAATGTTGGTTTAACTTAAAAAAGTTACCTGGTTGCCCTTAAATTTTGAGTTCAGTGAAATTAAAAAATTGAGTTAAAGGGTCAGTTCACAAAATAATGACTTTTTAACAATATCTTTCATTTTAAAGTGAACTAATCCTTTGAAGCAGTTGTTTTTTAGAAACCGTGAACAGTGTACAGCTAGGATAATGAACTACAATAACATGTATTAATGCAACTTTCATGAATTAAACTTTAACTAAAAGCCTTCCTTCCGCCGGAAAAAATATATATCTAGTGATAGGTAATTTCAAAACACTGCTTTGAATCTTTTGTTTTGAATCAGTGGTTCGGATTGCGTGTCAAACTGCCAAACTGCTGAAATCACGTGACTTTGGCGCTCCGAACCACTGATTCAAAACAAAAGATTCGTAAAGCTTTGAAGCAGTGTTTTGAAATTGCCCATCACTACATATTGTTGAAAAGTTATTTTGTTTTTTGGCGCACAAAAAGTATTCTCGCCGCTTTATAATATTAAGGTAGAACCACTGTACTCACTGTTTTAACTGTTTTAAATATGTTTTTAGTACCTTTCTGGGCACTGAAAGTGTAAATTAACTTGCTGGCAATAGAGGCCTCACTGAGCCATTGGATTTCATCAAAAATATCTTAATTTGTGTTCTGAAGATGAAAGATGAATTCTGAAGGTCTTACGGGTGTGGAACAACATGAGCGGTGAGTAATAAATTACACTATTTTCACTTTTGGGTGAACTAACCCTTTAACACAATGAAGGTAATTGGTTCAATCAACAGAAACTTAAAATATTATATCTGAACCACATTAATTATTGAAGTTGATTTGACAAAAGAAAAAATTTTATGATAATCATGAAAATAATTTTTTTTTTTTTACAGTGCACAGTAACAAATTCAGCTTTTGCAACTTTTGCAAAACCCCCATTTTAGAGCTTCTTCAGGTCAGTGTTATTGGCTTCAGATTTCTGACCAGGTTTTCTTAAGATTAATCCAGTTCAATGTTTTTGTATGGAGAAGTTGGGAACATTGATCTGATATCCCACTACACAGGACTCCTCATCCTTTGAACTCGGCGGGGGTCTGTTGAAGTGCAGGGGGACAATAAGCTATGAATTCAACACATTGTTCTTTTGCCTGCTGAGTCAGTCATTTGTTCTCTTGCGCAATTAAATGTTTCCAGGGCAACAGTTCAAAGAAGCCCACGAGAAATAACATTTGAAACATTCTGAAAATGCATGCTTCTTAATTCATACTATATATCTTGAGTCAAAACTGTTGTTCGGTTTTTTAGTTGTTTTTTTTTTTTTTCAACTGCCTTAACACATTTTCAAAACTTTGCCTCTTTTTTCTCAAAACTTTACACACAAATCCAAGAATTGCACACACAAAATGCAAAATGCTTCACATCCCTTGCAAAATGAAGCACTGCATTCAAAATATCACAAACACATCTCAAAAGCAAACATTTTAGTCTTACGTTGCAAACACCTTTGCCATAATGTTCTGTTTTGGATATATCATATACACACAGTTATTCAACACCTAAAGCTTTTCTTTCATGAGCTCCTATGTTTCTGTACAAGAGTGAAAGTAATTGGCAGAGAAATGTTAAAAAATTAACAGTAAACACGAAAGCAAGATTGAAACTAAACTATTTATTTTTTTACTGTAAGCATGTGGTTGTGAATACAGTATTACACAGTATAAAAGAAAATAAATACATCGACCATGTGTAGTTGGATAGAAACAAAGGTTGTGTTTGAAAAAGGAAATCAAGATACTTAATGTTAGATTTTTGTGTTACATAGAGAATTGTGTGTTGCGTTTTGAAAAAAGTTTTATGAAATTGAAAACTGAGTCAGAGGCTGAGAATTAGTGTATGGCTTTGCAGATTTGGTGTGTGTGGTTCTGGTGTTTGAGTGTCAGGATTCAGAAATTGTGTGACAAGTAAGGATTTTGTGTGTAAGCAGTTAAAAAAACTGTAAATTATAAAATAAAATTCATACTACATATCAAATAGAACTCTTATAGTCTCTACATTTTTTTAATAAGGCAGTGATTGTGTCTAAAATAGCCAATATGCACACCTGTTAAAGGATTAGTTCACTTTAAAATGAAAATTGTCCCAAGCTTTACTCACCCTTAAGCCATCCTAGGTGTATATGACTTTCTTCTTTCTGATGAACACAATCGGAGTTATATTAATAAATATCCTGATGCATCCACGCTTTATAATGGCAGTGAACGGGACCAACAAGTATGAAGCACAGGAAAGTGCACCCATCGAACATAAATGAATTCCCAAGGGCTCCAGGGGGGTTAATAAAGGCCTTTTGAAGCAAAGTGATGCGTTTGTGTAAAAAAAAAAAAAATCCATATTTAACAAGTTATAAAGTAAAATATCTAGGTTCCGCCAGACCGCCTTTCATATTCAACTTATGAAAAAACAGTAACTGACGTCGCATCAGTTATGCTTTTTTCGTAAGTTGAATACGGAAGGCATAGGACGTAGTGTAAGTGTTTTGAATTGTGAATTTTCATTTTAAAGTGAACTAATCCTTTGAAGCAGTTGTTTTTTAGAAACCGTGAACAGTGTACAGCTAGGATAATGAACTACAATAACATGTATTAATGCAACTTTCATGAATTAAACTTTAACTAAAAGCCTTCCTTCCGCCGGAAAAAATAGTCCCTGACCGTGAACAGCAACAGAAATTACATTATAACGGCATCAGATGATGGCAAAGATTGTCTTTATGAGTCAGTCAGTCAGTAGCTTTTACAGTGAAAAGACTGAATTGTTGTGAACACGGAACAAGACGCAACTGACAAATGCTTTGACTAGCGCTGTCAGTCACGGAAAACCCCTTAACTGTTAAAAGGCCAAGATAATACATCAGGAACAGGAACTAACAGTTTTATAAAGCGAAAGTATTCTCGTTGCTTCATAACATTAAGGTTGAACCACTGTAGTCACATTGACTATTTTAACTATGTCTTTAATACCTTGGATTTCATCAAAAATAGCTTAATTTGTGATGAACAAAGGTCTTACGGGTTTGGAACGACAGAAATGTCTTATTGGGTGAACTGACCCTTTAAGTCTTTCATCATGCTGTTGAAGCGGTTTTATAGAGACAATGTTGCTTTGCACCATTTAAAAAAAAAACAAAACAAAACAAAAAAACATTGTATATAGTAATAGTAAACATCTTTTATTGATATCAATAATGCATGGACATTAAATATCATACATTATATTGTTGGCAGAATCTGTTTGAAATTTGATGATAATTATACAAAACTGGGAACTTTAAATGATTTAGAAGATGATTTTACCTTTCCATTGGTTTTTGATGGCAGGATATTGGCTTTTGCCATTGGTGGTCTTATTATGGGCACAGACTCAGCTATGAGGAAATTCATTGTGCAAACTCAATAATTTGATTTAAAATCCCCATTACTGGGTGCTTTGGAGTAAAAAAAAAAAAAGGAAAAGTAAAAGACAATGAAAGACCAATTTAAACAGATGCACAATTTATAAAAATAAATCAGATAAAGCATGCAGTCATCTTTCTTCACCTTCTTATATTGAATACAGAACAGTGTAGGTTATTGCCTTATGAATATAAAATTAAGTGGTAACTCGTCTGGAGTAAGAAAGGCCTTGTGAAGTGTTTTTATTTTACCCTGTCTCTAGTTGTTCCATGTGTTTTACTAAATGGTTGACATTATTCAGGGTTTAAAAAAAAAAAAAAAAAAAAAAAAACATTCTGCCTCTCTTATTTATCTGTAACACTCAACATACCACACATACTATAGCCAGAGGGCAGAATACATGCAGCCAGTTCTCTAGAAGGCAAAATATATCATTACAAAGATTCTAATAACCTGATATTAAAATGCATTTGATTATTAGCAATAAATAAGAAACCCAGAACTATTAAGTGTTAAATACCAATCGCCAATATCATACTTTCTCAGTAACAGACACATGCGTACTGGCTTATAGAGAACATGCTAATAAGCAAACATTCATGTGCACACACACACACACACACACACACACACACACACACACACACACACACACACACACAAACGTACAAACACGCTGATTCAAACACACTAATGCAGCTGCAGAAGGTTTGAGGTGATAGTTTTGTGAATATTAAAAGTCTATTTGTTAGTAATTGTGCAAAGGTAGTGTAATGCTGAGCTTAACAGCAGTGTATGAAAGGAAAACATTTGCAGCTCAGTTTTACGCATAGATAAGATATGGATAGATATGGAATCTGCTAATGAAACTGTTCTAATGCCAAAAATCTATCAAAAAATTTAAGTGCCACTTTGTAACATTGAAAATAAAATCGTTTATATATGATTTCAGGCCCTTTTGTACCCTATTTGTGGAAAGTGGCATGTGAATTTAACATTTTAACATTTTACATAGACATTATAACCATAGAAAGATTTCAGTGAATGAATGAATGTTTTATAAAAGTATAAACCTGTGGAATGCCCTCATCTTTAGGGATTACAAACAGGAAGTGGGAAGTACTGGGCTGCAGTGACTATTAAAACAGTCAAATGTGCTTCTGATCCACTAGTTCACGTCTTTGAAGACAGGAAAGCCGCCGGTAAGAACGTCACACTTCACACAGGCTTTCTAATCTGATCAGCTCTAGCCGGTGCCAGCAGGGGCCACACACTCCTCACACACAGCAGCCCATCTGAAGAGTCTCCAAAGAGCTCAAGACACTTGGCTACCTGCTGCTCTTGGCAATACTTCCAAAGACCAAGAGAGTGTGAAAGGGGGAATGAAAAGGAAAAATGTGAGAAGAGAGAAATAGGTATAAGAGGGGAGTTCAGTGATTTTTCTTTTTGAGTCTAAACAAAGGGGGGGGATTTCATTTATGCACAGGAGCCATGGAAACGGATTTGGTGTCCAGATCATAGTCTAAGATTACAGCAGGGTTTGATATGTGTTTGAAAATAAATGCACAGTTCATGGCTACAGTGGAGAAAAGCAAACAGACCTCTAACAGGATTTCTGTGTCCTGGATTACAGTAATAATGGTTAGGTTCAATCTAGAACACAGAGGGCCCAATTTGACCTCAGGTTTGTTTTTCTTTTAGATTATACACCAATCAGATCCATTTAGATGTACGAGAGAGACATTTTTACCTAAAATCAGAAGGAAACAAAAATATATTTTGCATGAAGAAAAGAAAGCCTGCTATTAGGAGGACAACTAAAAAGAATTCCCCAAAAATGTCATTATTTTAAATACAGTATTTACTGTTGTTATTATAACTGTTTATATGTTATTATTTAAATAATGTAATATTTTTGAGGGCCCAATTTGACTTCAGGTTTGTTTTTCTTCCTGATTATATACCAGTCAGATCTATTCAGATGTAGAGTGATTCTCACAAAAACAGGCCATTTACATCCAAAATTAGAAGGAATAATAAATATATTTTGTATAAAGAAAATAAAGCATGTTATTAGGATGAATAAGGATAATTTTATGACAAATACATCCATTCCCTGCCCCAAATTGTCATTAATTTCTTCCAGCTTTTACTCAATATAGATTTACTACAAATAACTGTATAAATACAATACAATATAATAATAGTTTTTCCTCATGTTAGGAAATGTGCTTAATTGCCCCTTCGCCAGGAGTTTGAATTACAGGCGATCTAACCAATCATAACATTGAATCCGCCATTTTGTCCGACAAAGCAGTCAGGGGAGTTAGCAGATTAACGTAGGTGGACTTGAACTTGAAAAATGGTGTGTACTGACATCTTTCCGCGATCGAAACAACATTCCTTCTGATGTTCATGTTTATTTGATGCTATAAATGAACTAGTAGGAAGAGAAGAGATGATCAGTTCACGAGCTGCTTGAACTAAGTCGCTACAGCGATCTGTCACAACACATTTAAAAGACACAAAACAGTATTTATTGTTTACATTTCATTAAAGATGACAAAATTTGAAATTTTTCATATCA
The DNA here is from genome assembly GCA_037101425.1 of Elopichthys bambusa. NCBI lineage: Eukaryota > Metazoa > Chordata > Actinopteri > Cypriniformes > Xenocyprididae > Elopichthys > Elopichthys bambusa. Next base: position 15,230,227 of record CM074448.1, on the reverse strand, counting down.
AAAGTAACGATCTGTCTTGTCTGTCAACGCGTTGTCAGTGTCTTCTTTGCTCCGCAATGTATTTTTTACTGTGTGAGATTGGCATGGCTTGTCGGACGTAGCAAAAGTAACTAAAGGGGGCGGGTCTTTGCGAATGGTCTATTGCCATTAATGTTAAACAAAAAGAATTTTGACATTTTTGATTTTGGGTCAAAATAATACGCTTGACATCATAATACATACAGTACCTGGATCCTAAATCATGTTATTATAAGTGTGTGTGTGTGTGTGTGTGTGTGTATATATATGTGTGTGTATATATACATTATGTGGCATATAATAGACTAGGCATATACTGCCATTATACCCTTTGATATTTCCTTTGGAAACAACATTTGGAAGCATTAAACATGTCATTTCATAGTTCATGATTGAAAGAGTAAAGCTTTCAAACAGAACATTAAAAATTGCTGCAATGTGAATCAAGTGATTCTCAGAACAACAAAGATTTATTAAAGGAAACATGACATCAAAATTATGACCTCATTTATTTTCCTTTGCTCCTAGTCTTACTATGCAGAATTAGATTAGGAATAGGATCATGTCTGTCTTTGTAATAATTCCTTAAATTAACGGACTAAACTCCTAAACTTAATGTCCTTTTAAGCTAAAGTCACCAATGCCACTTAAATTTCAACCCCTTGCATTCAAGTCTGGCTCTATTCTTCTATGGAACTTCAATTCCCAATGGATAAAATCAAATCCCATCCTAGATTTCCTCATTGAATATCCTGTTTCACTTTAAAATATGTCACATTCCAATTTAAGCAAATGGGTTGAGAATGTCATTTTGTAATGATTTATGCAATATAATAATAGTAAATAAATAAAATGAATTATGTAATATAATAATAGCTGGTCAGGCAGTTTTATGCAAAGAATGTTTTTAAATCTATAACGCAAACGACTTTGCTTATGCATTAACTATCAATTCTCCATATGCAATTAGATTTTTTTGTATAAAAAACAATTACACTTTAAAGCATGCCAAGCTGCAATATTTAAAGCAAAATCTATATTTGTTGATGGTTAGCTTTGCCAATAAAATGACTGAAAGGGTACTCTTAAAAGATTTGTTCACTTTTAAATGTAAATTACCCCAACCTTTACTCACCCTCAAGCCATCAGGTGTATATGACCTTCTTCTTTCTGATGAACACAATCGGAGGTATATTAATAAATACCCTGACACATCAGAGCTTTATAATGGCAGTAAGCGGGATCAACTAGTATGAGCTGAATAAAGTGACTCCATCCACATCCATCCTTCATAAACGTGTACTCCACACAGCTCCGGGGGGTTAATAAAGGCCTTCTGAATCGAAGCGATACGTTTGTGTAAAAAATACCCCCATATTTAACAAGTTAAATATATCTAGCTTCCGCCTTCCATATTCTTTTTACGAAGAAAGTGTAAAACTCTCGCAGTTCAAAAACCTTACGCTACGTCCTATGCCTTCCCTATTCAACTTAAAGCTTAACTAACGCGATGCCAGTTCCGTTTTTTTTTTTCTTCGTAATTTGAATACGGAAGGCGGTCTGGCGGAAGCTATACATTTTACTTCATAACTTGTTAAATATGGATTTTTTTTACACAAATACATCGCTTCACTTCAGAAGGCCTTTATTAACCACCCGGAGTCGTGAGAGTACACACACGTTTACGATGGATGGATGTGGATGAAGGCACTTTCTTCAGCTCATACTTGTTAATCCCGCTCACTGCCATTATAAAGCTTGGATGCTTGGATGCTCTGATTGTGTTCATCAGAAAGAAGAAAGTCATATACACTTAGGATGGCTTGAGGGTGAGTAAAGCTTGGGGTTTTTCATTTGAAAGTGAACAAATACTTTAAATGAAATAAATATTAAAAGTGATAATTAAAATAAACTTTCATATTCATGGTAAGAATTTTAAAAGGGAATCCATCTTCCAGTATATCTCAATATATAATGCACTGTTTCTGCAATAAACTATGTTCTCAGAAAGAACACAGCATCATTAGAAATTCATATTCAAGTTATATTTAAAATATAAGACAATGTATATAAGACAATATAAGTTATAGTGTTACTTTTCCTAAACAGCTGTTATAGTTTGGAGATCAAAATCTGACCAAACAATAAATGAGCACCATAACCCTTAAGAGAGACACCAAAGTCATGCCTTTGGAAGACAGGTTTTTGAGAATAGCATTTCTTACATCACCACAAGACGTTGAAGCCATGGTGTATTTGCTGTCTCTACCCTACGACAAAGAGGTTTAGCATTTGATTTTTGATGTTGAGCTCCTCTACGCTTTGAAGAGCTGGACTTCAAGTTGACATTCATTGGAGTCCCCCTTAAGCTGAAGAAATGGGTCCCCGATGGGCACTGGACTTTGTGCCCACTCACCCTGAGCCGCCCCACCTCTATCTGATCCTGCGCGGTCATCGCAGGTTTAGAGACAGGGCAACAGCCAGGATGACGCTGGTTAAGATGCAGAATGGAAGCCAGGTCTTCAGGAAGCCTAGGCAACTGTAGAAGGACAGAAGAAAATGTGAAAAAAAAAGGGACACAGGAAGTGAGACAAATTTTAACCAAAGACAAAAACGTAAAAGATATATTCTCATATGCTAGTGGTGCTTGTCTGCGCAAAACGTGCCAGCATGATGCAAAGGTTTTCTGCGTGGTTTCTAAATGGTCAGCAGATAATTTATATTATTTATATATATATATATATATATATATTATTATTATTATTATTATTATTACAATTGTACTTTCTGGAGGTCCAATCAAGTTACTTGCCAAAATATAATGCTTATGGTTAGGGGTTTGTTCAAATCTCTAACCCAATGTAGAAGCAACACTAATATGTGAAAAAGAAGTACACTAGCAAACAGCTGTACATATAATATACTATTATACAAGTGGAACTGAATGTAATGTTTTCGTACACTTAATTGCATGTTATTTGCAATTAAACTAAAATGTGTTATATTAAAGTATATTAAATGCAATTAGTTGAATTTTTGTGGGCTTTTTTGACCAATGTAAGGACTAAAGTACATCTTTACATAATTTCATAATTCTGTTGTCTTTGAAATATGGTTAACATTTACTGCTGAATGTACTCACAAGCATTTATGGTAAAATAAAATATACTTTTAATACTTTACGTGTAGTAAATACATCAAAATAAGTGTACTTCTTTAAAGCATGACAAAAGATTATTTTATTATTTTATTTATTACAAAGTGTACTTTGTAGTCTACTTCAGTGTGTGTTAAGAAAGTCATGAAAGTTTAGGGTTAAGGCTAAAGTATTAGTTCACTTTAAAATGAAAATTACCCCAAGATTTACTCACCCTCAAGCCATCCTAGGTGTATATGACTTTCTTTTTTCAGATGAACACAGTCAGAGATATATTAATAAACACCCTGATGCTATCAAGCTTTTTAATGGCAGTGAACGGGAGTCACGAGTTTGACGCTCAAATAAGTGCATCTATCTGTCATAAATGTACTCCACACGACTCCGGGGGTTAATAAAGTCCTTTTGAAGTGAAGCGATACATTTGTGTAAGGAAAATATCCATATTTAACATGCTATAAAGTAAAATAACTAGCTTCCGGCTAAACTGCCTTACGGATTCTACTTACGTCTAAAGCGTAACTTACGCTTCAAACTCTTGACCCCTGTTTACTGCCATTATAAAGCTTGATAGCGTCAGGGTATTTATTAATATAACTCTGATTGTATTCGTCTGAAAGAAGCAAGTCATATACACTTAGGATGGCTTGAGGGTGAGTAAATCATGGGGTAATTTTCATTTTAAAGTGAACTAATCCTTTAATACGCTTAAGTGGCCTTTTATTTAATTAATATTATCTGCAAGTAGGGCTACTTTTTTCAATATATACTTTTAAGATTTTAAGTGTAAGTGCACATTCAATACAATTAAGCACCTTTCTTTTTCACAAGGATGCTTGCCTAAAGCAAACTCCATTAATCACAGGCAAAATTAACAAATGATGAAAAACAAGACAAATTATTATTGTGATATCCTATTACATTCCCCTAAACAGCACACACTCTGTTGATTTAACAATATAAGAGTAGAATATGCTGCAAAACTACAATATTTTGCAAAGTGGACCAGACTTCATGCTGATAGTCAAAATTCTGGCCCTCTCTGACTTCCAATTACTCTACATTCTGATGCAACCACAACAATGTGCTTCCACAAGTTGGAGGACAAAATAGCTGCATCATGAGTTCATACCGGCAGTTCGTTTTTAGTGACTGACAGTAGAATTCTCATAATAAACAGTGATGGATGCACACTGAACACTTTGGGCCATGAGAAACATACACTCAATGCAACGCTTTCAATTACACATGGGTGCCAGTGAGAGACGCCATGACAGTCTATCCTTGTGCGAATCCCTCTCACTCCCTTGGGGCCAATGCACATGCATTGTGTTCTCAGACAGCAACCAGTAGTGTGAAGAAAAAAAAAAAGAAAAAGTTGTGTCTGAAGCAATCCCTTATTAGACTTGAGTGGACAGCTTCAGGTGCCATGTAGATGCCTTTTTAGCTGACACCCAAAACAGAGTACTGGGTCCAATTTCTCAGTCCTATAATTATGTAATCCTGCAGCAGAGAGGATTTAGGATATAAAATAGTCGCAAACACAGATAGGTGGAGTGATACAAACAATGAAAAGTTCCAAAATCTCTTAATTCATCCATGATTAGCACATAACAGAAGCGTGTGGCGCATTCTACTAATGGTTATTACCTCTCTTTTTTTATGAATGACATTGCCCAAAATTACCTAACTTCTAGAATCTAGAATTAAATGCCATCTGATAGGCTAAAGGCCCAGATATACCTAAAACAAAAATCAATGAACTGGTTTGGCGTCATTTTGAACAAAATCAGGCCAAAACGAAGTTTGTTTTGGAAGTATGTTTCGATGCCAACATAATCCAAATCTATATGCTTTCTTAACTTGACATTTTGTTTTGTGTTTATTTTGTTATTAATCATGGGATAATTTTCATTTTTGGGTGATCGATCCCCATAGTCCCCATAGTCTTATATATGTTGACACAGTAAATAATAATAATCAGATCTCAAGATCTGCTTGACAGTTACAAGAATCCCTGTAATCCATGGGATTAAAAAAATGTATTGTTTATGTTTGTTGCTTATTCAACTTAAGGTTACTATGAGGTGCACTTTATCTCCTTTATTAAAACATACTACATCTAAACTTAGAGTTGAAATGATAAAATACAATGCAGTGGTCCTCTGCTTTAGGTCTGTAGGTTACTATTTCGAGAAGCATTACCAGGGAGCATTCACTTTGGCTGTGCTTTACTAGACAGTACTTGGATGGCAAAATATACTGCAAAAATGAAACCGTGCACTCGGTTGGACTAAAACTAAAAAAAAAAAAAGATTTACAGATGTGTGCGCCCACATCTTTTCCCCCGGAATATACAAGATAAACGTATTTCATTAATTACAACAACTCTAAAAAAAAAAAAAACACAAAAAAAACAATCAGGCCTAATAATTATTCAAATGTGGCGATTTATCACAAAGTTTTGAACTTACATCCAGTCTACACTGTAGTGCTGATCATATTGCAGCAAAAGTGAATAGAGCCCATTATAATCAGTGATCCTCATAAATATTTTGAGCCAGATAAATACTGCTCTGAAAAAAAATTGCATTATCTGATAGTAATATTCCCCCACCTAAACCGCATCAGTGTAATTATCTACTACACAAACGTTTGGGGTCGGTAAGATTTTTTTAATGTTTTTTGAAAGTGCTCACCAAGGCTCTATTTATTTGATCAAACTACAGTAAAAACTACAGTTTTTTACCATTTTACATATTTTACCATTTAATATAACCGTTTTCTGTTTTAATATATTTTAAGATGTAATTCATTCCTGTGATGGCAAAGATATATTTTCAGCATCATTACTCCAGTCTTCAGTGTCACATGATCCTTCAGAAATCATTTTAATATGCTGATTTGCTGCTCAAGAAACTGTCAAATGAGTCAAATGTCTTATTATTATCAATGCTGAAAACAGTACTGCTTAATATTTTTGTACAAACTGTAATGGATTTTTCATGATTATTTAATGAATAGAAAGTTCAAAACTTTTGAACTTCAGCATTTATTTGAAATAAATCTTTTGTAACATTACAAGACATTTGTAACAGCCTTTACTGTGACTTTTGATCAATTGAATGTGTCCTTGCTCATTTGTTAATTTAAAAAATAATAACCCCAAACTTTTGAAAGGTAGTGTACTTATTATTAGTAGCCTGGTGTGTAGCTAACTACTTTTTAAAAAGGATAACTTGTCATAACTTGAGTCTAGTCAGATATAATTATGTGTAGCTTGGAGCATGGCAAACTACAGTGTAAATGTTAAAGTATTCTAATCTGGACAACAGCAATTTGAAATCATATTTATGAAGTTGCACAAATTACACCAAAAAAAGATCTGAAATCAGATCAAAGCACAAACACTAATATATTTGAAAGCAACAGTGTGAAAAGCTCTATTAATCCCACCTGACGTGTTTTCCATGAATGAGTGAGAGTAGGCAGAGATTCACCATATTCCACGAGGTGCTGTTGTCATAGCGCATCAAGTTCAGTGCCATAGCAACATGTGAGTGACAATTGTCACAACAAAGGTTGTGCTGGAGGGAAAGCAGATATAACTGTCAGGAAATAGACAGCAGTTTTTCTGTACGGATGCTCATAGAATCCCCCCCCCCAATCATTCTATAATAAACTGTCACATGAGATATCAACATAAGATTGCAAAGTTTTTGATTTTCATAACTGTACAATATGTGAAATGGGGAAGAACCACATATTACCATTCTCTGTTTATACTCTTCTGATGCATTGTGAATTGCTGTGTCCCACACATTAGATCCACTGGCATATACTTTACTTGCATCTAACATCCAGTACCTGGGAATAAAGCAGATAAACACTGGCCAGTATGTATTATGAAGCACATCTATCAGATAAAGCCTAACCCCACAATGCAGTTCAACAAGCCAAGTAATTTCTTTTATAACCACTGTTGGAGGACCTTCAAGGTGACATATGTAAGGCTATGTTCACACTGTCAGTCCAAATCCGATTATTTGTATATCGAATTGGAATCTGATCTAAATTATTGACTGTCCACACTGTGTATCGCAACTGTTCAGTTCGATTTATGTGTCCTGTGGTGCTCTTTCATGAATATCTGCATTGGTTTTTATGGTAATGACGTTGCGTTTAGTAGGCATACGCCAAAAACAACAACAGCAAAAGCAACATGGAGGTGTTTTTTTATTTATAACATGACAATGTTAGCTGTCGTGCTGAACTACTGCGTCCTTGTGCGTGGCTTTATTTCGTGCTGTTGTCTCTGTCGCAATCAAATTTCAACCTGTCTTCATTATATTGTAATTTTATGCTTGGCCGGCACTTCGTAACAACACAACCTTGTTTCTTCAGTGACTTTTAACATGTTTCCTATAACATCGTCTGACATGTTTACATGGTGTGAGAAAATGACAAACCAAGCCAAATCCGCAGAGCAGTCAGACTGAAACGGATTTCAGGAATGCAATTTGAATAGTATTTCAATCCACATATGAATATAGCTCAAAACGGATTGGTAAAATTGTGAAAAAAAACAAACTTTTTTGCTAAATATGATCGAATTCCAATCAGATATGCACAAAAATCGTATTTTGACTGACAGTCTGAACATCTTGGATCATTAAAGCTGCAGCCCGTAACTTTTTTTGGTTAAAAATGACCCAAAATCAATTTTTGAGCAAGTACATAACCAGTTAGTGTTTAAAACTCCTTACCTTAGCCGATTCACAATGGTAAACTTGTAATAGTGTTTTCTAATTCGCATGATACCTGTAGGTTTCCACAGGAGATTCGAACATGCTGCCATTCGTCTTTGCATCATTACGTCACATCTGTTTATATAAAGAAGGAGTCCCAGCTAGTAGGCTATATCGCATGTGCTGCAGATGACGGAAGATTTATAGCCTTTTCTCACAGCAGCTGGAATAATTAAACTTATCATTTTGATGGTGGATTTTATGGTATGACAAATGGACAATTATAGATTAGACTGTACAGAAATTGAAATCTACAGGTAACGCTAAATACACGTAGTCACGCAATGCTAATGTTGTTAACATTAACAATTCAAGAACAATAATAATATTAGAACAATAACAAGAATAATAATAATTTGCACGGTTTGATGTGATATTAGCTAAGTGATCACCATTGGTGGCGCGATTTATTGTAATGCTTTTTTTCCCCCTCAGTTGGTCAGAACAAAAGTGGCAGATTTGTTACTTACTTGTTCAAATGACATTTTCTGGTGAAAATTCTTATTTTGGTCATACTTCCAAGACTACAGTCTGTGATTCCGAAGTACCTGTACAGTATCCACCAGTGCAGTGACTGACAGCCACACATTCTCCTCAAAGCATTAGATTAATCCGTGCTGAGGAGCCGTGCCGATGCACAACCCACAAGATGATAATTCTGCAAATAACTGCAATTGCAGGTTTCGAACAGAGATGGCAACAAAGAGGCAAAACTTATGGACTGCAGCTTTAAATACTTTCTTGTTTCCCAGCTTAATATACAGAGAGAACTAGAAGTAAGCCATTCATAGATTGATTCCCCCCAAAAATAGTAAATGTGTTTTGAGCATGCTGACCAACCCAACACAAGAACATTGACTCACTTTGTTGGTCTTCCAAACGCCATGTTGTCTTCCTGCAAGAGCAGCAAAATAGACCATTAATAAACTCTGTATGTGTGTACAATGTGACAACTAACAACAACAAATCTCTAAGCATAGGTGTTTTGTTGTTGTTGTTATTTTTAAAAAAATCATAACAGATGTATGGAAACTTGTTTCCACCATGGAATAAAAAAAAAGGTAATTAAGACTTTTTAATCTCACAATAATGACTTTTCTTCCTTGAATATATGAGTTTAAATCTCGCAATTCTGAGGAAAAAAAGACAGAATTGCAAGAAATAAACTTGAAACTGCAATGAATTAAAGTCAGAACTGCGAGATATGAACTCTGAATTGCAAGAAATATAAAAGTCAGAAATGCGAGAACTCGAAATTGCAATAAATAAAAGTCAGAATTGTGAGATAAATAGCAGCAATTACCTTTTTAATTGCAAGTTTATATCTCACACTTCTATTTTTTTTCTTGCAAATCCAAGTTTATAAATAATAAAAAGCCACAATTACCTTTTTTTTTTTTTTTTAATTATTATTCTGTGGCAGAAACAAACTTCCATACATATCCCTTTTTCCTGACAGATGTCATTGTGAATTCACACTTCTCTCTGTGGGATCAAGTATTCCAGTGAGATTTGTATGACCTGGAGCTATCTGTTAGCATGCCACTCATTTCAAGTAAGTTTATTGAAATCAGCTATCTTTGCTCAAGGCAGCTCAATTCTGCTGCCAGGCCATGTGACTAATGACTGTAGAGCTGCAGCTGATGACAGCACGAATTGCCTGACAGCACCACAAGACCAGTAGCAACAAAAAGCCCTTTCAGTAGCAACTGTAATAAGTCTATTTCAGTCCATTCAAATCTATACCACGCTTTAAATAGCACTACGCAATCAAACAACACCTACAGTAACATATAATGAAATATTCAAGTTTTAGATATTGCTTAGTCAAAGTTCATTGGACATATATTTTTTAAATTTTCTTTATTTTATAGATAGATAACGGATAGATAGGTGATTCAGTTGCAGGCGGCATTTTCTGACGAGATGCGGGAATTCTTTTGCATTATGGGCATTCTTTAGCCTTTGAACACTCGTTATTGCAGTGCATTATGGGATTGAATGAGTGCACTCGATAACGTCCACTATGGTTTCGGACACCACTACAAATGGCTGTCCCCTCAAATATTGCCCTATTTAAGGGTGCAGGGGATGATTTCATACACAGCCATTGTTGATTCTGAACTGCTAAACTTAACTAAACTTAATGTTTATTTTGTGATTAATGTGATTTTTTGCAGTGTAGAGATTTGATGTGGTCTTTTGACATAGATCAGTAAGCAACTGCTTAGCAACACCCTAGCGTCCATATAGCAATGTGGTAAAAGACCACAAGCAACCACCTAAAACACCGAACTGTTGCAACATATTTTGAAGGTGCAAACATCATATACATAATCTTCTGAAATGTAATAATCAGGAATTAGGAATTTCTAAAACTCCGTGAACTTACTGTAAACTAACCTCAACCCACATCGCCCGCTCATTCCACATGAGAGATGTGTTTAAGTCCCTGTCAGCCACAAGCGGAGTTAAGTGCAGCAGATTGTAATGCACTTCAATGTGTGCTGGCCCATATCACCGCAGGTCAAATAACCACATCCTCTCATGTTACCGGCCTCGCTCTACCCAAGACATTTCACTTTTGCTCCTGTCTGACAGAGATCTGCTTAAAGGATAATGTCCAAACCTGAAGTAAACTGCTTTTGTATTATGTTAAATTTAAGTTTTGTTTGAACAGCTTGTCTAAATTTGTTCAGGATTCTTATGAACAAGCGGTTGGGTCTCTTTTGTGGTTCCATTTAATACTAAGTGCATTATGAGATAAAGTTGCCCTGACTGTGAACTCAAACTCAAATACTATCATGTATTTTTAACAAGAAGACTCCAGAATTCTGGAAGTGGCTGAGAACATTGCAATTATCAGGACAGAAAGCCCACGGAGCAAAAGGATGGAGGTGTAGCTTTCACTAGATGTCCTATTACAGACAAGATTCCTCCTCTGCTCTGCACCTTTTTGCACAGGTATGGATTTTTCTGTTGGAAATAACACGATGTGCTTGTACAGAGTCACAGAGGAAGCAGGTGGCAAATATTGAACTTTCCAGCGATTTCTAGTGAAAGCTAAAATGATCCACTTATGAACGGAACTTATAGGAATTTTGCACCAAATTATAGAGACCTTTATCTAGAGGAACACTCTTCCCTGCACAAACTTGTTAAGTCAAACTTTATAAGGCCTTTATATGTCAACAAAAGGTTGTTTGACATTGTTGAGGTCAGACAGGAGCAAAGTACAAGCCCAGTCAGGTCATTTATGCCTGGGCCGTGTTATCTTGCAGTAACAAGCTCATTGTTGCCAGATTGAAAGAGATCCAAACCATCTATAGATTTAAACCTGCACAACTTGGAAATTTTCCCAATTTTATACTCATTTTTTGTAATCTGGCAACCATGAGCATGTGCTCCCTCTCCACTGTGAAAAAGTGCTGGCAAACATGTTCATAGACGCTCAAAGAAATGCTGTGTTTCTTCTCAACTTAACGGTACACTCTTGTTGGAAACACTACCAATTAAATTAAATTTTACCATGAGCCATGACTGTCACGACAATCAGTGTTCATCATTACATTAGCTATGCGTGAGAATCACTTTTAAATGTGTGATATGTTGTTCCCTGTGGTTGTAATTCCTGTATAAATGTCATCTCTGTGCCACATTAAAGGGGGTAGTTCAACCAAAAATGAAAATTCTGACATAAAAATTTCAGTTGGATGGACAAAAATGATGAAAGAATATTAAAAATATCTTCATTTGTGTTCAGAAAAAAGTCAACAACATAAAGGCGAGTAATTAATGACAAAATTTTAATTTTTGGGTGAACTATCCCTTTAAAGTCCAAAGTATACTTCGGCCGTCCACGTTCTGCGACGGTCAGCGCACTGTCCATGTGATGTAATTTTCATCATCGGGAGGATCCGCTGACATCCCCGGACGGTGTACAGAACTTTTCTTGTTCTATCCTTCAGAGCAAATATTCTGTAATTGACAAGACTCAGTGCTGCCCTCTGACATCTGGTAGAGTATTAAAAAAGCAATTTTACTGCACGTGTTTAAAACGTCCATCCGTGAGTATACTTTGAAAGCTGTGCGGACAGGACTGTGCGTGAGACAGAGCGGAACACGGAAAATGAAATATACCTGGGCCTTAAGAATAGTTAAAGTATTCTATATCTGGGCCTAAATAGTTAAAGTATTTGGCTATTAGTTCAATAGCCAACAATGCCTAAGAGACATCGATGGAAAGAGAAAGTGATTATGTTAGAGTTAAAGTGCACAGCATAAATGAGTACACCCCCTCTGAAAAAAAAAAAACCAAACATGTATTTTCTTTATGATCACTAACACAATTCATGGAAAGATGGCAAAACTAAAATGTATTAAACATATACATAATAAAAACTAAGAAATATATGTCATTAATACCCATAAAATAAGTAAATTAGCCAATTTTGTTTAAATTAAGGATTGCAGAAATGAGTACACCCTAGATTTAATTCAACTAATGTATAATATTCTAGTACTTAGTATGCCCTCTATAATTTTGAATATACTGCTCTGACCCTTCTTGGCACGGAGTGTAAAAGTTCATGACAAATTGTCACCTCTGTCCTGTTTAACTTCTGGATGATGAGCTCCTTAAATGTGCTGATCTTTAATGGGGAGTGTTGCTCAACTCGTCTCTACAGAATCCCCCACAGGTGCTCAAAAGTGTTAAGATTGAGTGCAATACATGTCCACAGAAGGTTTTTCACCTTGGGAGAATGCATATCCTCATTGTCATGTTGAAAAAAATGCCCAACAATGCAGGGAATGAGGAAAGGGTAACATCTTCTGTTTCAAGTTTGTGTATTAAATTACACAGTGGTGTGTGAATTCATGACAGCATTGATCAAGCACAACCCCCTCACACCTTCAGCACTCATACATCCTTATATAAGAGCTTTACTACCACTGAACTTTACTGTGGGAACCAGGCACTTCTCACTGTACTCCTCCTCTAGAAACACCATAACATTTTGGATGCTAAATTATCCAAAATGAGTGATTTGGTCTCATGAGACCAGAGTATTGATTCCCAGAATCTATATTTTGGAAATATGGGCTTTGGAAATTGCTAACTGACTTTATTGTGCTTTGGCTACAGTAGGTAGTTCCAGTGAGAACAACAACCATGCATGTAATTTCTGCAGGCTCCATCTTACTCTGTGAGATAAACAATCACTCTTTTCATAGCTTTTGCTGGCTCTGAGACAATTGCTTGGTATTTCTCCTGCCTTTTGTCTAGCAAAAAAAATCCCTCATCACTAAATGAAAGCTTAAAATGAAGGCCTGATTATTTCAGGGGTCTTGTCACAAGTCCATTGTTTTTGAATTACTTTTGCTATATTTTCACACTTAAAACAATGATTTGGTAATCCCCTTGTACCACTGTCCTCTTTTGTGCTAAGAAATAAGTCTCCTGAGAGTTCTCTCCCAAGTGCTTCCATTGTTGTCAGCATTAAGTCTGAGAATGATTCTGTCGGCTATATAACAATTTTAATTGTCAAGAAATTACTTCTCTTTAAATGTTTTGGTTCAGCATACTTACCTGTTGATCAAATATTGCCTTAAACTTACACCAGAAAATGTTTATTTAGTTTTATTTAGTAACTTTTAGGAGGGTGTACTCATTTTTGCTACACAACATTTTATCACCTTGATAAGAAAATCTTTAAAAACAAAAAATTAAAAATGATAGGAAAATTTAAATTAAAAGGAAATTAAAACTGTATCAGTCTGGTCTTTGTGAAGTCAGACAAACAGAATTAGATCATGTTATTATAACTAGGCATTGTCCTGCATGTATTCATTTTAATTGGAAAACAAAATTGGTATGGTGCGCTTTCTATGAAACAGGTGACGTGCAACTTGCATTTAAAATATCCATTCATGCACTCTCTCATGTATTCCTGGAGAGACAAACCAACCGTGCATGTGAACATACTTACTGAGACAAAGTATGGACCTGCAAAATCACGGATCACTCCAGTGGAGGTGCAGATGCCCATGTGGCCAATGAATGGAAACAGCCATCTGAAAGGGTAAAAACAAAGAAAAGCATATAATATTCTGTTTTATTGGAGAAACATTGCCTCAAATCAATGTTTATTCATTTTCCAGGACGACAATTTTTTTTTGGAGTTTTTTTGAACTTTTAGGAGTACACTACCATACAGAGGACCTCAACAGTAAGGGGCCGTTTACACAACACCGTTTTCAACTAAAAATGTAAAACTCTGGCCGTTCATTTTTACGAAAATTGCGTTTTGGGGGCCTAAAAATGTAAACTTTTGAAAATGGGCTTCACGGTGCACGTTTAAAAAAATAATATAGTTATAGTCTCTGTGCACATTATGTGTTCAGTCTACAGGCACGTAGTGTTTCTTTACAAAGTGACATTGCCAACTACTGGCCTGACATGCACATTACAGCGAAAAACGCAAAGGAAAAAATATTTCAGTTTTAGTACATCGCTGTTGTGTAAACATTCCTGATTATTACACATTAAAAACAACAAAACTTCAATTCCACTTGACCCTTTGCAAATACCCACCCCCCTTAGTTACTGTTGTTATGTCTGACAAGCCATGGCGCTCTCACGTCACACAACACATCATGTTCTCACACAGTGAAAAATACATTGCGAAGCAAAGAGGACACTGACAACATGCCGACAGACAAGACAGAGCAGGTTACTTTTGGCATTAAACAAAGTCTCAGCTTTCAAAATTTTTATTTTTATTTTTTTAAAGAAATTCAAACAAATACCATTTTGTGGCTCTTTAATGTGTCATGACAGATCGCTGTAGCACCTCAGTTTAATCGGCATGTGAACAGATCCTCTCTTCCTACTAGCTAGCACGAAATATACATAAATGAACATCAGAATGTATGTTGTTTTAACTGCAGAAAGACGTCAATACACACAATTTTTCAAGTTCAAGCTCACTGACGTTAATCTAACTCTCGTGTGTTTTTTGGGAGGACAAGTAAGTGAGCCCAAGGCTTGATGCTGGAGAGTGCCCTTTTCAATATCATACACCTGGCCAAAATCCAGCTTCCCCTGCTGATTCATATTCATATTATTTTGGCTTTGGAATTAAAACAAGCAGGGCAACAGAACCAGCAATCCAAAGGACAACCAGATAAGGAAGAGGATTAGACACTAGACCAACATTCCTATAAAAGTGATTAAAAAAGGTATTATCAACAGAGCTCTCAGGGGTGTAATATGAACAACAGTATGAATATCCTGGATAAAACAGCCCCAGTGGAGTTTCAGAAGTGGAGTAGGGCATACGCCAGCACCCCAGATATGGTCCTGTCCATGTGCATATTTATCACAGAGTGTCCTACAGAGCAAGCCGCTGACCCAAATACAGGAGACAAACAAAACATGGGGCAAGGAACTCTCACACTGAGATAATCTGCAGTGGAGGACACCAGGGGACTGGTCTAAGATCAGCTGTAAGCAGTCTAATCTCAGCAAATGTGATTATTAGAAGGAGTTTGGATTCTGATCCCAGATAAGAACATTAATGGGTGCCTCTTGTTGATGTTAGTGAACTCAAGTTCCATCCTAAGACTAATGCATCAAAGATTCAGCAAAGGTGTCGTGTTTGCAACTAATGGTCATAAATTATAATGTATGTTATCGAATTACTGTGATATGCATTACAAAATGGTACCATCACTGTACCATGCTACTTCTATACTACGTTTCTGTAAGGAGAAGAGAAAACACTGTAATCATTTTCTTATATAACAAACAAAATACAGAAGCTGACCAGAAAGTGTAAAATCTCATTTACACCAAAGAAAATAACTGTAATTATGAAGTATTAATGAAGTATTAATAATCGTTCTAATTTTATAAGAATAGTGCAACATTGTCCACCCACTTTTTCAGCAGCATTGGTTCTGGAAGTATTTTTTCCATTCATTTCTCCCATAGGGATTTCAAAAAAATTCTTTGTTAAAGCATTATAAGCCATGAGCCAAGCCAACCAGCTACGAGGAGAATCCTAACATTACAAACTTTGATTTGAAGCAACAAAGTACAAAAATACAAAGGTACAAGACTGTGAAGTATTTTGAGAGCATAGGGAGACTCGATTACGTTATTTGCGTTTCTTCATGGGAGTGGGCGGGGCTAAAGAGATCTTTTGCTGTGTTTTGCTTGTTTTGACTCTAGTATCATGGGTAATGTAGTTTTTCACCACAAATTCCACTGTTAAACATAATTATTTTAACACTAAGTTGAAATAATGTGGGCTAACGACTTCGACAGAAGCAAATACTAGCAATTAACAGCCTCACAGTAAGGCTGTCTTTAAAGTTTTATAAGTTATTATTAAAAATCAATTTCCCTATGGGAAAAAAATTGAGTTTTTGCTTACAAAACCCGACTATTGCACCCAATAGGGAAATCCGCACCCCAACTATAATGATAACAGCACAGAAAAACAATATCGTTGGAATCACTTTCAAAACTTTTTTTTTTCAGCTGTTGACCAATAAAAACATAGACAGCCAATCAGAATCCACCCGACCTGAAAGAGCTTGAGCATTTAAAGTGGCAGACAACGTAACTGCAGAGCATACTTACAATAAACAGTACGCTATTGTGCATTTGTGTGGACGCTAATGTAATTTTCTTTATAGTTATCATTCTTGGTGTGAACGGACCCTAACCTTCTTAAACAGCTTTTCTAGTCATTTATGATTACTGGATCAGGATTTAGGATAGGGACAGAGTTTGCACACACAAAGAGCAATTTTTAGCCAATGAAATAGTTACTGAAATTTTCATGAGTTTTAGGGATTTTTGAAATTTCCATGCCTTTTGCAGGCTTGGAAATGTCAATGTATATATCCTTTTATTTTCAGGTTTTCCATGACAATGGGAACCCTGGTACATTCTAACATTTAGTGTCATATTTTCACGTTTTAGTCTATGATGTAACACTTGTCATGGTATTATGTGATATTATAAAGCTTTTACTTTACAGGCGGTTGATAACAAGAATCTAAATAGGACTACAGAGGTTGTCAGGGAAATTAAATGTCATCCCACTGAACAGGTAAACTCATGTGTGTTTATAATCATGCAAACTACTCCAACTATAAACTGTCAGAGAAGTTGTTGGAAGTGACATTTAAGTCATGCAACCATGGTGTACTTTGTTTTATCTTTTTACTTCTGCAGATTGTATTTATTCATAAAAGGTGTTCATATGATTATTGATATAGTTTATCATTAGATTATTATGATTAACAAAACATGTAAGAATGATAAACTTTTGTTAGTCACAGAACTTATTTCCATAAAAATCCATAAGTCGATAGAAATTATTATTATTATTTTATTTTTGATTTTTGAGAAAACCAGGGTGATGCTAACTTACAGGTTGGCCTACAAAAAATGTCATCATTGAAGCACTTAAAGCTGCAAAATGTAGATTTTCGCAGCTAGAGGTTGCCTATTCAAAACAATGATGACGCGGAGTTTGAGCGCGGAATCTTGGGAGATGTTGTCTTTACCTCACAGCCGGTGGAAAAGAATCGGGACAGGAGTCGGGCAGAAATCATGTTCATGGATGAGATTATTAACATTACTGTAGTATGAAGCAGAGCAGGGCCGAGTGATGTTGGAGCTGAATGAGGCCGCTGGAGCGATTGCTACTGTTGAAAATGATGTTATAACGTTACTCTGTGCGTTCGCTCGGCGGTTGCTGTGAATCACTTGATGCACACTGCAGTAAAATAGATTGATATTAGAATATCATATTAATAAATGCTGGGTGGCTTGTGTTGATAAATGGCATGCAATACATTTTTTAAACGTATTGCATTATGGAGAAAATGCTGTATTACTGTTACTAAAAAATAAAGCTGCATCTGATTATGCTATGTTAGCTATTTTACAAAATAGTGTTTTTCTCTGAGGCATGGTACTCTCTGAAAAATCAAGAAAACTAGATTTAAAGTAATAATTATAAAAATCCACCCAGTGCTTTTTTTTAATCCCCACAAATCATAAGCACTTTGTCAGATCAAGCCGTTCACAGATTCTTGGCAAAGTGACGTAAATTTGCACAGGCCCCTCCCACGACTCTTGAAAGACACTGCCGTTTTAGCATAGACTAAAGTAAGTGAGCCGTAAACAGACAGTCCGCCATTGTTTCGACAAGAATGTCTCCTAATCAACTGAGGCGTTTGGACATCTGAGCCGCTGAAGACGCAATGGATTAATGTTGTTTTTGAAGGGAATGCGCCCCCGGATCTAGCTATATGCGTTTATGTCTGCGCTAAAAAGTTTATGTTTTGCTAAAAAGTTCCTGAAGGATGGATCAGTACCACCAGAAGACGTGAGTAACATTATATTTTTTTTATTAATCTTTGCAAATCGCCATTCCTAATAATGTGCTAGTTAGCAAGTTCCATGACGAATGCGGCTAAAGTTAAAGGCCAGTTCACTCCGCACAGATAAACGCCAACAAACACATCTGTTGGAGTTTGTTGGATCAGGACGCAGCCTCCAAAATGAGACGCAGCTAGTGCGATACCCCTGTTGGCGTCTGTTGCCATTGGTCGGAGTTTGTTTTCACCCGACTGAACATGTTTAATCGGCGTTTGTTGGATCGGGGAATGTCTGAGCAGTGTGGTATGATTTTCCAACAAACAACAACAAACTGTGACATAATCTGGCCTGGCCACCATTGCTGTGTTCGAAATCGCCCCCTATACCCTCATTCACTATTCCCTACATTACTCCACTAATATAGTCCATTTGAAGGAGTGAATGAAACGAGTGAGTGAATTCGGACATCGGTGCATTGTGGGATTGAATGAGTGCACTCAACATCGTCCACTATGGTTTCGGACACCACTACAAATGGCTGTCTCCTCAAATAGTGCCCTATTTGAGGGTATAGGGGGCGATTTCGGACACAGCCCATGACGATGAGCAAGTCCCCTGCAAAGACTGCTGTTTGATCGTGGCGGCGCCTCAACAAAAGCACTGCAAACGTGACATCACAGCTTGTTCATTATCAAAATAATACAGTCGAACAAACATATGTCATTTCTATTTAGAACCTTCTCATTGTAATTCATAACTGCACGTTTATAATGAACAATGTATTAAGGTGATTGTCTTATTACAAACTGTACATTTTATGAAAAGATACCATGGTAACACTACAATAAGGTTTATTAAGGTGATAGTTAATGACGAACAAGTAATGTATTTTAAATGTATTTTAATCGTTTTTGAGCATTTATAACTGCATAAATAAGAATGGTGAGTTCAATCAAAGACTATAGAATAAAGGGACTTTGGTTCAATGCAATCAATACCTGCCAAATAGTGTTTACAGCCCGCCCACTGAAGATAGGGGTGGGGTGAACAGTAGCTCATTATCATTTAAAGGGACATGCACCGAAACGGCTCGCTGTAAAATTCAGAAATTTTAATCAAAGTATGTTATAGACTTTTCATGAAGACCCTAAAGAATAATACTAACTTGTGGGAAATTGGCATCCGATGTCCCGTTTAAACGATAAGACTAAACGTGTTAAGCTATATAACAATAATTTGTTTTCTGTCTATAAATGTAACCAAACAGTTGTTACCTTGTCTAATAAAACATGTAATATATTAAAGCTTCTTTGGTGTTTCCATGGTTTCTACAAAATGGAAAACGGAAACCGAGGGTAACGCGGATATGACGCCATTGATAAGTGTCCCATATCCTTGGTTAAAAATCGCGATTTTCTCACAATTTACAAATAGTTGGAAATATTTGGGATATTGTAAGTACTCAACTGAACAAAATAACACTGGCCTAGTGGTTTTTGGATATTTTACTGCAAAAATCTTACATATTTTGCCTTTGATGATGATCATATGTAGTTTCTTTTAATTGAAAACAATTCTTGTTTGACCTTTACACACCATATTTTTTATTACAAACACATACTATTTTAGCTAATAATCTG
The DNA here is from genome assembly GCA_037101425.1 of Elopichthys bambusa. Classification (NCBI taxonomy): domain Eukaryota; kingdom Metazoa; phylum Chordata; class Actinopteri; order Cypriniformes; family Xenocyprididae; genus Elopichthys; species Elopichthys bambusa. The sequence continues at coordinate 15,210,199 of CM074448.1, read as the reverse complement.
AAGTTCTGTCTGTTCCTCACAGAGAGCTATACTCAAAATATAAAGCATGAGTTGTATAGACTACTTTTTGTCATTTTTGGAGCAGCTCCAGTCTCCATTCACTCACAATAGCGCCAGTCCCCATCCACTCGTATTGTTTCAAATAGTGTGAACACTCTTTAAAATACTCCCAAGAACGTGTGCTCGGTGTTAGAATATTTAAATTTTGAGTTCCGGGGAAGAACTGCATGTTTGGAGCAACATGAGAATGAGTATTTGATGACATTTTTTTTAATTTCATTCTGGGAACTATTCCTTTAAACACAGCGACCAGGTTTTTCTTGTCAGGAAAACTAGTTCAAATTCCAAATCAGTTCATGTTTAACAAAAACACGATTTACACTACTGTCAAAGCGACGCGACAGAACGCTGCCACATCAACAAAGCGGTCCATACCGCAATTGCACAATGACGCCACGCAACGCGTCGCTTGCTGGTGTGATGTTTGGTGTGTAATGCATCCATCATAAACACAAACCTCTTTATACGGGACTGAATCACTTTCAAAGCATTAACATGAAACAAAAGCAACAGTGGAGGCGAGAATCACTCACGATAACACGGGGATTGGCGTCCATACAATACAGTAGGGATAGCGGCTTATGCTCGGGTCTATCCTCTCAAACGCTATGTTATAATTCTTCATGGTCTCTATTTCGACAGAATCCGCCATCACCAGCTGTGAGAAATGAACTTCATTCGTTCCGCTTCCTGGAAGCTGCAGCGCGCTGGCGACACGCGCGGCGCGTTTCCGGGGTCCCTTTGGCTACTGCAGACCACACATTTTATCTATGGTAAATATCAAGCAAACAAAACTTTAAGTACTAACCATTGTGTGAGGACATATTTGACACGAATATACAGATATATGAGTATAAAAGTCATTTGTGTATGGGAGGATCTGGGCATCACGTTATGTTTGTATGTGGATGTATTTATTTATTTATTTATTACATCAATACAAAGAGAATATCAATTAAAACAATGGCCACAGGTATCAAGATAAATTAGAAGATCATTGAACAATTCATACTGCACCAAATTATGAACTATAAATCAAAATGTAAAAGATTTTTAATTGATTTCTTCTTTATATAAATAAATAAAATTTAGTTTTTTCAGACATGGTTTGTTTGCACTTCATTTTCTGAATAAAGAATCTTCTATGTAATAAAAAAAAAATATTCATTTTTTATGCGAGTAGCACTTATTCTGTTACCTTGTTATGAATTCACTTTAATAAAGAGAGATATGATGATATATATGATAAGCTCTGCAACTGAGGCTACTAAGCATCTTTTTCTTTGGATGTGTTTAATTGTGAATATTTAAACAATGCAATTCAATAGTAGCCCACTTAAACTTTAGCATTGCAGTATCTGATCCTTTTGTAAGTTATAGATCAATTACCCTCAAGTTTTCCCTCAGTGCTGTATGGATTGCATTGAAAGAGGATCGGTCTAGAGGAGAAGAGAGGCTCATGGGAATGCTCTGCAGCCATATGTCCTCCTCACTGGCCCCCATTAGACCTGACAGGTGATATATGGTGCACACGGCAAAAACAAACTACTCAGCAAAAGCCAGCGGACGTTGATAAACGAAGGCATGGTGACACAGATACTGTGGGCTCATCATGGCCGAGCTAAGGGAGTTCTCCTGCAAAATGCCACTTCAGTTTTTTTGCCCACATCTAACCCAATTAGGCCAGAAGATGCAGGTAGTGTCTAAACACATCAACTTCATAAAGTCCACTTCCAAGATGTTTCATATATTTTTTCCTTCTAGATTATTCCTTTCCAAGGTCGTTTGTATGCATGCAATTAAAATGATCTCAAAATATTTAGCTTAGCTACAAAAATCCACCTTTTTACCTTGTTACAAAAGAACAACAAACACCATCATAGGATAATGTCTTACAATTAGGGTTGCATATATATATATATATATATATATATATATATATATCGGCAACCATATCGGTATCGGCTGATATATGTTGATTTTTAATGTTATCGTTATCGGCCGGATAAGAAATTCTGGCTTACAATTTAAATAATTTCCTGATTTTTTTCTGTGTAACGGATGTAGGTCTGATCTCAAGAGGTGCTCTAGTGACTGACACTAGAGACTGCGGTCTTTAACCTCCTTGTTAGAGTGCCCGACTCCCATGCCGGCGGACCCGGGTTAGAGTCCCATTTAGAGTGGGCGGTTCGAACAGGAAGGGTTACATCTGCATTATCATAATTAGAATGAGATTTTATTTTTTGCATTATGTTAATAAGACATTATTATTATATTTAACATTAAAAATGAAAAAAAAAAAAATAGTAGATAGTAAAAAGATAATTTATTTTCTTTATGTAAAGTATAATTTCTTATTTTTCCTTTAGATTTTGGGGCAAAATAACCCAGCCATGTGCTTGACAGGTTTTGTGAGATAGTCAACATTAAGTAGCATGTATATTGTTGTTTTTATATAACTGAAAATAATAATTTTTTGTAGAATCTGTCATATTTTTATAGAGTTTGCAGTATTTTTGTCATGTTGAAAATAAAGTTGAGAATAATTGCAATCATTCTGTTTGTGATCACCTGTCCAGCAGAAAGTGCCCCGGGGGAGATGCTGCTGCCCTTTGCTTTGAGGGATGTGCTACATAACATTTCCTCCTTGGTGGGCGACACACAGACATCTCAAGGGGAACATCCATATTTCTATGGCTTAAAATAACAAGCTTCATCCTAGATGACATCTAGACCATATGTAACAGAGGTTAATTTAGTCTCCCTGCTGGCTGTGGAGCAATGCTGTTTCACACTGATGTCTGTAATGAGCGGGGTGATCTATTAGAATTACATTCCTTCAGTGAAAAACAACAAGCATGAATGAATTCTCTTGAGAAGCAGAAGGACATATTTATAAGAAAACGTCAGCACATACACTGTAATGAGGGCTCATTCTTACATGAATGAATTTAACCAGGCTTTTAGTTTTTAGTTTAGCAGTTTATTATACAGTGACTGCAGTTAATGTTGGTGTATAATAATTGTATAGTAATTCAACAACAAGGCAATCATTACATCTATTTAAACTTTTCATGTAAGCTTTTTTAAATATGAGGACTCATGAAATGTCCTCATATTTCATGTTTACGTTGTAATACCAGTGTAATACCCATGTCATTATACAAATTTGTGTCCTCAAAAATTACAAAAGCAAGCACACACACACACACACACACACACACACAGGTTTGGGTGAACTATCCCTTTAAGATCAGGTTTTTAGAAGGGAATGGCGCCCTCTAGTGGATCAACTGCGCTCTCTCTCTCTCTCTCTCTCTCTCTCTCTCTCTCAAAGGACATTTACTGTACAGTTAGGTTTAGAGTTTTTTTTCTGGTGTTTTTTGTTTGTTTGTTTGTTTTTTACAATTGCTAGGACACATTTGTCAATACTTGGGTCACTTTTTCAAAACTCTTCACACAGTTCTCCTTATACCAACTTTCAGCTTGACGCAGCAGTAAATTTCATATCCAAAACGCACTGCAAGAACCAAAACACTTCATACATGTCTCAAATCAAGTCATTCTTCCATAACACTAGCAAAAGTTATCACCCAACAAACACTTTGTCACTCATACAACACAGACCTAAAAACACACTAACAACAGGAAGCATTACATAGTTTTTCTTTTTTAACATGTCTACAAAACAAGAATGAAAGAATGTAAACATTTGCAAATTGGCCTGTAGGTAGATGTAGATGTAATTTGAGAGATGTAATTTAGTCATTGAATGTGTTTTGTGGAAAACTATCCACAGTTTAGCTCACATAGACTGCTGTTGTGCTCACTGTGTGAATATTTTGAGAAAGTGACCTAAGTATTGAGAAATGGGACCTTGTGGTTGTATTAAAAAAAAAAGAAGAAGAAGAAAAAAAGGAGGAGCACGTTGGTTTATCTAGCAAGCCTTTGATCTTAATGTCCTTGTAGCCCCTGAACATATTGCAGGTTCCCAGGTGTCGTGGTCATGGACACAGATAGGTTGGGGCACATTTGCAGCTAAATCCCAGTGCTAGTAATGAAGAGCAGAGAGGACGAGTGAACTTCCCGTGGAAGGTGTGGATGAGTTCGGCCTTGTCACCTGTGGTGCTGTAAAAGGATCAGCCACCCAGTCCGTAGATCCCAACTCTAATTAAAATGTATAATATTTCCTAATAATTGAGTGTTTAAGTGGAATGTATTAGGCTATTCATTAGCTTAGCAAATTGCTAATGCTAAACTCTAGATTTTGAGTCTCCTGCACTTAACTATTTTGAGCAGTTCTAATTGGTCACATATGGATTTTCATTTTGGTTAGAACGCTGCTCCATATCAAACTATAACTTTGCAACTACATGTCAACTAACTCTCATTAGTAGACTGTCTGCTTAATATCTGCTAATACTTTATTTTGATGTTCCCCCAGACGTTCTACTGACTATAAGTAACTTTGCAACTACACAAGCAACTTTTTCTACTAACCTGAACCCTAACACTGAACAGTCTACTACAATCTACGAACACTCCAATGGGAGCTAAGCTTTTGATTTTAGTGCTGGTCCTGGCTGGTTTTTGCTGGTATAGTGCTAGTCTAGCTGGTGGTTCAGCATATTCATGCTGTTCTCAAGCAAAACGGAGCTGGTGAAGCTGGTTCACCAGCATGGTCTTGCAGGGTTGAGTGTAAGTAGGCCAGCTGTCTGTATGCAAGCAGTGTTTTGGGGACAAGCTTTGTTTTCACTTGGATATTTCTATGTTTAACACGTTAATGATGTAAAGGGAAAAAAATAAGGTTAAAACATGATTTATTAAATTATATGATTATAACTTTGTAATTTCTTTTGCTCCCTCTGCTGAAAGTAGAACTGAAAATTTTTGATTTATGATATGTAATACGATTACATTTTTAATCAATGTCACTGATAAACTTGTTTCAAAGCATCAAAGGAATTGTCTCCTGTTTCAAAAGATCTGTACACAAATTAGTCAAAAAGAGCTTGTGTACTTTGCAAAACAAAAACATTTAGAGATATGAAAACTAAGAAAAATGCCTAATAAAAGCATAATCATAAACAGTTTGTTCAATAACAGGGGTTATGAGAAGAGCATTTTCAATGGGACAGTTAATAAACTTGATAATGATAGTTAAAAACTGAAAGTATCTATTTTTAAAGACTTTAATATTCATTTGGGAACTCTTGTGTGTCAAAATCCAGCTGTCAATCACTGATTCCAAAAAGTACACATAGTAAAAGGTATGTCATTGCAGTCAGAAGCATGAAATATTGTTGACAATAGTGATAGCATGCACTTTCATCAATTGCTGAAAGGGAATTAATTTAACCAAAGTCAATGGCCACGTGCCCAAATAAAGTGCTTCAACAACCTTTGTACATATACCATGAAATAAATAAAAGCCAAGCTGTTTTGTAATAAGTGAATATGGTAATGCTGTTTTTGGAGTTGTTTAATCATCCTCTAATGAGATATTGATTTTATTTGTAGTTGATGTAAAAGGCTGTGTGACTGTAAGTCAGTTGTAGTAGTTGTTGTTTCTGGTCATCTCTTCTTTTTTTCTGTTCTAGTTCCTCTTATCTTCAGTGATTGAGTTTGTTAACCGCAGGTTTCATCACTAATGCTCAATCAGTTACGTGTGGTGGTTACAGAGAAGAGGCGTATCACGGATTTCCACAAAATAAGGATATTTAATGAACGAAGGAGAAACACAACCAGTACACATACAAACTAACATAAAGAACAGACAAGGAGTGCAGGGAGTGAGTCTATTATAAATGGAGTGAAGATGATCAAGTCCAGCTGCAGGCGATCGGTGATAATGGGGAGATGACGAGGAAGTGAGTGCAGGTGTGGAAACAAGAAGGATTATGGGTAATGGAGTCCGGGAACGAAGGGAACTGTGACATTACCTCCCCCTCCCGGTAGCCGTGCCGTAGAAGGAACAACTGGGGAGGGGGGGTGGGCGCCCTGGAGACCTCACAAGGGTGCAGGGAGAGGAGCAGACTGGAACGAAGGTCTACAGGGCGGGTCAGGAGCCGTGGGTGGCCATGGCGGGTCAGGAGCCGTGGGCGGGCCTTAGAGGGTCAGGAGCCTTGGCGGGTCTGGAGCCTTGGAGGGCCTTGGCGGGTCAGGAGCCTTGGCGGGTCATGGAGGGTCTGGAGCCTTGGCGGGCCATGGAGGGTCTGGAGCCTTGGCGGGCCATGGCTGTGCCGAAACCCCGCCCATGAGTTCCCCACCCACAGGTACATTCTTGGGGAGATTTAGGAAGGACTGGAAGGGCCCGTGGCATGGAGTGGGCTCGTGGGCTTGAGCCGACTCGTTGGCAGCTGGAGCGGGCTCGTCGAAGGCCAGAGCGGGCTCGAGGAAGGCTGGGACTGCCAAAAGTCTATTAGCCAGGGTTCCCTTGGGTGAAGGCTCAGGCTGATTCACTTGGGAGCTCCGGTGAGGCAGCGGCCTTCCTCCTGGGCTGTCTGGACCTCCTTTTGGGTGGCTGAGGATTTGGGTCAGGCTGAGCAATAGGGGAGTGCCCACTGGAGCGGTAGGTGGAGGAATTCGGCGGCTGGTGAACTGGCCAGGCTGCCTGTGTGTCTGGAGAGCTGGACAAGGAGAATACGACTCTTTTTATGCAAGTTTACTGCAACAATAGAGCCGCAAACTTCACATACTTTGAAAATCCAGCATTTAGTTGATCCTGGTAAGCACTCATTGTCACAGTTGTAAACATGACAGTTTTCTTTTTCCAAGAGTGGGTTTGGCATCATGGCATTTGTTTCCAGGTGGACAGTTAAAGAACGCAACAAACACGTCTCCCAGACATCCTGTAGAATTCAACCAACCAGATGACGACTTCGAAAATCCTGAAGTGTTTCCAGTTAAGTGTGCCATATGTATCAGACATTCAGCCAATGGTCCGTGGGCATGACGTCTCAGGCTGAGACTAGGGTCATACTAGCACATAAAAGACAACATATGCTAGTCCACCAGCACACCAGCATCCCAAGCAGCTCCCAGCATGCAAAATGTAGCTACCTCATGCTGGTCCACCAGCACAACAGCATGCCATGCTGAGGACCAACAAACCAGCAACCAGTATCCCATGCTGGTCCCAGCGTGCAAACATACCTTACTGATAGGGTGACCTGTCCTGTATTTCAGCTCTATTGTTAGTGCCCCGCCTTTAGGAAAAAAAAATCATGTTTTGTCCCGTATTTCATCTTTCCTAAAGTTTCGTTACAACTGGGTGATCATAGAATGAGTCAGAACAGCCCAATTCAGTAGAACAAAATGATTGATTAACTTGAAGTTAGTGAAGACGGGATAGGCGGAATCGCGCTGAATGACACACACCAGAAGCGCTCTCTCTCGCACGCGCTCTCTCTCTCTTATAAGTCACGCAAGCCCAGTTCTCAGACAGTGCGTAATCAATTCTCCTTGCGCTTGAATGGTCAAATGCACAGACTGTTGTCAAAATGTCCATCGTGTGTGGAGTATCTCACGTAAATACAGTCGGTGATGGCTTAAGTGGACATAATGAAAACCGGATATGTGTCAGTATATTGAATTAGGGTCTTAAAGGGACAGTAGCCTAATTAAAAATGTGCCTGTCATTAATGTTAATCTAACAACAAAAGAGGTAAAATAAATGTATACATGGTAAATAAACCTGCTGTATCTGAAAAACAAGTTAATTTTTTTCTCTATTGTATTTGTCATATTGTTTGTAATATGTTTGTTAATGGCTTATATATATATATACATATATATATATATTGCCCACCCCTTGCTCACCTGTCCCGTATTCCACCATGAGAAATCTGGTCACCCTACTTACTGGTGACCAGCAATGCTGGATCTTTCAGCAGGGACATGATAGCCGACAGCCGATTAATGACCATTGCAATCAAATTTTACCTCCAACTAAATTCTGGCAGTGTCAGAAAATTTGACGCACAGTCCTGCAGTGTGGCTCCTCCTACAACAACCATCAAATTAAAAACTAATAGGACATGATGACACAATTGGTGAGACAACAACAAACCACCAATTGCTCCACACACATCATCTTCGTTTTTTCCCCCCGGTTTTCTTTTTTAAGAAAAGCCATCAAAAATGAAGAGATTGTTTTTGTTTGCTCACCACCATTTCAATCTTGCATGTAAACGCAGCTCACTGTCACCGAATGTGTCACAGATCGATGATATAAAACTCCAGACAAGTCTTCTTGTGTGCGCCTGTTTTTAACACATCTTGACTGTCGTACAGTCTGACGTTAATGACAACTGAGATCCTAAAGTGTGACATGGCTTACAGCAGGGATTATCTTCGTACAGTCTGCAACAATTGCGTTCCAAATGCGTTCCAACTACAACTTCTTACAATTCACTCCTCAAGTGCTTGCATCTGCATTTACTGTAGGCAGCAGATGTCAAGTCAAAGTTTTGAATCAGAGCTAATATGTTTGGATTTTTATGAATTTATGTTAAAGGTGCACTCAGTATTTTTACAATGCTGCAAGGAACTCTTGGATGCTGGGATGTATGAAGCGGCACATTTTCCCTAAACCCATCAGGTTTTCTGAAAATCAAGAGCCAATCTTCAGAGAGTTTGATGGGAAGTAGAGGATCAATATTGGTCTCTCTCTGATCCTTATCCATAAAGGTAAATGCGTCTTTTTCCAGTATCTGCCAAGCTAGTTTACCCAACTTCAGGATCTCCTAAGTGTTTGATTTAGTGGATTTTCTGCTTGTCTCTTCAATGAATCAGTAGGAAATGTGTGAACATTTCTGTCAGGGTGAGTTGGAGGATCTTTGTTGCAACTGTTACTAAAAAACTTTTTCAAAACAGGGAAAGTCAACTGACAGAAGAATGACAAGGAGCACATGATGTGCAGGGTTCTGGATGATTTCACATGTATAGTCACTCTTGCAGCAACGCCTTGGTTAGGCACTTCACTTCTGATATGTTCTTCCCTTTTTAAGTCAAACCCATAAAGTTTAACCATCCTCTGTACATATTCTGGAGGAATTAGAGTTGCATCTTTTAGCCTTGAAGATCTGAGAAGAGGAAAGAAGGTTCACTAGCATGCAGTATACATAAACTTGAATCAGCGCATAACTTGTTGTGCCTGAGGCCCTGTTTACACTTGGTATTAAGAAGCGTTTTTGTCGACTGGATCACAAGCTTGTCCACTTTCGACTGCTTCCAGAGGTAGTCAAAAATGCATTCGACCAGATTGCTTTTGTAGTGTAAACGCTCATGTGGTCGAATGTGTTCGAACAGCCACAAAAGACTGCCTACTTTCCGCCTACTGACCTAATGCATAAACATTATGGGAAGCACACTAGCCAGACAGAATTTAAACTTTGTTGGCTGAAGACCTAAGTTTGGTTTAAAGATGAAAAACGTTCCAAGCACAAAGTTCCCTTACCATTCCTGATTTCTAACACGCACTCACCGCGTTCGGCGTGGTCTTGCAGCTGTTTTTCCATTGTGTCCTTTCATGTTCATATGTTAACTGATCGAGCTTATTTCATCCATTAGATCGAAAGATCTGAAAAAGCCCATACATATACCTGCCCATAGACCCTCCTCTTGAAGAAATCAGGACAGAAGTGGTTGAAAGTGGACAAAAGAGACGGATTAAAACACCAGGTGTAAATGGGAATGTTTCCCTTGTTTACTGATCCGATCGACCAAAACGCATCTTAATATCAGGTGTAAACAGGGCCTGAAATTAATTACAAACACATCCAGTCCGTCCCATATAAAGAGGATCTGTGATTGTTTGAGGGTCTCAGGCTCCAGTAACTTTTGAAAGAGCAAATCTAAGAGCTGCAACAGGTGAAAAGGATACACAAAATCAGTGTGCTGCTGTGTTTTAGCCCAGTCTAAAACAATCTTCCTCATGGCTGTTGACTTGCCAAATCTAGATATTCCTGGCACCAAGATATTGGTGTGGTGTGGTCACGCCAGATCCTTTGAGTCCTGCAAGTTGCGAGGTAGGGCCTCCATGGATTGGATTCGTTGGTTCAGCACATCTCATAGATGCTCATTTGGATTGAGATCTTGGGAATTTGGAGGCCAGTGCAACACCTAGATCTCATTGTCATGTTCCTCACACCATTCCTGAACACCTTTCTATCATGGGCAGCATTAAGTTTTTCAGCAAAGAACTATGGTAGCTCTTCTGTGTGATCAGCTCAGACGCATTCGCTCCCCATGTGCATCAATGACCCTGATGCTGGCTCACTGTTTTCTTCCTTCTTTGCACCACTTTTGGTAACCCCTAGGGAACACCCTACAAGACTTGTCATTTTGGAGATGCTCTGACCCAGTCGTCAAGCCGTGACTATTTGGCCCTTGTCAGATTCACTCAGATCTTTTTGCTTGCCCATTTTTCATACTTCCAACACATGAAATTCAAGAACTGACTGATCACTTGCTGCCTAATATATCCCTTGATAAGTGCCACTGTAAAAATATAATCAATGTTGTTCCCTTCACCTGTCAGTGGTTTTAATGTTGTGACTGATCAGTGTACATCTTCAATGTAATTTGAACCTTCAGAGTATCTTATTACTTTATATGTTCAATTATTGTATACTATATGACAAGATCGGACAGTGCAAGACAAGACTTACCATGACTCTATAGACTAATTATTCATTTTTGCTTGGTCTTGGTCTTTATTTAAGTTAATTATTATTATTATTATTTAAGACCATTTTTTTCAATGCCATTGTAGTCAATACTGCAAATACAAAAAAACAGACTCTTCTGTTTAAAGGATATGTGGGGTCTCGTGGGGTCTTTAAAGTTACACATTATCCCTCGATTTCACAGACAAGACTTAAGCCTAGTCCAAGACTAAAATGCATGTTTAAGCTGTTTTAACTGAAATCCACTTGAGCTGACATAAAATATGTCAGTGCCATTGTTTTTGTCTCAAGATGCACACCAATAATGTTTTTTTTTTTTTTTTTTTGTAAGGCAAATTTTTAAAAAGCTACTTAAAGGATTAGTTCACTTTCAAATGAAAAGTACCGCAAGCTTTACTCACCCTCAAGCAATCCTAGATGTATATGACTTTCTTCTTTCTGATGAACACAATCTGAGATATATTAATACATATCCTGAGGCATCCGAGCTTTATAATGGCAGTGAGCGAGACCAACAAGTATGAAGCTCAAGAAAGTGCAGCCATCCACATCCATCCATTATAAACATACTCCACACGGCTCCTTAATAAAGGCCTTCTGAAGCAAAGCAATGCGATGCATTCTCGCTCACTGCCAGTATAAAGCTCGGATGCCTCAGGATATTTATTAATATATCTCCGATTGTGTTCATCAGAAAGTCATATACACCTAGGATGGCTTGAGGGTAAGTAAAGCTTGGGGTAATTTACATTTGAAAGCGAACTAATCCTTTAAAATGTCCTAATTATAAAGCCTAATCCTGGTTTAATCTAAACCCTGTCTGTGAAACTGTGCCAAAATATCCCTAATACCTGACAGATATCTCTCAAAAGAGAAATCAGCTTTGACGGTAAACAATAAAAATGAATCTAGGCTGCATGTGTTAGGCCATAATTTGAAGGGATCTTCTGAAGAGACATAGAAGTGAAATTCTACATTAAAACAAAGAGCACAACAATATAGGCATAAACAGCTAATAAATAACAATAACCTAACCAGCCGCGTTTCTTACTTTCGTTTTTTATTGCTTTGGTATTTATTTTTACATCTATTATTCGTCATCAAAACAGCAATGTGACTTAATATGTTCTTTAACAGCGCTCTTATTGCGTCCTTAGCTCGCAGTGCCGCCGACACAAAAGGCGTGGCTAGCGAGAAACATGAGGAAGACAACAGCTAGTCGCATATTATCCAGTCAGTTTCCAGTCGGAAATTATTTGCGGTGCCAGATTTGCTGAAGACACCAAAGAAGGTAAATACAGACCTCTGTGCTTTTCTATCCCTTGTTCGTTTTAGGAGCTGCGATGTGGCGCATCTCACAATTATGATTACACTCTTGATTAACTCTCGTATGAACCGAGTTGTGTCTTAGATTTCATTTGATTGTAATTTAGAAGACATAAAGTATTACCACCGTTTGTGACAATAAGTTCGGCCTCTTCACGCATGAATGTAATGCTGGAATACGTACTGGTGTCAACATGTTTCTTTTCTTTCTTTTTTTTTTTTTTCATGATTGTATGTAGAGCTAAATATGATTTCCATCAACAAGTAACTTTGTTAACTACCTGTTGCTAATGTCTAGAAAATTGCACGTTATATCTTATATAATGGTTTTAGTCACATGGAAATGTCATCATTTACTCACCCTTATGTTTTTTTCTTCAAAGGCTTGTTATAGCCTACTTGCAGTAGGCTAACACTTTACAATAAGATGCATAAACATTAGCTAGTGGATGCAAACTCAAAGTTTGATCTCCTCTTTAGGATTTTCTTCAGCAGCAAGTGAAGAGCTGGAAATGTGTTCAAGTTTAAGACAAGGCTTACCATGACTGATTATTCATTTTTATTCGGCCTTAATGGTTACTTTTAAGTTTTCAATGCCATTTGCTGCAAATACAAATCACAGACTTTATTTAAATGATTCTATGGGGTCTTTAAAGTTGCTACAATACTACACATAACAATGTCCACACATGAGGTATTATGAACTAGCATTTATTAATAATGATAATCATAACTTATTATCATGAATAATAATGCATAACCAATATTAATTAATTTAATCTTATTGTAAAGTGTTTTTTCACTGGAACAGAAAAGTTTAGTATAGCTCTTTTCCAAACAGAGAACTCTATACATTCAGAAGGAGATTTTTAAACTCCAAAAAATAAGGTAGTTCATACTCATGTAGTATATTACAACAATATTCTGAAGCCATAGGTGGACACACGTGTGTGTGTGTGCTTGTTTTTGTGATTTATGAGGACACAAATTTGTATAATGACATGGATATTACACTGGTATTACAACGTAAACATGAAATATGAGGACATTTCATGAGTCCTCATATTTAAAATAGCTTTAAAAACATACTAAATAATGTTTTATTAAAAATGTAAAAATGCAGAATGTTTTCTGTGATGGGTAGGTTTAGGAGTAGGGGTAGTGTAGGGGGATAGATCGTACAGTTTGTACAGTATAAAAACCATTACGCCTATGGAATGTCCTCACTTTGATAGCAAAACAAACCTGTGTGTGTGTGTGTGAATGAGATTTTGATGAAAAGGTTTTCTGTGAATAACAATTTTTGTTGTCAGTCAAAATTGTTAAAATGTTGACTTCAAAAGAGTTGGAATAAAGAAACCAAATCAAATTTTCTTTTTATGTGGCAGCCTATACATGGTGTTTTTTCTGCCCTTATGGAGCTTAACAGTCTATGTTTTATTTTATGGAAAGGTTTGCCTAAACATTCTGCTAAACCTCCGGTTGTTTTATTTCATAGGTTTGAACAACTTGAGGGTGAGCAAAAGGCAGCATTTTCAGTTTTGGATAAACTTGAAGTACAGTCATTAACTCATAATAAGAGCTTTAAACTCTACTTAAAGTTACTCTAAACTCTGAACAGTTTATGTAGGTAACTTAAATGAGATGCTTCCGTTCACCAAACCTCTCAGCTCTTTGACTACAGGAACTAAGAGGGATTTAGTGTCTTAATGTGGTTTCCTGTGTGTCTTTATTTCAACCATGACAACTCCCAAAATGGTTTCATCACATTAATGTATATGACAGTGTTAATTTATTTGGTCTTGGTGGACTATCTACTATGCAGGCTGCATCTGCAGAGCAAGGGTGGACTTATACTGCCATTAGATACATTTCCTCTGAGGAGGCAAGGGGGGCAGTGGGGGCAGTTTCTCCTCAAAGAAATTGGATGAGAAAATAATCCATATTACAAAAATAAAACAATGCAAATATTACAAAATGTGACATTAAAAAGTGTATAAATCACTCATTTTGCTAAAGTAACACTGTCCAACAGCAACACCTGCAGGTAAAGTTACAGCGGGAGTCCACGTCTCTCGTGCCTCCTCTGAGCCCATAGAATTTCAACAGACCCCCTAAAGCATGCGGTGGGTTTGGTGGGCGGGTATTTGAGAATGAATGGGGGAAAGTCACATGAGAGGAGGCAATGCCTCCATCACGCTATGATTGGATGTAATTGGTTAGGACTGGATATGATTAGTTCACGAGATAAATCCTGCCTCTTGTTTACATGCGCGTTACATTTTGTTCACTTGAGTACTTACAATATCCCAAATGTTTACAACTATTTGTAAATCGGGAGAAAATAACAAAAATTTATCCAAGGCTCTGGAACAATGTGAGGAGTCGCCTGTCAATTGCGTCATACCCGCATTATTCTCGGTTTCCGGTTTTATTATGTAGAAACCATAGAAACACCAAAGACGCTTTAATATTTACATGTTTTAATAGACAAGGCAACAACTGTTTTGATATATTTGTAGACAGAAAACAAATTATTGTTATATAGCTCAACACGTTAGTCTTATTGTTTAAATGTAATTGCTTTACCATGTCACTATTTTGTCAAGTGGCTAACATAGCATAATCAGATGCAGCTTTATTTTTAGTAACAGTAATACAGCATTTTCTCCATCATACAATACGTTTTTAAAATTAATTGCATGCCATTTATCAACACAAGCCATCCAGCATTTAATATGATATTCTAAAATCGATCTAGTTTACTGCAGTGTGCAACAAGTGTCTCACAGCAGCCGCCGAGCGAACGCACAGAGTAACATTCAACACACTCAAATGTATCTAATATGGTAAACAGAGCTGCGTTACCTCATACTCATGACTGGAAAAGCGGAAGCAGCGCCGGCGACTGTGGCATAATAAAAATTCTGTTGCCCTTGCGTGTGTTGCGCAAATGATCCAGCGGCCTCGTTCAGCTCCCACAACACTCGGTCCTGATCTGCTTCATACTACAGTAATGTTAATAATCGCATCCATGAACATGATTTCTTCCCGAGTCCTATCCCAATTGTTTTCCACCGGCTGTGAGGTGAAGACCACATGTCCCAAGATTCCATGCTCAAACTTGCCGTCATCAAGCTACGCCTTTGTTTTGAATAGGCCTTTAGCTACCTCTAGCGGACAGAAAATATTACATATTGCAATAAAACATTAATTACATTGTTAATGTAAAAATATAAAATAAAATTGTATTTGGTTTCTTATTTCTTTTTCATGTTAAGTAATGTTATTTAACCAGGAAAATGTGACAACATTAAGTGTAACAGAAATTACATTTATTAAAAAAACTGTGAGGACTTTGCCTCCTCATTTCAGAACACCACTGCATGCCACTGGAATAGGTACATATAAATCCCATAGCAGATCTAGACAGGTGGAGCTGGGGAAGGTGGAGGATTTCAGAGGACCAGGACCAGCAAACACTGAATCACACTATTTAAATGCTAAACAAGCAATCTCATGATGTGATGATGTGATTGCTAACAGATTGCATGTAAAGTACATTTAAAAAGTTTGCATTTTAAAAACAATTAAACAAGTTACTAATATGTGTACATTTTAACTTAGAATCATGATGTTAAAAAAAAATGTTATTGGAGCTTTTATTTGTCAACTGTCCATTTAAAGTACTAATGTTATTACATGGCAAGTGGTGCTCAGTGCAGAGCCAAATGACATCCAAAAAAGTCCAGCTGGATGTCATTTGGCTAGTCCAGCTCCACCTCTATGGATCTAGGTGTGGTTGGACCATCTAACTCCACCCATTATGCCTAAATTACATCCAGAGAGGGGGAGCTGGACTTCATGCTCACCCATGGCTCTGCAGTGAGCAGCCTCTCTTACACAGCTCTCTGGAATACTTGATTCTGATTGGTCAGTCACAACATTCCAAGGTCTGTTACTCCCCAATAATGACCGTCGTCAATAACAATGCTGTATAACAGACTGCTCATCCAGGGGTATTTGAAGCCAGCAATTCTTTTATGTTTTTCTTATCACATTGCAAACTCATGTTCTTTTATTTCATACGAACGGAGCTGGTGCCATCTTGCGTTTCTGTTTCTAGTTAACTTCAGTATTAATAGTACTGTAATATTGTTGTAGGGATTATTTTCTTGCAAAATCAATTGTTTTAAACACTGTAATGGTGTAAATATATATATTTTTTTTTATTGATTTCCCAGATACGCCAGTGTGTCATCAGTTCTGGCCTGGACTATTGTGTGGCTCTCAGAATCTGGAATGTAAATTCCTATTCTCCGGTACTCCAGAGATTACCATGGCAACAATTGTTATGGAGCAGATTGGCCGTCTCTTCATTAATCTGCAGCAGGTGAGGCGAGTTCCCCAGATGCTCTCCGAGGCCCTGCCTTCCAAGACCGACACCCTGCGTGACACAGAGGTGCCCCAATTTTTCCGTGAACGCTACATTTACTCTGGCTACCGGGCACTCCACCAGAACTGGCGCTACTACTTCCTGTCGCTCTTACAGCGGCACAACGAGACTATAAATGTTTGGACGCACCTAGTCGGAGCACTAGTGGTCCTCATGAGAACTGCCCAGTTTACGGAGACCATAGATTTCATGAACGATCCTCATTCCTGGCCACTTCTCATCCTTCTCTTGTCGTCTGCTGGCTACATGACCTTTAGCGCCGTGGCCCACCTGTTGGCGGCAAAATCGGAAGTCTGCCATTACGCCTTCTTTTACCTGGATTATGTAGGTGTGTCAGTGTATCAGTATGGAAGTGCAGTGGCACACTACTACTATGCTATTGAAGAAAGTTGGCATGCACGTGTCCGAGGCTTTTTCATGCCTGTTGCTAGCTTCTTGTGTTGCCTGTCTTGCTTCGGCTGTTGTTACGGGAAGTATCGCAATTACAGCCTTCCTACCTGGGTTCGTAAAGTAGGCCAAGTGGTGCCTTCAGCTGTAGCTTACAGTTGGGATACCAGTCCTGTGTTCCATCGTTTTATCATCTGTTTTCCTTCCTGGGCGAGAGGCGATTCCAAAAGTAGTCCTGCTCTGCTCTTTCACTTTGGCCAAGTGGCATTCTTTCTTTCCAGTGCTTTTTTCTTCACTCAGCCTATTCCCGAGCGCTGGTTCCCAGGTCACTGTGACTTCTTAGGTCAGGGTCATCAAGTATTTCATGTGCTGCTTGCTCTGTGTACAGTCTGCCAGATCAATGCTTCATTTTTGGACTACCACAACCGTAGAGACTTCTATGTGAATCTCCATGCTGATGGCGAGGCATCTTTCTTTGTTTTGCTCTATATTTTAACATTTGTCCTCTCTGCTCTAATAGCCTTGTGTATGCTGGTGAAAGTAAAAAGATTGTTTGGCTATGGGGGAAAACTAAGTACAGAATAGGAATAGTTAGGGCTAGAATAGGTCATCCTTTGGGCGCCGTCAAGGAGCATTACTGTTATGATGTAAACAAGGGCATTTTCTGATGAAAATGTTTATTTAAGAACTATAGCATTAGCTAACAGTGATTCTGCACATTCCTGGATCAATATTCTTTTTGGCCCTGTAACAACATTTCTATCAACTAATCAGATTTTAGAGACAGGCAAAGTATTACAGTTAGGGATCCGGTTATGACTATGTTTGTTTTACAGACATGCTGTTCAAGTACTGAACTTTGAGCAAATACTCAATGTTTAAACTGATAACATCATTTATGTTAAGGCAGGGGTGTCCGATCCTGCTCCTGGAAGGCCACTAAACCCACTAACCCCAATTAAACACACAAGAACAGGCTAGTCAGGGTCTTACTAGGCATACACTTCCAGGCAGGTGTGTTGGGTCAAGTTGGAGCTAAACTCTGCAGGACAGTGGCCCTCCAGGAGCAAGTTTGGAAACCCCGTTTGCCCCTGTTCACCCCAATTCACAATGCACCAACTGATGCCAACCAACACGGACAATCACCAGATTACAGTATGTAATTTCTCAGATGTTCCATCAGCATGTTTAATCGGCGAAAACAAGTGCCGACCAATGCCAAAAGATAATGCGACGGGTAACACTATAATCTGACAAAGTGTCTTTTGCCATTGGTCGGCATCTTTCGGTGCAGTGAGATTTGCCCTTTAATATTCTTAAATGTATTTTGAATTGTGCTTTTGTTAAAGGGAAATTTCACCCAAATATTAAAATTCTGTCATTATTTTTTTACCCTCATGTGGTTCTAAACCTTTATGGCTTTCTTCGGCTTTCTTCTGTGAAACATAAAGAAGATATTTTGAATAATGTTGGTAACCTAACAGTTTTGGTGACCAGTGACTTCCATTTCACACAATAAAAGAAAGTCATACAGGTTTGGACCAACATAAGGGTGAGTAAACGATGACAGAATTTTCATTTTTTTGGCAAACTAACCCTTTAATAATGATTTTGTGATGTACCTTACTTCTATTATACACCACCAGCAAGTAAGACTAATTAACCAGCATACAGTATTTGAAGAAAATATATAAATATTTGTTAAAAGTGTAGACTTCAAATAGGATTTTAAGTTTGGTTGATTTTTTTCTATAGTACAATAAGGTGTTTTAATGCCTGATTTTACTTGAAGTATGTAGATTCTAAATAGGAGATTTTGAGTGCTGTCTTATTTTAAAGCTGCAGTCTGTAACTTTTTTTTTTTGGTTAAAAATGATCCAAAATCAATTTTTTTTTAGCAAGTATATAACCAGCCAGTGTTAGAAACTATCTCCTTACCTTAGCTGGATTTGTAAGCGTGTAATAATGTTTTATAATAAAATCGGTACTGGTGGGTTTCCATAGGAAATTCGAGCATGCAGCCATTTGTCTTTGCATTATTACATCACATCTGTAAACAGAAAGAAGGGGTCCCAGCTAGTAGGCTATATGGCATGTGAGGATGCTGCTGGTAGCGGATCATTTATAGCTTTTTCTCACAGTAGCTGCAATAATTAAACTTATCATTTTGATGGCGGATTGTAATCTATAAAGGTCCGAATGACAGTTATCAGTGACAACTGGAGATTAACCCACAGTCAAAAGCAAAAGACTTCGGACTCGGGAGTGGCTACAAAAAATTGAACTCTACAGGTAACGCTAATACACACTAAATACACATAGTCACGCAATGCTGATGTTGTTATCATTAACTATTTGAGAATAAAGTATAACAGTAATGATAATTTGCACGTTTGACGTCATCCGAGCTAAGCAATTGTTAGATTTAATCACTATTGGCAGCACGATTTATTGTAGGCCTTTTTTTCTCAGTTGGTAAGAACAAAAGTGGCAAACATGTTACTTACTTGTTCAGATGACATTTTCCAGTGAAAATTCTTATTTTGGTCATACTTCAAGACTACAGTCTGTGATTCCAAAGTACAGCGATGTGGTGACTGACAGCAAACAAATTCATCCGCGCTGAGGAGCCATGCCGATGCACAACCCACGTAAAGATGATAATTCCACAAATAACTGCAATTGCAGGTTTCAAACAGAGATGGTGACAAAGAGGCAAAACTTACAGACTGCAGCTTTAAATGACAGAAAATAATGTTATAATATCAATCATATTAGTTAACGGGAAGTATAAGAATAGCAAAATGTCTACATTTTTATATCAGTGATTATGAGATTTTCCTACAGCATGTCCTATTAAGATGGACAGTATTCCCAATGCAATTATTATCACTGCTGTGCCTTAATGAGCATTTTAGATGGACCTCAGTGATTCTTATCACACATGTCTGTAATAACAGTAGCACTGTATTATTGAGATTGCTTGTATTTGCTTTGAGTGGCCAGTGTACCAACTTTCTTTAAATCGTTATTGCACTTATGGTCCCTTATTTTATTGCACTTAAGTCAAACAAACCAGTGCCTACTTACAATATAAACCAGTGTACTTAATCTGGATGTTAAAGGGAATGCAAAACAGAAGCACATTTACTTTGACCACATCAGCATTTCTAACTGTTGTTCTCTTTTACCAATTATCCTCCTCTCTTTATGTAAAAGGGACCCCCAGTGATTTGGCTGTCCAGATTGGGATAATTAATTAAAGAACTAAATAATGTTCCATATACTGCCTAGTACTGTTTTAACAGTATATGAAGTAGCATGCAATCAAACCTACTTCTACATTGTTGCCACAATTTTATGCACTGCAATTTCATGTATAAAAAATGCAGTCTGGTCAAATAATGGTGGTTACATTCCTGAATGGTATTGCAGCTTCACTGCTTACGGAACACTGTATAGTATACACTTGGGTTTCCCAAACTGGATATTATGAACAAAACAACTCTGAGGGTTTATAAGGGAACTACAGGAGGTTTTTGATTTGACTAAAAGTTAATTAATCAACCACATTAATCAAATTAATTCACAGGCATTTTACCAGTATATTATATTACATTGTATTGTATTGTGTTTGAGGGTTAAAGGAAACAAACTTAACGGAACATGTCCTGTCAGAAAATTACTAGTACCTTTTCTTCAGATGTTTTATTTTTTATTTTTTATAGTGTGGTATACACTTTTGCTGTTACTGTTTAAAAAATATATGTATAATGCACATAGTATGCTACATACTACATTCTGCACTTTCTTAACCCATTTCTATCACAAGTTGTGTAAGTGCTTTCATCTGTGTATATTTTCCAAACTGTTTGGGCCTGACTTGAGCATTTTGTAAAAGAAAGGCCACCTTGTTTGGAGATGGTCATGTGGTTTGATTAAACATTCAAAGTGATGCTATACTGCCATCGTGTGTTTTCTTTTGAATGATCAGCTTTATGTTAGATTAAAATAGTTTTGTTAGCATAAATAGGTAAAGGTCAGAAAACAGGCAGATCTATGCAGAACTTGAATGTCCCATGTGGACTGTAAAACAGGAAACCGTTGACAGTTTCCTGGAAAATTTCTGATGCATTGGTGCAGGGCTGTGACTGGATTGGAGCAAACTCTCCACTGCAAACACACTGATAAACTTTATCTGAGGGAGGAGCTTCCTCTATTAGAATTGTTACTTTGGCTGTTTGGGTCATTGTACAACTGCGGTGGGATTTTCAATGAATTATTTTCAAAAACTCAGTAATCACACATTAAGCCAAATTTAGCCTACTACATTATAAGTTTAATTGATCTATTTTACTTCATTTCATACAAGGCCTTTCTAAATATTTGCATGCTGTTTACCTATTAGCCTACATCAATTGTTTGTTCACTTATTTTGCTATTTTCAATATTCAGTTATATACAAAAACCATGGTAAAAAGGGTCAAATTTTTAAAAATGGTTCCCTACTGACAAAACCTACAAAATATAAGATGAAGTGGTAAAAAGAGGAGACTTCAACTTGTCCTGAGGTGTTCACATCCATCATGATAGAGATCTCTTGTTAATAAATTAATGTTAGTAAAAAAGGGAGGGGTTGTATAAATACACTCTTAAAAATAAAGTAAAATAAGGTTGTTGTTGTTTTTTTTTTTTCTTAGTGTAAAGAACATTTTAATAATATAAAATAACTTTTTTTCCACTATAAAGAACCTATTGTGCAGTGGAAAGGTTACATATGTTCACGAGGAAGACAAAATGAGACTGCATTTCCTTGTGTAAAAACAAGGCGCTGTCTCTTTAAATAAATGAATAGCGGGTGTCAGTAGTGAAACGGCGGCTGTAGAGCAAGAGAACGGGAACTGATCGCCTCCAGAAACACAAAGGGACATTACGATCCACCACTATGGGCATCAAACTGTATTACACCACCGTCACTGCATCAAGAGAGGTGAGAATAAACCTGTAGCCATGTGGACTCAGAAAGTAAGCATTGCATCTGAGGAATGCAGAGTTAAATACATTTGAAATGGAGGATTAGGCTTCTAGACACACCCAACTGCTCCGTCAGTATACATCTAGCCACATTTAAACGCTATTGCAACATAAGAACGGTTATAAATGCCTTACTAAGACATTATTGCAGCGCACAAACGTTTTAAGTGATTGCAAAACGTAGTAATTTGTAGATTCTAGATGTGTTGCGATGTTGAAGTAATGATGTGCATCGCATTGAGAGCGGAAGTCATGTTGTCTGTCTGTGTTGAATGTAGTTGGGCTTTCACTAATGGTGCATGAAGTCTGACCTTTGTAAACTATTTGTTTTGCACGAGCGCCCATTAGATATAGCTCGTAAATAAAAACGTCCGCTTTAAATCTTGTACACGTCATAACTGCACATCAGATTGAAACGATGAATTCATGAGCTTCTGCAAGCTACATTGCTGCTTTGTTGAGTCTGTGCACATCTGTTATGAATAAAGTAAGAATGCGTTATGATTTACGGTTGATTTTGCTGCGTTTCTATAATCGCGGGCCTGCAATTTATGTGAAAAGTAGAAAGTATTGAAAGTATACTCTGTCATTTTTGCTTATTAAAGTTTCACAAATGACTAAATGAGCAGCACTTTTGAGAAATGTTATTAAAATGATTTAGTTTACATGGAGTGGGTCGCCCCTCACGGGTGCCACCATGTTGGGATCACATGACTAATCACTTTGTGCAAATTACTTGCACGTTACATTTTACATGCAAGACACTACTAATAATAACAAAAATAATGATATGTTAGCTCTTGCAGCCAGTGCTTAATGCGCTTTACAAAACACAAGCAAATAAAAAAGCAAATGAAACAATATAACAACAAGACAGCAGAGAGTTTGCAGCAGATAGGTGTACTGAATACCAATTATAAATACAGGGTCACCTATTGCAAATAGTGAACATATTTAATGTATGAGATATGCATTAAAATTCCCCAATCAGCCCTAATAGTATTGTTCCATTTTAATGTAGGTTAATGTTTAATTTTTAACCAGTGAATTGTCTAAGGTGTGGTTTGCTGCAGATATAACCTAACTTCCTGAATACAGCCTTGTCACATAGCGTTTCATTATTAATCATCAACTCAGCATTTTGTAGTGAAACCACTTGCTGTTAAAAGCAAAGTACACATTTCCTACACTTATTAATGCAATGTATGATTTGATTTGGTTGGTAAAATGACCAGATGAGAAGAATGTTTTTACTGTAACATTTTAATGCATTTCCTGAATTGGTAAAGTAAATTAACTTCCTCAATAATGTTCTCACATGATCATGTGACTTTTCAGGAAGTAGTTTAAAGATGCATTCACATTTTTATCACTGTTTCAATGACTTGTAAATTATTATTATTATTATTATTAAGAAACACTACTCTAAAAACCTGTTTATCATGTATATCTTTTGTCATTTGTTTTCTTGACGCAATCCTTGAATCTTGAGCTAAATTTGAATAATTCTAGTGGTGGCTTAAAAAATGCAAATTAGACAACAGCCTGGTTTAGTTATTTAACAAAAGAGGCCCAGGAAAGAGACTGTACAGTTATTTACTGCTTGACCTTGACAGATCTCCTTGTTTCTCAGGTCAAGTCTCAGCAGGCGGAGGTTATCCGTATTCTGGACAGTAAGAGCATCCAGTATGAGTTGATTGACATCTCGGTGGGCGGTGCAGTCCGGGATGAGATGAGGAGTAAATCAGGCAACCCCACAGCAATCCCACCTCAGATATTCAATGAAGACCAGTACTGTGGGGTAAGGAGGACTGGCAGCGGGGTGTTTTATGGTTTGAATAGGACTTTAAAGGAACCGTTCCCTAAAAAGTAAAAATTCTGTCATTATCCTCACCCTCTTTTCAAACCCTCATGACTTTCTTCTGTGGTGCGTCATTGAACAATATTTTGGCCATATTCTCCCATATTAAATGGGAACTGGAAATGTTCCAAAACAAAACAGAAAACTAGTCTGGACTTGTCTTTTGAAGCCATATGATTGGTTTGTGAGACTAACAGACCAAAATTAAAGTAATTATTTACTCCTGCCAGTGAACACAAACTTGAATGCAACAGTGAAACATTAAATTTATAGTGAATAATGTCAGAATTCTAATCGAAATAGATGAACTATTCCTTTAATGTTGTCTTTCTAATGTAGTTTATTTAATGATATAGTCCACCCCAAAATGTAATTGTTTTTTTTAATATAATATATTTTAATATATTATATTTATACGGACCGTACAATCACATGACAGAAACTACACACAAAACAAACAAACAAAAAAAACAGAAAACTCCTTCAGTTAGATTCATGTTTGCAGTTAATGACAACGCAAAACACAGGCAAGGGAAGTCAAAACAGATTTTTGCCCAGCATGACATGGATAAGGTGAAGTTGTACAAATGGACCAAATAAGATAATAAGAAAATATGTAAAAAAAATAAATAAAAAAAAAACCCCCAAAAAACTCATAGGCAAATTTACCATGAAAACGTTGGTGGAATTTAAGGGGGTGACAATAATAAAACAGAACATTAGATTTCAAATTGAAGGCAGAAGTTAACGAAAATGACAATTAAAAAAAAAAAAAAAAAAGAAATATTAAGTTTTCATCATTATTGGCTTTTAACAGGTGAGATTAAAAAGAGGACTCCAAGAAGCTTCAAATTTATCTTTATTACCAGAGATATTATATCTGAGTCTTTCCACATGCAGAGTGGAGGAAAGTTCTGATAACCAGATCTTAAATAGTGGCTTCGAATTCTTCTTCCACACACATAGTAGTTTTTTTGGCAATCATCATGCCATACTGTATAGGTAATCGGGTAGCATTATTAAGGCGCTGCAGGGAAGCTGACCAGCCAAGAATGACAGTCGCAGGATCTACTGGAAGCTCACATGTATAAACTTTAGAAAGAAATTGAAAATCTTCTGACCAGAATTCACCAAGTTTTGGGCATGCCCAGAAAAGATGACCAAGAGAGCCCTCCACGGATTCACATTTATTGCAGAGAGGAGAGATAGTAGGATAGAAAGTATTGAGTTTAACCCTGGAGTAATGCAATCTGTGCAACACCTTATACTGAATAAGCTGGTGCCTAGCATTTATAGAACAGGTGTATATATTAAGACATTTTCCCCAGTCCTCCTCAGAGATCTGAGTATCTAGTTCCTCTTCCCAATTGTTTTTCAGATGGGTAGTGGAAATATCTAGCTGACTCGTGGAAAAGTCGACAAATTTTGTAATTAACTTTGGGATGTTGGGAATGCAAGTAAGCAATTTATGAAATTCATTATCGGCTAATAATAGTGTGATGCAGGAAGGTCATATTTCTCTGTTAGTTGAGTGAATGAGGTGAAATTAGTGTCAATATATAAATCTCTCAAGGTAAGGATTCCTTTTCTAGCCCAACCTGTGAACACTGGATCTAATAGTGTAGGTTTAAAGGCATGGTTACGAGAGACAGGAGCAAAAAAGGAGGTACTTGTCAATTTAAATGTCTTAACAATCTGAAGCCATATCCTAAGAGAGTTGTTAATCATAAAGTGGGATCCTGCTGAAACTTTAAATGTCTCTGGGGCAGCAAAAAGCAATGAGGAGAGAGACCAATTTGAAGCGCCCCGTTCAACCATTAGCCATGAAGGGATATTAGCTGAAGGACTGTCGGGGTGTGGATCCTGCCAGTAAGTTAAGGCTCTACAATTGGCAGGCCAATAGTAATGTTGAAAATTTGGCAAACCCAAACACCCCTAGGCTTGCACACGTGTATTTTAGATGTTCTATGTGCTTTGAAGCCCCAGACAAATGGCAGCACAATAGAATCTAAAGTTTTGAAAAACTTTTTGGGCAAATAAATTGGTAGATTCTGGAAAAGATACAAGAATCTAGGTAACGTCACCATCTTAATAGCATTCACCCAAAAATGTAATTGTCATTTATTCACCCTCATGTTGTTCCAAACCTGTGTAACTTTCGTCTTCTGAACAAAAAAGAAGATATTTTGAAGAATGTTGTTAAACAAATAGTTTAGTTTCCCATTGACCTCCATTTTCTAAAGAGTTCTTTAAAATATCTTCTTTTATGTTCTACAGAAGAAACAGGTTTGGAATAGCATAAGGATGAGTAAATGATGGCAGAATTTATATTCTTGGGTGAACTATCCCTTTAAATATAATTTATTCCTTTTATACAATATGTCTTATAGAAATATTATTAAATTGAAATATTTATTTTATTTTTTTATCAGATTAATTTAGTTTCAGAACTACATAGATATTTATACTGTGTGTTTCTCTATCTTTCAGAACTACGAGATGTTTTCTGAGGCAGTGGAGGCAGATACAGTGGAACAGTTTCTGAAGATTGCGTGAGAGCCAAACCTGGTAGCATCCAACATCCTCTTCCCTTCTTTGGTCCATGTCCACATTCCCAAAGGGAGGCCTGCCTGTTCCCCTCTGCTCCGCTGGCGGTGCCTGCCTTATATGTCTCAATGCCATGCCACATGCCAAAAAAAAAATCAACAAAAAAGCACATACTTACTCTGTACCATGAAAATATTTATCCTCAATCTAAGACACGGTCACTCATTTACTCCTTTGTGCTTTTGTTTTGATTATCTTGTTTATTTCCTCTCTAGTGTCCTCTTTGGTTCCGACACTTAAACGCCACTAATTTGTCTTAATCTCATTTAGATTAGAGCACTTGGATGTGTAGTAATTAGGTCAACTAATCTGGGTAGCAACCCCAATGTTTATTCCAGATTGAACTAATCCACAGTCCAAGAAATACAAGAATCACTTTGGGTCCAGAACTTTAATCAGTTTGCATAGATGGTCTTCATATGTTCCCATCTACAGTACTGATAAATAATTCGGAAATGGTCAAGTATTTGTCTGCGAAAAATTTGATTGTGTTGGTACCTTAAAAACACATGCCCTAATTTCCAACAAGATGTGAACTGGCTTTATTGGATTCTATATTAAGCACACTGCTTTGTTTTGTATGGTTTAGCAGTGTTGCAGGTATACTCTGATTTCCATTTAACATTCCCAAATTCAGGGATTGAAAAACGTTCCATTGCGTTGAACTGTGCCAATAAATTTCTGTACGAATGTGTTTTTCCATATAAGCATATTCCTCTATCCTCTGACAACAGAACCTGAGCTGTGGGTACAAACCTTGGTCCGGAGTCTGAAATACTGAAGAATCTTAAAATCCACAGATTTACAGTAAAAAGATGAATCTCACGATAACATGTCTTGGTCATAAGAAATCACATTTTGCATTAGGAATATGAAAGTTTTTTTTTTTTGTGCATTGTGATATTACTTTCATGACAGTTAAACACAATTGTATTTAACATAATGAATATTGTTTTACCAACAGGTTGTTTTTGTCCAAATTATTTTATCCAAATCAGTGATTTTAATGACTAATGACACCATTGTTTAAATACTTCAATTTACAATAGTTGTTTTGCATTTCTATAATAATAATAATTGTGCTAAATTGTCGTGAAAATGTCAAAATGAAAGAAAAAATTGGCTTCATTTTACAAAATATAAATTCCTTCTTTTGATTTTTCAATGAAATATGACCCAGACACATTCCTAACAGTTTCCTGAGATTCAACCATACTAACAGAATAAGGAATAATGAAAATGTCTGCCTAACTCCCAACACATTCCTGTTATACCACAGAATTTCATCTCATTTTATTCTGGTAATGCACTAAATTTCTGGTGTTTCTGTGTTCAGCAATGCAAACCTTCCCTGAGCTTTTAATTAGCTCAGTACTTCAGCAGCAACCACATGAATTCATCATCTAGTAGCCGAATCAGTCCATACGGCATAGTTCACATGTACATGCTGTTCCATCAAGTGTCTATTAATTGAGTTCATTGGAGGTTGTAGCATTGACATTTCCAGCAAGTTATGCTCTAGCACGTTATATTGGTCATATTGGTACTTAATTTATACTGTATACTTGGCACAGTCTTACAAACTTGATGTGAGTCATGGTCCCACATCTTACTCATTCATTTCATCTGGCATCTGTAGTGTCAGCTGCTTCCAGTTAGTCTTATAGTCATATTTACAGTATATGCCACTATTGTTTTTTGTGGGCAAGTTTGAGGATGTGGGACCTGCACGTACAGACAGCTGGCTCATGAAATGATTGTGAATCTTCCTATGTCGTTATTGTTTGTAACGATTTCTTGTGGTCTCTTTATGCTGTACTGCTTTGCTATTGGACCAATGCCCTTTTTGGCCAAAATAAAAGAATGACAATTAGGGAAAGAAATGCTGTTGTCTTCCAAGAAGATGGTGAAATTGTGATGTATGGGTCAAATAAAAAGTGCGAAAAAAACCATTTTTTCATATTGCTGTAATGTTTATATTTATTTATTTGACAGCTTTTATCTAAAACAAGCATTTTTCATAATTAGCAGCATTTTCATGGTAATCAAATTAACTTCCAGTAGGTTAGATGAGTGTTAATGTAATTTAGATTTGGTGTTAAAGTCAGTCTCTGATTGATTATGATTATGATTCCCCATAGATATTTATGTGAGGAGAGAAAGCACTTCATTGAACAATCATTATCAAGTGCATTTTTGTTTGTTCTAAACATACAGTGAATATACAGTTGGGACCAAAAGTATAAAAACTAAACCTGGAAACAAACACTTTATATATATATAAGCAATATTTTATAATAAGCAAAGTTTTGGGCATTGATCAGATGAACTCTGTCAGATGTTCTTGCTTTTTGAATCAT
This sequence comes from Elopichthys bambusa, assembly GCA_037101425.1. Classification (NCBI taxonomy): domain Eukaryota; kingdom Metazoa; phylum Chordata; class Actinopteri; order Cypriniformes; family Xenocyprididae; genus Elopichthys; species Elopichthys bambusa. The sequence continues at coordinate 15,181,417 of CM074448.1, read as the reverse complement.
TTTAAAATCATGCATCGTCATCAAAACTGAAGGCATGAACAAAAACATACCAGCAGTGTTCAGTGTAGTGTAGTGTATGTACTGTACCCAATAACTTATTAGAAGGACTGACTTACAATTGAGACTAACATTAAATAAAGGGTTTTATACTGCTGCGCTCAACATGATTTGCTTGTACTTATATATAATCTTTGAACCTGAGCCTGAAGGGAGGATATTGACACATGATCAGGGAGCTGCAGTTAATTATTCATCCCCACTATCAGCTCTGCACTCTCACTACATTAAGTTGCCTGAAAGGCTGTTAGAATTAGGCTACATTAGATTCACATAAATGTTTATGGATATTAAATGTATTTGTGATGTAAAATCTATTACAAACTATGTCTGTTTAAATACACCGATCAGGCATAACATTATGACTACCTTCCTAATATTATGTTGGTCCCCCTTTTGCTGACCCGTCGAGGCATGGAGTCCACTAGACCCCTGAAGGTGTGCTGTGGTATCTGGCACCAAGATGTTAGCAGAAGATCCTTTAAGTCCTGTAAGTTGTTAGGTGGGGCCTCCATGGATCGAACTTGTTTGTTCAGAACATCCCACAGACGCTCGATTAGATTGAGATCTGGGGAATTTGGAGGCCAAGTCAACACCTCAAACTCGTTGTTATGCTCCTCAAACCATTCCTGAACCATTTTTGCTTTGTGGCAGGGCACATTATCCTGCTGAAAGAGTCCACAGCCACCAGGGAATACTGTTTCCATGAAAGAGTGTGCATTGAGTGTACAAACACTTGGGGTCATTTTCATTTGAAAGTGAACTAATCCTTTAATATCTTTAAAGAAGCTTTGCACTTGCAGAATCAATGCTTCAAATGACTTAACATTAATTTAGATCAGCCACACACAGTTTCAATGTGTGGTTGTTAGTACAATCATTAAATATTGTACAAAATATGAGATGCAGTTTTCATTATGGTTCTACACATACATACATCACTGTAATAGGACTAGAGAGAATATTTGAACAAAATCTGAAATTTATTGGTGAAATAATCAAATCAAAGGAAAAATTTAGCTACAAAAAAAAAAAAAAAAAAAAGGAAAAACTACAGTACAGTAAAATGTTAACTGCATTGCTTACTGCACTTCTGTTTCCATCAACCCTATCTTGTGGATTTGGCCACATTATATGACCAAATACAAGGTCTGCATCCTACCACGCTATCTTCCGATATAGACATACTCATGGTAATATAGTCTCCACATTGTTCAGGTAATTGATAGTCACCTTCTGGCATATTCAATTCTGACTTCTCCTCCTTGCCTTGGCCAGCATTGACCACCATGAATTCCATGTCTTCCACCTCCCACTGCTGGCTCCATGTTATCGCTATGTTGAGTGGGATACCAGTCACCAATCACCTGTCGTGATTTGGCAGTAAACCACAAAAGCAATTACAAGGGCCATCTTGCATACAGTAATGTCAAATCTGAAAATGTGGTCTGTAAAAGTGGTCCCAGTGGAAACATCCATAGATAATGTAGTCCAATTGGGTCATGTTCTATGGTAATTGGTGTCAACTTATCTTGTTATTCTAAAACATTCATGATGTAAATATGGAATATTGTTAATCAGTTTCCATAAAAACTATGCAGCAATGCATAGTGTAATGCAGTAGTAATGTAATACAACAGGTACTTATCATTTTGAGCAGTTATATCAATTGATAGTTAAATTATTGTAATGAAATGAATAGACAGTCATCTCAGATGTAATGTGTAAGTTCCATTTTGAAATAGTAATACTTTGATGTTAACTTTTGTCATTTTGAACAGGTGATTTTAGTTCAATGAACAATTGATCTTAGGTTTATGTGTATTGTATCAAAGCAACTGGAAAAAGTGTTAAGAGTTTTGAAAAATGACATGAAGTATCCATTCAATGGCACAAGCTCAGAGATCCACTTGGTCAACTTACTGAGGTAAATGCTGCGCAATGGTATTGCTTTTTACAACGTCGGACACATGCCGTAATTAATATGATTAGCCTTTTGCTTGACTACATTATCAAACAGCTGCTACACAAATCATGTTCCCGCTCACGAGACAGTGGTCTTCTTGAAATCAGTATCCTTAGGCCACATCCACATGAAGCCAGAGCTTTCCCTATCAGATCTTTTTTTTCCGTAAATATGCCGTTGTCTCAAGAAATATCTGCGCACCGACTCAAAAAGATGTAGTATACATGCCAGACCAGTATGTGGCGCTGTAATTCTCCCACAAAGATACACTAAAAACGGAGAAGAAGACTTGAAGCATGTGAGCCGAGGGGTCCAGACGTGGGGTGATGACATCAGCGTTTCACAAAATATACAGATTGGCTGGACACATGAAAACGCAAGGGTGCCATTTTCAGATTTATCCACTCTTGGACCTGGTTTTAAAAAAAAAAAAAAAAAAGCGGTTTCAGGCTCCCAAAACGTCTGGACAAAATGCCGATATGATACAAATTTTTTACGTTTACAGCTAAACGTGTCTCTGTGTGGATGGGCTCTTAGAAACACTTTAAACACCTTAGAACGTCAGTGGAGAAAGGCATATAGTTCATCATAACATCGTTATATACATCATACACCTGCTATATTGCTGAATCTACCCGATTTTTTATATAAACAAAAATATACTGGAATGGCTTGCGAAAAAGATATGCTAAAGCCTGCCAGCACGTTGATGTGATTGGTTACATGGTAGTTTGTGACGTCACAGACACTAGCGATTTCAAACTGCGGATTTGAGTCTTTTTTTCGCTGCGGTTTTAAATAGAAAATACTCAGCAATGGTGTTGATTTGCACATGGTTTGTAAAGCATATTAAAAACACCACATAGACATATAAACAACATTAAAACTTGATTTTCACCACAGGGGGACTTTAATATTTTATATTATTTTATTTGTTGATATTCCTCTCTTTAGATCAGACTTCTCTACAAGATATTATCTATACTGTAAAGGACAATGATCATCAGGAGCCTCTATCCAGGTGTCCTGAAGTCCCTTCCACTGCCAAGGACCAGAAAGTGGAGGACGTTCAGCCAATGGACAGTCCAGTCCATCAGCAAGACGGTGTGAGTGCACCACGTCTGCTGAAACAGCTAAACTGTGCTGAGATCATGACCAGTTTGGATCAAGGGTGAGTTTACTGTCAAAACTCAAAATATTATTTTAGGTGTACATGGGTGTATAAACAAAAGTGTGTTGTACATAATGCAGCCATAACTGCTGTAACACCTTTTTTAGCTTAATTTTTTAAAATCACCATTTAGCTTTTTTTTTTTTTTTTTTTTTAGCAGTTTAACTAATCAATAACTATATGTTTCAATAGACCACATTTTCTTGAAAAATGCCATTGGAAACAAGATGAGGGAAGGAGGATTCAGTGCCAACTTTGAAGGGACCCGTTGCAAGGACGGCCTTCAGGTGGCTGTGAAATTCGCAGCAAAGATGCCATACATTAGTCTTGTAAGTAGACTGTGCTCTGTGTCATCTCGTCTCAGTCACTGTTTGCTATTTATAACATCTTAAATGAATGTAAATCACAGAGAACAAATATTTCAATAGAGAAACAGACTGGCTTAAATCCTTATTTGAGGAACTGCTTCCATCTAACCATCATAAAAACTCTTTCTTCTAGCCTGACCTTCCCAGACCAGTTTCTCTTGAGTTGGCCCTGACACTCGTTGCCAACATTATAGAGTTGCTGGACTGGCAGGACAATCCAGACCAGTATATAATGGTCTTGGACATGCACAGCTTTTGGCAGGATCATGGCGACCTCTTCAGTGAGGAGTTCACAAGTCATTTCATGTGGTGATTGATGCCGCTGCCTTCTGCATTTCTCGGGGGGTGTTCCATTGGGACATCAAGATGTCCACCTCTATAGTTAATAATGCCCTGGAAGTCAAATTGATTGATTTCGGGTGTGGGGACCTCCTGAAAAGTTCTTCCTACAACAATTACTCTGGTATGTATTGTCTCTTAAACGTTTTGCACCATAAGACATGACACACTAAAGCTCTTTCAGACGAGAAGAAAAGCCAATAATAATATTGTTTTCAGTGACTAAAATTAAATGCCATTTCAGTCAGAGTAGAGAAAACCTGCAGTGGTAAAGCAAACTTATACATGTGACAAACTCTTACCTCCAGGAACAGAAATGTACTGCCCTTCAGAGTATTTTGAGAAGGACGAGTACCACGGGAAGCAGGCAACAGTGTGGTCGCTGGGAGTGCTGTTGTTTGCTTTGATCACCAGCCTTTTTCCCAGACAGCAGCAATATCAGTTAGATGGATGCTGATGTATGGTTCCAGCAGGGCTTCTCAGATGGTGAGAACTTAATTACAACAAAAAAATGACAATTGCAATTCTGTGGCTTCAAAAAAGATGGCCTTATGGATAAGGCTGGCGTCTTGCGGGGCTGGCACCTTGGCTTGAGGTGGTAGTTTTAGCGTCTTGCAGAACTACTCGCTTAGGGATGCGTATTGTAAATGGTTTAGTTTTAGTTAGTTAAGAGAGTTAAGTACTGCATCATCCAATCATCCCTAAAGGGTCCTGATACTGCTGCTCCAGAAGAAGGACAGAGAGGTCATATAACAGGTCACATAACAGGTCACTGTCTCAACCTGGAGGTTCCTGCTATGGTTCCACTGCTCTGTGTAACACCAGCTTCAGTTGCACAGCTTCCCAGAGGTTCTGGACACATTGATGCCCGTCATGTCCACCACAAAGGTTTCTCTCATGACGGCTGCCAAAGAAGTTCCAGCCAGGGCAGTGTTTGCTGTTGCAGCCTCAGCCAGAGCTGGTGTCCAAGGCTGCTCCAGTCCCAAAGCTCATCTCTCATCTTCTGAGTCTAAGACAAGCCAAAATAATTTTGAAGATATTGGCATTTGGGTGGTTTATTTTTTGGTTTGGTTTGATGCTCTGATTATCACATCAGCTTCCTTACTTTACCAATCAACACCAGCTGCAGTGATCATATAGTCAATCCTCATAAACAGCACAGATAACAAGTTGTATTTTTAAATCTTATGAAATATGTTTGTCTAATTTCTACAATTTCCAATTCTGTTTCAGGTCCCCCTGTAAAAGTCACGGAGAAGAGGGTCAGCCTTGCGTCTGGCAGGCTGAAACGAGTCACCCCTCCATCACTCCAGCCTTAGCGTCTTGCGGGACTGGCAGGCCTTGGTTGCGTCTGGCACCTTGGCTTGAGGTGGTAGTTTTAGCGTCTTGCAGAACTACTCGCTTTGGGATACGTATTGTAAATAGTTTCGTTTTAGTTATTTAAGATAGTTAAGTACTGCATCATCCAATCATATTTTTTTTAAAAATGGAGTCACCCAGGGCTCACTGTCAAGCCCATCCCACAAGTTCCTCGCACTGCCGCCCCAGAGGTTCTGGCTACTGGCGTCCAGGTCCAAGAGATCCATGTCAAAGAGGCATCAGAGGTTTCAGTCATGGTCACAGCCACATAGTTCCTATTCTCAGCTGCCTTGGGCCTAGACATCCTGTCAGGGCAGCTCCAGAATTCCCTGTGAAGGCTACCCCAAAAGGTTCCTGATGCTGCTGCTCCAGAAGAAGGACAGAGAGGTCATATAACAGGTCACTGTCTCAACCTGGAGGTTCCTGCTATGGTTCCTCAGCTCTGTGTAACAGCAGCTTCAGTTGCACAGCTTCCCAGAGGTTCCTGACATGACCGACCAGGTCACACTGTAGCCCGTCATGTCCACCACAAAGGTTTCTCTCATGACGGCTGCCAAAGTCGTTCCAGCCAAGGACTCCCCAGTGTTTGCTGTCACAGCCTCAACCAGAACTGGTGTCCAAGGCTGCTCCAGTCCCAAAGCACATCTCTCAACCTCTTGCCCCAGAGTTTCCTGCTAAAGCTGCTGTGGGGTTCTGGCAGACTGACACAAGTGGCCCCTCCATCACTCCAGCCTTAGCCTCTTGCGGGACTGGCAGGCCTTGGTTGCGTCTGGCACCTTGGCTTGAGGTGGTAGTTTTAGCGTCTTGCAGAACTACTCGCTTTGGGATACGTATTGTAAATAGTTTCGTTTTAGTTATTTAAGATAGTTAAGTACTGCATCATCCAATCATATTTTTTTTTAAATGGAGTCACCCAGGGCTCACTGTCAAGCCCATCCCACAAGTTCCTCGCACTGCCGCCCCAGAGGTTCTTGCTACTGGCGTCCAGGTCCAAGAGATCCATGTCAAAGAGGCATCAGAGGTTTCAGTCATGGTCACAGCCACATAGTTCCTATTCTCAGTTGCCTTGGGCCTAGACATCCTGTCAGGGCAGCTCCAGAATTCCCTGTGAAGGCTACCCCAAAAGGTTCCTGATGCTGCTGCTCCAGAAGAAGGACAGAGAGGTCATATAACAGGTCACTGTCTCAACCTGGAGGTTCCTGCTATGGTTCCTCAGCTCTGTGTAACAGCAGCTTCAGTTGCACAGCTTCCCAGAGGTTCCTGACATGACCGACCAGGTCACACTGTAGCCCGTCATGTCCACCACAAAGGTTTCTCTCATGACGGCTGCCAAAGTCGTTCCAGCCAAGGACTCCCCAGTGTTTGCTGTCACAGCCTCAACCAGAACTGGTGTCCAAGGCTGCTCCAGTCCCAAAGCACATCTCTCAACCTCTTGCCCCAGAGTTTCCTGCTAAAGCTGCTGTGGGGTTCTGGCAGACTGACACAAGTGGCCCCTCCATCACTCCAGCCTTAGCCTCTTGCGGGACTGGCAGGCCTTGGTTGCGTCTGGCACCTTGGCTTGAGGTGGTAGTTTTAGCGTCTTGCAGAACTACTCGCTTTGGGATACGTATTGTAAATAGTTTCGTTTTAGTTATTTAAGATAGTTAAGTACTGCATCATCCAATCATATTTTTTTTTAAATGGAGTCACCCAGGGCTCACTGTCAAGCCCATCCCACAAGTTCCTCGCACTGCCGCCCCAGAGGTTCTTGCTACTGGCGTCCAGGTCCAAGAGATCCATGTCAAAGAGGCATCAGAGGTTTCAGTCATGGTCACAGCCACATAGTTCCTATTCTCAGTTGCCTTGGGCCTAGACATCCTGTCAGGGCAGCTCCAGAATTCCCTGTGAAGGCTACCCCAAAAGGTTCCTGATGCTGCTGCTCCAGAAGAAGGACAGAGAGGTCATATAACAGGTCACTGTCTCAACCTGGAGGTTCCTGCTATGGTTCCTCAGCTCTGTGTAACAGCAGCTTCAGTTGCACAGCTTCCCAGAGGTTCCTGACATGACCGACCAGGTCACACTGTAGCCCGTCATGTCCACCACAAAGGTTTCTCTCATGACGGCTGCCAAAGTCGTTCCAGCCAAGGACTCCCCAGTGTTTGCTGTCACAGCCTCAACCAGAACTGGTGTCCAAGGCTGCTCCAGTCCCAAAGCACATCTCTCAACCTCTTGGCCCAGAGTTTCCTGCTAAAGCTGCTGTGGGGTTCTGGCAGACTGACACAAGTGGCCCCTCCATCACTCCAGCCTTAGCCTCTTGCGGGGCTGGCAGGCCTTGGTTGCGTCTGGCACCTTGGCTTGAGGTGGTAGTTTTAGCGTCTTGCAGAACTACTCGCTTAGGGATGCGTAATGTAAATAGTTTCGTTTTAGTTAGTTAAGAGAGTTAAATACTGCATCATCCAATCATCCCTAAAGGGTCCTGATACTGCTGCTCCAGAAGAAGGACAGAGAGGTCATATAACAGGTCACATAACAGGTCACTGTCTCAACCTGGAGGTTCCTGCTATGGTTCCACTGCTCTGTGTAACAGCAGCTTCAGTCGCACAGCTTCCCAGAGGTTCTGGACACGTTGATGCCCGTCATGTCCACCACAAAGGTTTCTCTCATGACGGCTGCCAAAGAAGTTCCAGCCAGGGCAGTGTTTGCTGTTGCAGCCTCAGCCAGAGCTGGTGTCCAAGGCTGCTCCAGTCCCAAAGCTCATCTCTCAACCTCCCTGGCCCAGAGTTTCCTGCTAAAGCTGCTCTGGTTCTTGCAGTTTCTGCCTTGACTGCTCTTGATCCTCTCACAGTGTTTCTCGTCACTGGTGTGCTTCCTCCATAAATATATTACACCTGTATACCACATTAAAACACAGTGTTTGTGAAAATACGTTTAGCTCTGAATGCAGATCTGACTTGTTTATATGTGTGAACTGTTGTTTGAATAAGCAGTGGGGTTTAATTCCTCATAGGTTTGGACTAAACAAGAATTCCCTCTCTCAGAATCAGACAGGGCTGTAGCATGAGTCTCTTGCTATGCAATATACAGGTGCTGGTCATATAATTAGAATATCAAAAAGTTGATTTATTTCACTAACTCCATTCAGAAAGTGAAACTTGTATATTATATTCATTCATTACACACAGACTGATATATTTCAAATGTTTATTTATTTTATTTTTGATGATTATAACTGACAACTAAGGAAAATCCCAAATTCAGTATCTCAGAAAATTAGAATATTACTTAAGACCAATACAAAGAAAGGATTTTTAGAAATGGTCAACTGAAAAGTATGAACATGAAAAGTATGACCATGTACAGCACTCAATACTTAGTTGGGGCTCCTTTTGCCTGAATTACTGCAGCAATGCGGCGTGGCATGGAGTCGATTAGTCTGTGGCATATTCTGCAGCACCCGGTCTTACTCTAGAAACTCTAAAGTCAAACACCTTCTGTTTGCAAATGATCTGGTGTTGCTGTCATCAACAACAACAACAAAAGGACTACAGCACACTGTAAATAATTGCCAGGATTTTACAGGATTAAAGAGTATAATTTTACAATAGATTACTGTAGTCAGAAATGTACCATTTACCATTTCTTTGAAAGTTGCAACATCAGTGCTTGACATTCAAAACACTGGTAATAAGGGCCACTGCTGGCCAAATGGGTGCCCTAAGCAGCATAAAATACAAACTAAAATGATACATATTAAATAAAAACTAAGGATTATTTTGGTAATCGAGTAAGCGGTTGATTATTTTTATTATTAATCGAGTAACAGCCTTTAAAATTACTTAAAATACAGGTCTATAACAATGAGGCAATAATACTTGGTTTAAAGAAAGTATCAAAAGCAAGTAATTTTATGGTTTTATTATTGAACAACACTGTTAAAATACATAATGTAATACACAATATAAACGATCAACTTATAACAAATGCCTGCAGAGAGAGACTGTTGTTGTTACACTCTACAGCATGATCAAAGACTTATTTAATATTGGCTAAACAACATTTAATTAAAATGTCCACTTAATTTTTAATATTTGCCCACTTCTTTGCAATAGAAATCAGAAATGCTATAGCCACTGTAATTTCTTGAACAAAAACATCATCAAAACATGAAAACTCAGAGCAAGGGTTTGAACTTACTGATGATTATCCTGTGTTAGCATATGGGTTTATAAATGATAGCACTATGCTATGCTATATTATGATTTTTAAATTGTTTTATATATCTTGCAGCCTTAGAAAACGGTCTAAAAATGGAGTTTATGGATTCTCGCCGTGGAATGCACCATTTCCGGTATTTTGCCGGTTAATTGACAATTGCAATCCAGAATTTTTATTTTATTTTTTCTATTCGAGCTCTTGAATTTAAACGGAGAAACCGTGACAGACAGCCCTACAAATATGCAATGCATAGCACAAGATAACTGAAATAACATGACATAAATTGCATTAGTATCAAATCAGGCAAATGCATTGGTAGTGGTCAAATTAAAGCCAAAAATATAAAGTTTCACGTGTTTGTGACTATACCTGAAAGTGATGCACGGTATTCATCATGGACTTTTTTTCTTTTTCGCTTCTCAGCACCAGACTGCTATTGTCTTTTCCCGGGCATTGTCGATCAATTATGATCATTTGCAGCTAGCTGTAAACATGAGGTGGGGGGCGGGTCGGAATCGGGATTGGCGTGTTGCACGTGCTAAGTATGAAGTCTCTGTGGAACAAAAGTGGGCGTTTCTGTATTTGTGGGTGTTTTCAAACTGGTGGGTGTTTATATATCATGCAATGAAAACGATCCCCTTCACCCGACCCCACCCCTAAACCCTACCCACACTCTGACGTGGGCAAATCAGGTAACGCTCTCAAAAACGCCCCTCTGTTTATGGCCTCGCCCACTGACCATTACTGTCCTGCAGAGACCTGTACTCGCATGTGCTTACTGCGTTCACCGTAAAATGCTTTTTTTCTGTTTATGTTTATGTTAATATTAATACAGAATTATTATTATTATTATTATTATTTTGAGCAACAGAGATGGTGTGTCAGTGCTGGTCCTCGCTTCTAGATGGCGCTGTCGGACAACATGATTCATTTATAAACATTTGCACGTGCTGTGAGTCTCTCAACTCAACCTAGTTTTACTTCACAAAACTTTCAAAATAAGCGGAGGTTTTGAAATAAAAAATGTACTTTGATGGTAATGTAAACACATTTAGCAAAAAGTAGGAGCAGCAAAAATCTCGAATGAACACAGAAACACACGAACGCAAAATGAACAGCCTGTGGATGGGTAACGTGAGTTCTACAGATAAAAACAACTTCTTTCTATACGTATTCTATGGCTTGTCTATATTAGGTACACGTATAAACGAGAACACGACACTAAAAGTATCAGGCAGTAAAGTTTGTGATGTCTGTGTTAATAGCTGGAGCCATACATGGATGAAGAGTTCATACACAGAGCTTTTGCCCACATGGGAGAAACAGTGATGAGAGTCAGACTGATCAGAGACAAAATAACAGGGTGAAGAATACTATACTGAAGAATGTCTGTCTGTCTGTCTATATCTATCTATCTATCTATTCATGGATCCATCCATCCATCCATCCATCTCACTAAGTGTCAGTATGTTGTTGATCTCTCCAGGGAAATGGCAGGATATGGCTTTGTGGAGCTGATAGATGAGACATCAGTAGAGAGATGCCTCCGCAAAGTGAATGGAAAACCTTTACCTGGTGCCACTCCTGTAATCATTCACAATTTATTGTGACCAGTTCATATGTAAAATATGAGGCTGCAGAACATTTCATACAATAAGACTGTTCTATCATAACCTTACATTATAATGCAATCTTTACAGCCAAAGAGGTTCAAGTTGAGTCGTACCACTTACGGGAAACATGGCGAAAGCCGGTAAGAAATCCATTTTTTCTTTTTATGAGTAGAATACCGTACTATGTTTTGAAATATCTTTTGAAATGACTGGTGCAATATAGTGCTGCAAGCAACTAACTATTCGAAGAACATGCTGTGTGGAAGTGAAGCTTGGATGAAAATTTATCAACATATTCTGTTTGTGGAGGATGAAGGTGTTCAACACAATCAGCTTCAATAAACCTACAAACAGAATTCTTAATGTCAGAATTAATAGTAATTCTGTTAAAATCTGACATGCAGCTTCCAAAAGCTTTTGAGCTCAGGTTTAATTTTAGTGTATTTTGTAGCTATTGTTCTAAACATGTTTTGCTTTTTATTATTTGCCAGTTTAAAGCAAAATAATCGCTGTGTAATACATTATATCATCCCTTAAGTATCTTGAGGTTTAGTCATTTACAGTTCTCAGGAATATGCCAGTCAGTCAGGGATTATCTGAATGGAAATGTCCTGTGCAGTCAGGGAGTGGTCAACAGTATATAACCACAGGTGAAAATAGAGTTCAGACAATTAAGTGAAAGTTAATGAACTGCTATAGATGTGGTAACTTAGGAGAACTCCACGTGATTCTTAGCCTTAAATGATCCATTAAAACAGATGTTCTCCGCACTGTCTTATTGCTATTCCCTACAGCTCTACGTTCTCCCTCTTTGTGTCGGATCTCACCCCGGATGTGGATGATGGCATGTTATATGAGTTCTTTAATTTTCATTTTTCATCTTGCTGCAGTGGAAAGATAGTTCTGGACAGCAGTGGATACTCAAAGTGAGACCTGATGAATAAGTTCCTGTCAAATGTTTCCTCTTCATTCCTGTACATTTCCTTCTGCTGATTCGTGTTGTTTGTAGGTGCTGTGGCTTTGTGAGCTTTGAGAGTGAGAGAGAGCAGAGACGGGCTCTGGCAGAACTCCAGGGTGCTTCTGGACTCGGGAAGAAACCTTTACGCCTCAGTCTGGCTGCAAATAAACTGTGAGTATTTGTTATGATAGGAAATTATGCTATGAGGTTGCATTTTGTTTCTTTTTTTTTGTTCATCTGACACAAACTTTGCCTTTGAAACAATACACTACCATTAAAAAAGTTTTATTCAAAGAATTAAAACTTTTGTTCAGTAAGGACACATCAAATTCCTCAAAAGTGACAGTAAAGACATTTTTAATGCTAGATTTCTATCTCAAATAAATGCTGTTCTTTTGAACTTGTTTTGTCAAAAAATGTATCACTGACCATGGTTTCCACAAAAAGATCTATTTTTAACATAAGAAATGTTTCTTGAGCATCAAATAAATGTATTAGAATGATTTCTGAAGGATCACTAAAGACTAGAGTAATAATGCTGAAAATTCAGCTTTGCCATCACAGGAAAAAAATACAATATATTATTATTATTATTATTATTGTACATTTGACAGTATATGTGACCCTGGACCACAAAACCAGTCATAAGTGTCAATTTTTTTGCTTTCCATTGATATATGGTTTGTTAGGATAGGACAATATTTGGATATGAATATGGAAAATATAAAACTATGGAATCTGAGGGTGCAAAAAAAATCAAAATATTGAGAAAATTGCCTTTAAAGTTGTCCAAATGAAGCCCTTAGCGATGCATATCCACTCACAAAAATACATTTTTGATATTGATATTTGATATTTACAGTAGGAAATTTACAAAATATCTTCATGGAACATGATCTTTACTTAATATCCTTTTTGCCATAAAAGAAAAATTGATAATTTTGACCCATACAACGTATTGTTGGCTATTGCTACAAATATACCCGTGCGACAAATGACTGGTTTTGTGGTCCAGGATCACGTATTACAATAGAAAGCAGGTATTTTAAATTTGATTTCACAATATTACTGTTTTTACTGTATTTTTGATCAAATAAATGCAGCCTCAGTGAACGTAAGACTTCTTTTTATAACCTCACTGACCCCAAACCTTTGAACGGTATATAAAAAGAAGCATTACTCAGTGTAAAGTGTAGTAAGGTATCATTATTGTCCATAGCAAAAGTGGCTTACATGTCAACATTTATTAAATTAGGATTTTGATCAAATCCCAAACCTCAAATACTGTATAAACAATGCTGTTATCACAAAAAAGTTGACATTAATGCGTCTAATCCTTCCCTCCACTAGGAAGAAGAAAGAGTCGCCTGAGAACCAAAATTGGCAATTCCATGCAGACAACTACGACATCAATAACTCATATCTGAACCAGTACTATTACCCACAATACTCCAGCAATTCATCTACATATGTCTGGAACTATGATTACAACTACTTAAATCATTCCCAAAACATCCTACAGGTAGATGTGATTTTATTTGTGCACAATTTTTCAGGACATGCCAAATGTGCCTTAATCAATCAGACTGAATTCTATCCCTTGCTTTTTTATCAGATGGTGTTATATTCAGTATTTTGTTTTCCTTGGTGTTTAATAAATTTGTTTTTGAAATCGCAGGGTGAAGAGATGGAAGATGATGACCTAGAGTGTATGTTTTTATTTGCATATTGGACATGTTACCTAACTTTATTTTATTTCTTTCTTTCTTTATTTTACTCTTTGGGCTCAGTAATTCCACAAAAGCAACACAACTTTTAATTGTGACCTGGTGTCATTAAAATTACACTTTTACACTATATAAAAGCCTTGATTCCAGCACATGGGGTGTCTTACACTTGTATCTTGTTTCTCTGTGTTGCAGATCCAGACTCTGAGATAAATGTGATGGAGGCAAATGAGAGATTTATGGACCAAAGTGAGGAACTTTACAGTGCTCTGATGGATTGTTTCTTCCAGCCTCCTGAATCATGGGATGGGGTCACCTGTAGTGTTACATGTTACCTACCAGAACCAATTTATCAACATGAGGATATGGACTGAGTATACGTACTCTTGTTTGTTCACATTTACTATTTGTTTGTATTACAACGAACCCATTATTAAGGTAACTGATTATGTAGATGAAATAATGAAATAATTGAATTAATAACATTAGTTGATTTTTTTTTTTTTAAAGAATGCAGCTTATGCAATACTGTATGTGATTTATCATGTCACTGTAGAAGTGTATAATTGAAATTAATTCATGTTTGTTTGTTTTGCCATGTTCTTTTGGTGGGAAGTGTACAATAAACAATAAGTTTAGTAAAATAAATAACTGAAATAAGTTTTGGTTTGAACAGCAATTTCTTGTTTTTTTTTTCTCCATTAAAAGAGGGTTTAAAGCATTACATATTTTGTTTGTCCATCTAGCGTTATGCATATAATGAATCCAAAGCTAGCTAGTTTGGGACCAAATATTGATTTGTACTCACTCACTCACTCATTTATTTATTAATTCATTTATTACAGCTTAAGTACAGTGTATACAACAAAAACATGTTGGCTATAAGAAAGAAATAAAAAATACAGGGATGGTGATAAAATATCAACACTAAAGGATCAGTGGAAAATAATGATAAAAAATTAAATGAAATAAGAAGGTCATTTATTTATAAAATGAGAAAGAGACTTGTATATTGTTTTTACTAGTTTACAGTTCAGTTACTTACTGTTTATTTGTTTAAATCACAGTCTAGTAAGATATTGGTGTGTATTTGTGGCATCACGTGCTCTTGAAGGCTCTGCCCCTTAGCGGAAGTACAGAGTGCATCAGACCGGAAGTGCCAAGTGAGGAGCGGCCCTGAGTTTAAGTAAGATCATCATATTTATTCCTCAGAATTCAGAAAAACAACGCAATGACTGGTTTAATATATATGCGGAATGGTCATGAAAGCGTCTTTAGATGGCAGACAAGGTTAAATGCAGATGGTCTAATGCAGCATAATGATGTTTTTGTGTCAGTATATTTATGCTAATACTATTGACGGGTGTTGTTTTGTGCTTTAACGGTTTTTTGTAGTTTTCTGGGGTATTTAAAAGTAAACACGTCTTTTGACTTTT
Source organism: Elopichthys bambusa (assembly GCA_037101425.1). NCBI lineage: Eukaryota > Metazoa > Chordata > Actinopteri > Cypriniformes > Xenocyprididae > Elopichthys > Elopichthys bambusa. Next base: position 15,166,229 of record CM074448.1, on the reverse strand, counting down.
TATAAGTAAAACATAATCATTAAATCATGTCGCAAAAGTTTCCAGCGGTGTTTTACGTCATTAAGGGTGTTTTAGTTAGTTAGCTCACGAGCTTAGCATTCACTGATCTGGGATCAGTTTCTCTTGATCATAGTTCTCCTAAAAAGAAAACGTCACGTATTCTAGTAAAATAACAATAACTGATTGTTAGTATCGCCTCTTTACGTGTTCTATGTAATATTAGTATGGTCATTTACATATATCATGATTTTATACAAGTATTTAATCGTTCCTAAATCACTCTCAAATTAACAGAATAACAGTACCAGTGCTCTATATTGACTGTTATTGCAGGTTTAACTAAACTGAGTGATGCTGGTGCTTCACCCTGACTTGTTGACACTATAATATGAAGAAGCAGTTTAAAACCACAACGCAAAATTTCATATCATGATTATAGTGACCAAAATGATCACTTTTATCAATATTATTATGGTATTATTCATAAAATATAATGGAAATGTTCAGTTCTATGATTTTTTTGTGTGCATAAACATTAAAGTAATAGCCTAACATTTACAACAATGGAATTTTAAATGAATAAACATGTTGGTGGGGTGACTAAAATATGTTGTCTACTAACATGTACTACATATTCAAAAAAAAAAAAAAAAAAGTATGACAAAAAATGTATAGAAAACCTCACATTTCAGCTTTTAAATTCATTTTTAAGAAAAGGGATGAGTCAAGATGATAAATGATTATAGGTATTTTATCTGTGCATAAAAATTCTGCCCGATTTTCACACTGGTCTGAACAAAAATGGTTAGACTTTTCTACAGAGAAAACATTCATATAATTTATTCATTCATGCAGTCATTTATATAATTTCCCTTAGCACTTGTTTGAAAAGGTTGGAAAACCTCTTACTCCATACACCATGTTTTCATACAAAACAAAACACAAAAAGTATTACCGTGAGTTTTTCGTTTTGCTGTATTCAAATGTTTAAATGATAATTAAAATATGTACGGGTAATACTAACTGTCAGGATTTTTTTTAATGTTCTTTTCATCAAACTATTAATTCTTTCATCCCTAATCATCAATGATTTTCATGTGTGAGACTGTTAATTTAATACTTTCTATGTTAATCTTCAACCTTTAGTTCACCATCACTGAAAGTGAACGTTATTCAGGCAGTATGCACTACAGTTTGTAGGTTTTAAAGTGTATGCTCATACTAGTACTGTGATCTGGGCTGTTAATATCATGTTGTGTTTATCTGGTTATCTAATCATCACCGGGCATGTGACATTACACACTGTTCCTTATACTTGCAGTAAAAGCCACAAATCGGCTGCAATGAAAAAGGCATTATAGTATGTAATGTTATAATTACTGTTTCTCTGTCCTCTGCATTTTTAGGCACTGATATATACTGTAGTTTCCTCCACCCTTTCTCCCGAGACATTCGTCAGAGCCAGCAGAATATCCTGCAGTCATGTCGTACGGAAGGACAGAGCAGCGCGCCCCACCAAAAGACTTCAGCAGCCTCATCCAGACATGCAGCTCCAACATTCAAAAGATCACACAGAACAGTGAGTGTCTGGAGATTGTTGGATCTGTGTCTGTTATTACTCTGATGTTGATCTGAAAGTGCTAGTTAGTAGCAGTTAATCTGAAGATACTATCAGGGAGTATATCAGATAAATTTGACATCATAGTGAAAGGTTCATGTCATGATTATTAAGGTCTGCATAAAACCATAAATTAAATTTCTGTCATTAAGTATTCACCCTCATGTTCCAAACCTGCAAAACCTTTGTTCATCTTCGGAACACAAATTAAGATATTTTTAATGAAATCTGAGAGTTTTTTTATCTCCCATAGAAAGCAACGAAATGACCACGTTCAAGGTCCAGAGAAGTACTGAAAACATCGTTAAAATAGTCAACGTGTGGTTCAACCTTATTGTTATGAAGCGATGAGAATATTTTTGTGCGCAAAAACAAAACAAAAATAATGACTTTATTCAACAATTTTTCCTCTTCCCTGTCAGTCTCCTACACAGTTGACGCAGTGAACGCAGTGCAGGCTTCCGTGTTCTATGTCAGAACGCCAACGCTGTTCTGACCGTCCAATACAGAGATGGCGTTCGGACGTAAACACGGAAGCTCTGCACTGCGTTCACTGCGCCAACTGCGTAGGAGACTGACAAAATTTATTCTCGTCGCTTCATAACATTAAGGTTGTACCACTGTAGTCATGTTGACTATTTTAGCGATGTCTTTACTACTTCTCTGGACCTTGAATATGGTCATTTCATTGCTTTCTATAGGAGATTAAAAAAAAAAACCTCTCAGATTTCATAAATGTTTTTAAAATTTGTGTTCCAAATTAGTAATTAATGTCATTTTTGGGTGAAATAATTCTTTAACGGAAGCATGTTGTGCATAAGATGAATTAGAATTTTTTTTTTAAATGAAGTGGAAAATAACTTTTTCAATTATCTGACATGAATTAATTTCTTGAAAAATATGTCTGAGTTATATTTAATTGTCAAATCAAAAGTAAAAAAGATAATATATTATAATTTATATAAAGAAATAAAGCCTGTTTGTATGACCATAAGATCTTTGGCTTTATAACATTATTTTTTGTGGTAACTGTGCACTTTTTCAGTGACCTTTGCCACTTTTATTGCCTTCATTCATTGGGATTTAAAAAAATTTGTTTAATAAAAAATTCTGATCATACAGCTCTGAGAAGTTGAAGTAATATTGTAAAATTGACTGTTTACAATTGACTGTTTTCTATATCTCATATCAAGAGTTCAGAGAATATTCAAGTATGACTTATGCTGTCATTCAAAAGTTTAGTGTTTAGTTTTTTTTTTTATTATTTTTTAATTTTTATTTAATCATCAAGGATGCATTAAATTGATTAAAATTGATAGTAAATGCATTTATAATGTATTTACTTTGTAAGACTGGAATAATGGCTTATAAATTCAGCTTTGACATTGCAAGAATAAATTACATTTTAAAATATATTCATATTTTAAAATGTAATTTATTCTTGCAATGTCAAAGCAGAATGTTCATCTGTTATATCTGTTTGTTTTTATTAAGAATTATTAAGAATTTCAAGTTTTTAAAATAATTGGGAATTAAATGAGATTTTATTTCTGATTATTTGGGACTGTTGGACTCATTTAGTATTTCGTATTTTGCCTTTACAAAATAATATTTCTTGTTTTGTATTTCTGTTTTGATCTGAAATATGATTAATTAGATTCATAGTACTGTTTGTTTCTGTCTTCTGTGAGAGACCTGCATTGACTCTACAGAGCCTGATTTTAAAGTAACTTTGTGTTTTCTACAATAGCGGCTCAAATCAAGAGCATGGTAAACCAACTGGGAACAAAACAAGACACCAGTGAACTGCGAGAGAGACTGTAAGTGTGTTTAACTCTTAATTTATTTTTGGCTGTGCACTTCCTGTTCCTCTTGTGCTCTTGTATTCTCAGTATGTGTGATTTGTTTACAGTCAGCAGGTGCAGCACTACACAAACCAGCTGGCCAAGGAGACCAACAAACACCTGAAAGACCTCGGCGTACTCTCTCTACCCGTCTCCCTGTCTGAACAGGTGCGTTTGTATGTGCAGGCTCACATTTTAACCTCCAAAGCAATGTTTACATGAAGTATAAGGAAATTAAAGAAATGTTTACATATAGCATAAGGAAATGAAAATAAAAAGGAGAAGTTCAGTTAAAGGTGTTGTTGAATTGCTTATAATATATTGTCTAAATCGTCTAGTTAAAATCATTGATTTTCATCTTTAAACAGAGACAGCAGAAAATCCAGAAGGACCGGCTGATGAATGATTTCTCCGCTGCTCTAAACAACTTCCAGGCAGTACAGCGTCGAGCCGCCGAGAAAGAGAAGGAGTCTGTGGCCAGAGCCCGAGCGGGGTCTCGCCTCTCTGTAAGATACACTTATGGGTCTTTTAGGAATAATGTTTCCACGTTAGCTCTAAAAAACCCTTGTGAACTGTTTCTATAGGCAGCTAGTTAAGGCAGAATCCTTGTAAGTGACACTGCCATTCATGCTTGCCATGCAAACACTTCTCCACATGTGAAACTTTGCTTCTTCAGTATTTGTACATTTACATTTGTTTGAAATGTAATGTTGTCCTGATGTTAGAATGCTGATAACTTAAACCCAGAAATACCTTATACCCGATTCGGAAAAATGCCATCAAAATGAACAAAAATTACCCCCAAATTCAAGATAAGGGGGCATAATAATATCCCTGTACAATTAAACTAAATCTGTAACGACTGTCACAATTAAAGTAAAATGTGAAAATTAATAATAAAATGTCAGTTGAGGCATTGTACAGTCAGTCAGTCAGTCAGTCAGTCAGTCAGTCAGTCAGTCAGTCAGTCAGTCAGTCAGCATCACAACAAACACCAGCAGTTTTTGAAGCATTAGGCATTATAACCAATCAGAAAACATTCTGTTGAGTAAATGAATGGAATGGCCAATCAGTGGCGTTTTAGATCAGTGACCAGTGATGAATAAAAAATCCGCAGAAAGCAGCGTTATTCAGTTCACTTGCTCAATGACAAATCCTGTACTCTTGTAGATTCTCTCATTATAAACAACAAAGTTCAAATACTATGTAAACGAGATTCATTTTGCAGTGTAGATCACTTCAGTGATTAAAACAGGAGTATTTTGGAAAAAAATAACAGGAGGAAAAAAATAATTCTGCCCTTTTTTGCGTGTGTGCAGAATATACTGATTCCTTCAAAGTCTTGCTGGGTTTCTGTGGGTCTTAAAAAGTCTTAATTCACCCTTACACAAATTAAGGCCTTAAAAGGTCTTAAATCAGAGCAGTCTTAAATTCATAATTCAGATATAGCGTTAATGTTGCATGCATTGCAAAACTTTTTCCTCCTTATTTTTGTCCTGTTTTCCTAAACAAATATCTAAACATCTTTGATACATTTACTTGAGATGCACATGTAAAATGAAATCTTGAAAAAAGTTAAATTAAGGGAAATTAATTAAAACAAGAGCAAATATCTGACAATGAGTTAAGAAACTTCCCTTTGAATTAAGTTGATTTTTCTGAGCCCATTGCCCATTTGTTCTTATTTTAATCATAAAATTCCATTTTGATCAATTTCACAGAAAAAAGATGTTATATTTTATGTAATTTTCGGTCTCAAGTAAATGTATGTTGATTTAAGAATCTTTAGACATTTGCACTGGACAACAAGACAGAAATACTGAGGAAGAACAATTTTTGCAGTGTGATCAGAAGGTACAGTAAAAGATATTTCCATATTCTTGTGGTTGGGAGCAGAGCAATTCAAACTACTTTTTATTTGTAAAAATAATTAAAAAGTAATCTGTTGAAAGTGTTGCTAAATGTGTTTCTCCCTAGACATTTACATTTAGAGAACATTGACACATTGATTTCCCTTCAATGTATTCATTTTCTTTATTTGGTCTTAAAAATAGTCTTAAGTTAACCTTCATAAAACTGCAGAAACCCAAAAATGGGTTGCTGGTGCTAATCTATGTTATTAATGTTTAAAATAGTCATACAATACTCTTCAGTATTGTTAAGTGAAGTGCTTTTGTGTTGTGATTTACTTTAGGCTGACGATGGAGGTCATGAAGAGCAGCTGGTCTCCTTTGATAAGTATGTCTCAGATATTCCCTGATTATGAGTTAAAATTAAGAGTATGAGTTATGAGTAAAAGCATTGCAGTTGAAAACATTCTGCGTATGTGTGTGCAGTAATGATGACTGGGGTAAGACCACCATTCAGACAGAAGACGTGGCCATAACAGAGGAGGACCTGGAGCTCATTAAAGAAAGAGAAACTGCCATTCGACAACTTGAGGTTAACTTCCTCTTTTCTTGCCAGCACTATCCGTTGCACACATTTACACACATACCATTCTTCCTCCTTTTTTCTTGTTTTTTTTTTCTTAATCAATGTGTCAGTTTGAAACTTAAGATGCTACAGCACAATTATATGCAAACTAACCGTTTAAAACTGAGGTTAACCACTTGAACAATCTAAAGCAGTCATTATACAGTATAGTAACCCTGTTTACACCTGCTGTTAACATGAAGTGCATTTTTGTATTCATGAGTTACGCATTTGTTGTCATCTGTAATTTTGCTTACTACCTCGTCTGTTATTGCAGTCGGACATTTTGGATGTGAATCAGATTTTCAAAGATCTTGCTGTGATGATCCATGATCAGGGTGAAATGATAGGTGAGTACAGTCTGTCTTTAATCTATACGTCTGCACACTGCTGCTTTTTATATGGGGATATTTTAAGTCCATGTTTATCCATAACATATGAGGTAAGCAACAAAAATTACATTTTCAACCAACCATATTTCATGCTTTCGAAAAAGGGATCAAAGACCCCCTTTTTTAAACTTTATTTTAACAGTAAGCATTGTGCAGAGAGATGGAGGCATGCCTGAGAAATAAATAGTCATTTTGTCATAACAGCATTACAATAATCGAGTCTACTTGAAATAAGAGCATGAATTTATTTTTCTGCATCTTTCTGGTTTAAAAACTGATGAATTTTAGCTATATTTCTTAAGTGAAAGAAGGAAGATTTTGTTACCTTATTAATGTGTGAGTTAAAACTTAGATCTGAACCTAAAATGACGCCAAGACTAGTAACCTCTGGTCGTACTCAAGAAGTTAATTTTACTAGATTCGTAAACAACATTTCTTTTAATTTTTGGGCCAACTAATAAAATATCGGTTTTATTCTCATTTAATTTTAGAAAATTGGTACTCATCCAATTATTTACTGCCATAAGGAAGGTAGTAATCGAATTAATAGCCTCAGTGTCATTTGGCTCCACAGAAATGTACAGTTGAGTGTCGTCAACGTAACTATGGAAACATACATTATGTTCTCTAATAATGTCACCAAGTGGCAGCATGTACAATGAGAACAACAAAGGACCAAGGCAGCTTCCTTGCGGAACTTCAAAGTGAGTTTCATGTTTCTCAGATACATGCTTTCCAATTTTGACATAAAAATCTCTCCCTTTTAATACGTTTTAAACCAATTTAATACAGAATCAGAGAGACCTAATAGTTTTTCTAAACGATTGATTAAAATCTCATGATCGACTGTATCAAACGCTGCACTTAAGTCTAGAAGAACTAAAATTGAGACCTTATTTTTATCATAGTTTATTCTGAGGTCACTAATTATTTTTGTAAGGGCAGTTTCAGTACTGTGATGTGCTCTAAAGCCAGACTGACATTCCTCCATAATGTGATTTTCTTTAAGAAAGGTGTTTATTTGTGCTACAACTGCCTTTTCTAGAATTTTACTAATAAATGAGAAGTTAGATATCAGTCTATAATTAGCCAGGACACTACTATCCAAATACAGGTTATATGATAGCCATTTTAAAAGCATCAGGGAAGCAGCCAGTCTGAAGAGATGTATTTATAATATGCAAAACATGACTTGAGACACTATCAAACACACTTTTAAAAAAAGCTGTAGGTACAGGGTCAGTGTATGAGGTCGTGGAATTACAGATGGTTACAATCTTAGAAAGCTCAGTTAATGTTACACAAGTAAATTCTCCCAGCGTTACTTCTCTTTCATAAGATTTATCAGCTATATTTACATCAATAACAATATCAGTTCTTATTGATGATATTTTATCTGTAAAAAACAAAGCAAGTTCTTCACATTTTGATGTAGAAAGAGTTCTTAGAGAAATAATCCTTTCTTGTTAAAAATAGTGTTTTGTTATAAATAGCCATTGCTTCTTTATATATATTATAATGGATTGTTAATCTTGTTTTTCTCCATTTTCGTTCAGCAGTCCGACAGCTTCTCTTAGCTTGTTTCACAGGTTTCATTTTTAACCGTGGGGAAGTTCTAACAGAAGTTTTTTTACCTTTACTGAAGCAACAGTATTTAAAGCAGATGACAATGTGCTATTGAGATTTTCAACCATTTAATTTAAGGAACAATCATAACTATAAGGTTCAGACAATCTTATAATGTTAGTAAACTTTACCACAGCCTCATCATTTAAAAACCGCTTCTGAATCATTGTTTTCCCTCTAGCCTGTGTTAAAATTGCATTAATGCTAAAGAACACACAACAGTGGTCTGAAATAGGTAACTGAGATACAGAAATATTCTCAATATTCACTCCAGTCATTATTACAGGGTCTAATATATTACCATGCTGATCTGTGGCTACATTGATATGTTGTGCGAGTTCAAAACTGTCCAACAAATTCATGAGCGCCATAGCTTTGGAGTCATTCTCTTTATTAATATGAATGTTCAAATCCCCACTCAAAATTATTTTATTAAATTTGGCCAAGTGAGATCAGCTCTGATAGTTCCTGAAAAAACGCTGAAGTGTGTTTTGGCGGCCGATAAAAAGTAATGATAGGCACTGATAGTTCTCCCTTGAGCTCAAGATATTCAAACGTTGTAAACTCACCCTGATCAATGTCATTACATACATGCTTTGAAGAGAAAATGACTGCTAACCCACCACCTTTTCTGTTTTGTCTGACAGACTGATAGAAATTAAAATTAGGAGGGCAAGCCTCATTTAGTGTTGCTACACCAGTAGTATTATTCAGCCATGTTTCAACTAAAAGCATACAGTGTAATTCAAAGTGTATTCAGTGTAATTCACAGAATTCTTAAAACATATATTGTCACCCAAAACTTAGTGATTTTTTTTTTTGTCACGTCCGTAACGCATGTATATTTCCCTCATCTAAAATATAAAACGATTGTATAGACTGACATTTTTCTAATGTCTGGAATAAGGGATTATGAATATATAAACAGACGGTTCAATATGTTGGTATTAAATGCATTCTCTGGGAATTTATATTTCAAGTTTTGACTTCAAACGTCACATTGATTGATCAATTTCTAAGGCCTTTAGTTTATCAACATGATCAAAAATTTGCTGGAAAAATCCATTGTAAACAATCTACTAAATGCCTTCTGTCACCTGATTGATAGTTTATACTTTTTTAGGAAGTAAACGCTTTTTATATATTTCTAAAAGTAATTCCCTCCTCAGGTTTAGATTCACATTTTTGCCTTTTTTATGTAAGAATAACTTATATTGTTAGTATTATTTCAAGATGAACGCTTACTAGATTTTTATAGAAAAATCATGTTAAAATGTGAGTATTAAATGTGATACATCAGGCTTTTGAGGAACGTTTTTTTGTACATCTCTCAATCATCATTAGATTATATGTTTTGCCCTTTACAATAAAAACTACAGACCTTTGATTATAAAAAAAGTATTTAAATATCATCTTCCTGAGACGTACAACCATGGCCAAAAGTATTTTCAGTGACATCAATTTTGTGTTTTGCGAAGTTTGCTTCTTCAGTATTTGTAGATTATTTTTCACGTTTCTATGGTATACTGGAAAACTTTAAGCATTTCATACATTTTAAAGGCTTTTATTGGCAAAAACATTCAATATATGCAAAAAGTCAAGTGTTTCGTGCAGTGTTGACACTTCTACTTCATAACCTCTGCAATTCGCCCTGGCATGCTGGATATCAGCTTCTGGGCCAAATCCTGACTGATGGTGATCCATTCTTGTCTTATTAATGCTTGGAATTTATCACAATTTGTGGACTTCTGCTTGTCCAGTTGCCTTTTGAGGGCTGACCACAGCTTCTCTATGGGATTAAGATCAGGGTAGCCTGGTCACAGATCCAAAATTTCAATGCAATGATCTCAGAGCCACTCCATTATCACTCTTGCCTTGTTGTGACATCAGGCTGGAAAATGCAAAAAAATTCAAACCTTGTACTTCCTGTAGAATTTCAGTCTATAATTCATTGATGTTTTTCTTGGAAAGAAGTGCCTTCTTTGCTGCCCTTCTTTACGCCAGACCATTGTCCAAAAGTCTTGGCCTTACTGTGCATGCATATGCTCTCACATCCACCTGCTGCCGATACTGAACAACCTCTGTACTGGTGGTCCTAGTGCTTGCTAGACACTCTGGGACATCCTGTGGCCTTCTTCACTGCAGTTGAACCTCTCTCTCTCTAAAGTTCTTGATCTGGTAAATGGTTCTTTGCAGCAGTTTCCTTGCATGTGAGGCCATTTTAATTCAAAGCAATTATGGCTGCATGTCTTTCTTTCCTGCCTAGTACTGATGCTGATGAAATGACTAGTGAAAAGATTGTTAGCTGGTCATTTTTTGTGATAGTTTTTTTTTTTTTTTGGCCAATGAAGCCTTTTGCAATTATTTAAAATACATCTGATCATTCTGCACAATCTAGAAACAATGTGAATCAACACCAAAACAACTGAAGCAGGAAACTTTGTGAAACATTTGTGTTACTGCCAATATTTTTGGCCACGGCTGTATTATTGGATGATATAGAGTGACAGCTGATATTTATATGCATTTTATTTAAGTAATCTGTTTTTCTTTTTTTTTTTTAAGATCTTATTGGTTTACATCAGTCACATTTACTCCATTGTCAAAGCATCTGAATCATGAGATACACTTGTATCTTTTACGTTTTCACCTAGTATTAAGATGCATTTTGGTCGATTGGATCACAAGTGGACGACACTAAATACAGGTGTAAATGTTTTGAACTTGTCAACTTTTGACCACTTCCAGAGTAGTCAAAACGCATTTGACCGGATTGCTTTCATAGTGGAAACGCTCATGTGGTTGAATGTGTTCAAACAGCCACTAAAGACGCCTTCTCTCACCTACTGACCTAACGCATAAACATTATGGGAAGCACGCTAGCCAGACGGGATTTAAACTTTGTCGACTGAAGACCCAATTTTGGTTTGAAGACGAAAAACGTACGAAGCCTCACCATTTCTGATTTCTAATACACACTCACTGCTCTTCGGCTGGTCTTTCGGCTGTCAGAGCAGAAGTGAAAGCTGACACTCCATTTTTTTTTTTTTTTTTTTTTTTTTTGAAGAGAAAATGACTGCTATCCCACAACACTTTCTGTTTTGTCTGACAGACTGATAGTAATTAAAATTAGGAGGGCAAGCCTCATTTACACTCTGGGCATGTTAATATGTAAATTGCGCAAAGCTTATTTTGTCCATTAGATCAAAAGATCTGAAAAAACCCATACATTTACCCACTCATAGTGGACAAAAGAGACAGATTAAAATACCAGGTGTAAATGGGTATGTGTCTCTCTCATCCACTTGTGATCAGGGTGGAAACAAGGGCCTATGTTGATTATGGAAACTGAGGTTGTAATCGCTAAGTGCAAGTAAATATGTGTGATTACAGATAGCATAGAGGCTAATGTGGAGAGTGCAGAAGTGCATGTGGAGAGAGGAGCTGAGCAACTTCAGAGAGCAGCTCAGTATCAGGTACAGTAAAAGCATCAGTATTACACACACACACAAACACAGCTATGGTATTTTTTTGAGCATCATACATGCGTTCTCAGTTAGAATAACTGTCTTTGATGCCCAAAAAGTAGGTAATTAGCGTGTCTTCTAAGTCACTTTGGGAGAACAATATCTGCTACAAACATTAATGTAAATTAGAGTTTCAATTGGGGCAAATTGATTCACTTATTATTGACAATTTGTTAGATGTATGTCAAAATATGTAGCAAAATGGCAGAATCTAAAACCATGCATGTTGCATACATGCTGTATGATGATAATATTTTCCTTCCTCCACTGCAGCAAAAGTCTCGTAAGAAGATGTGCATCCTTGCAGTGGTCCTTTCCTTAGTGATTGTCATCATCAGCATTATTATCTGGCAGTCTACCAAATGAAGATCATTCCTCTTCACTTCCCCTATTTTCTCTCATTTCTTTAATTTATTTTCTTGCTCGCAAACCCAATGCCATCCACATGGGAAGGGAGGTCAAAGGCTCTCAGCAGCACCTATGTGTCCATCTCTGTAGGTTTGCTGGGTTAGATACAGTATGGCTAAGTGGCTAAAGCGAATGTAACATTCCCTAGCCTCTCCCCTCCGGCCCTTTAGTTTGTAATGAAGAAGGATGAGCTTACAGATAGGGTGGGGGAAAAAAAAAAAGTGATATAAAGTGATATAACATTTAATTTTGATTCTTGATACATTTCTAGCACTAACACTACTTTACAATTCTAAAAAACCAGGTTGTTTCATTTTAAGAAATTTATTGGAATAAGGTGTAAAAATGGCATTTCATGACTGAAGGTTTTTTTTTTTTTTTTTTTTTTTTTTACGTCTTATTGTAATATAATTTTGGCTTTAGATGTCTTGCATATAATGTACATTTCCAACATTTCACAGTTCTCAAGTCACTCCAAAGGTTAACAATAAAATGCTTAGATGAGCTGCAAAATTAATCGTATATTGTTGTTGATACCGTATAACAGTAGATCAGAAGAATTGCAAGTATGAAGCAGCAATGATACCTAAAGCTCAAACATCTTCAGTTTCAATACTATTAGTGGTGTTAACGCATAGGTTTATTATACAGGTCTGTTATATGGTGGTCATATAGCTGTAAATGTGTTGTATAAGAACTTGTAATCAATATTATGGCTGAAACCAATTTGTATATTACAACATGAAAAGTCTGCTCAGTACATTAAAATTATGTAAAAAGAATTGCACCCATCCTTTTAGAACATGCAAAAATGAATGTCTTTTTCCTTTTTTAAAAATTGATTTATAAGACTTCTATGAGTACATGATTAAAGAAACATGTCTTAATCAAGTCTGCCTCCTTGATTCTCTCTTAAAATTATTCAAGCCACATTTAGCAGTGGTGAAATAAGCGCTGTGAATGTGACTAGTCAGGATGTGCTATATATTTCGGAAAGTACACGGTGTACACAATATTAACCCAGCAGTCTCTGCCGTCTTTTGATTGGCTTTGGTTGTGCGGGCTAATTAAAGTTAAGGGTTTTTATTACCCTCTAGGCTTAGCTTTAAAAATAGCCAAATATTAAACTTTGCCGAGCAACTAGTGTCCCACATTGTTTTTGCTATGAACATGAATGAAATCTCAAAATCTGTAGCTTGTTGAGGACAGGTTTTTTGGGATTATACTTAATCGAGTATTTTCATTTGGTGGACAATAAAATAAGAAGCAACCCAGAAACAACCAGTGGGCATATTATAGCAACTGCATAAAAAGAACACCTTGGTAACATCATAGCAATTCCCCAATCTTGTTGGCAGCAAGGTTTTTCTTCAAAAAAATGTAGTTGCTATATACATTCAGACCCAGACATGCATCCTCACAATAGAAATATTATAGACTCAACAGCAGATGTCAGTGTTAAACAAGTTTTACCTCATTACCTCTACTGAAAGTATGTCCCTCAGTACTGTCCAAGTCGTGTGTGTGTTGTGCATTCTTTTATTTAGAATTGATACTTGTATTCATTACAAAGTAAACTGCTACCAATGTGATGGTTTTCCATTTTTTCCAACTCCTTCCAACAAAGTTCGGCTTTCATTTGGACCTGCTGGAATAGTCATGTCAGCTTAACTCTGAATTAAAAACACATGCATAAACCATGCCATTTAACAAAATGACTAACCTTTCGTTCTCATCATCTGACTCAATATTAGTCTGACTAAGCCTCTACTTGAACCTAGAGATCATGATGGATGTGTTGCTCACATTCTGTGGTTGAGCAGTCAGGAGTTAATGCCAAGGAGCAACATGCCCTTTGCAGACAAATAACTGATGGTTATGAAAACACTCAAGAGTTTTATTATATAAATGCTGTGTGTTACACTGCTCTTTGTTTGTTGTCAGTGAGTTATGAAGTTAGTCATTAATCTACAAACTATCAGTCTGTCTATGTCCAATGTGATTATTTTGGATGGACATAATTACAGATTGAAAAGCATGACCATATGCTGAAAAGATTGTCCCCGCTTGCAGTATTCATGGTCTTGCCATGTAAAGTTAGCAATTATTAGCATGGTAAAACATTCAAATGAGGCAAAATACAGGGGCTGTGAAGTGACGGTATGGCAGGGGAAATTCCTGGCTTGGTTACACACCACTGTCTGCCGCAGGGAAGACCTTATTCAACCTTGTCTGAGATTTCCCATCAGTACTGCTCATGTCCCTCATTTCATGCTCCCTGTTGCTGGGCTGCATCCTCAAACGAATCCTGGAAATGGTGTGGGATTCATCAGGCTGGATAATGGGTATGGATACGGTTCAAGACTTTGATATTCGGCTCTCCTCATGTGCATCTGTTGCTTAATCTGGCTCCAAACCTCCAGCTGAGCTGTCACCATGAGCCCAGAGTGTTCGCTTGTTTGATCTTCAGTGAGTGCACCAAGAACATCAGGCTTGTCTTTTCTGGAAGTTCAGAACATAGTTTTCATTTCAAGTCATTTTTGAAAGGTAGTAAACAGACAAAGGCTGCCTTCTCCTTCACAATCCACACTAGTTCAACACCGGTACCAAACTTGTCCAAATACTATGTGTGATAAAAAGACATTTTCTTCACTTCTGGACACATTTTTAAGGTTTTAAGTCCATTTTAAAGCTGCAATCCGTAAGTTTTGCTTCTTTGTCGCCATCTCTGTTCGAAACCTACAATTGCAATTATTTGCAGATTCATCATCTTTAAGTGGGTTGTGCATCGGCATGGCTCCTTAGTGCGGATGAATCTAATGTTTTGAGGAGAATGTGTGGCTGTCAGTCACCGCACCGGTGAATACTGTACAATAAATTGTGCTACCAACGGTGATTAAATCTAACAATCGCTTACCTCATATCACATCAAACCACGCAAATTATTATTGTTATACTTTGTTCTCAAATTGTTAATGTTCACAACATCAGCATTGCGTGACTACTATAGTGTGTATTAGTGTTAGCTGTAGATTTCAGTTTCTGTACAGTCTAATCTCTAAAATTTGTCATACCATACAATCCGCCATCAAAATGATGTTTAATTATTCCAGCTGCTGTGAGAAAAGGCTATAAATGATCCATCACCTGTAGCATCCTCAGATGATATAGCCTACTAGCTGGGACTCCTTCTTTATGTAAACAGACGTGACGTAATGACGCAAAGATGAAAGGCGGCATGCTCGAGTTTCCCACGGAAACCTACCAGTACCACCCGAATTAGAAAACATTATTACAAGCTTACCATTGTGAATTGGGCTAGGTAAGGAGATAGTTTTGAACACTGGCTGGTTATGTACTTGCTCAAAAAATTATTTTGGATCATTTTTAACCAAAAAAAGTTATGGACAGCAGCTTTAAGCAACAAAACTTGTTGGGTTGTTGCAGTAGTCCTACCACTTTTCCACTGGGGCTGGTGTAGAATCCGGTGCCCAATCTTACCGGGTTGTGAAAAAAAAACTCTGGGGAAAAAAAAAGCCCAAATCCTGGTTCTGAACTGGCCACAAAACCTTGCTTGTCTCTTACAAGGAAACCCGTCACCTAGGTGTGCAGAGCTTTCCCAACAGACCAAATAAGTGGAAATGGGTTCTTCAGCATCCATTTAGTTTGTCTGACTACCATCTTTCTGATAATAAAAAATGGCCAAGCTTATCTTATCCTTTCCTAAGTGTTGCACTTGATGTGTACTTCCAGTCTTGTGGCCTTCTTCATGCACATCTGTGAAGTCCATGAGACTGAAGGCAGGGTTCCACATATCTGGCCTTGGAAAGCCACAGAGTTTAGCTTCAACCCTAATCAAAGATACATGAACAAGCTAATCAAAGTCTTTATAGTTACTACAAATATACAGATAGGTGAGTTTGTTTGAACTAAACTCCCTGCATCGGACACTCTCAACCTCCAGGGTTGGATTTGAAGAACCAGGGTGCAGGGTGACTCTAAAGGGTGTTCACAAGTGCCTTGGTTCTGGCTGCTATGCATCTGTATTACTGCAGACTCCCAAGAGTGTATGCCAGTGGTTCTCAAAATTTTTTGTGCCCCCTACCCATTATCTAGGTCCCTAGATCAATATATTACCCCCCCATAATGTCTTCCAAATATTAATGTTGATTATTGTAGGCCTATTATTATATTTAGACTACAATTCACATTATCTAATGTTATATAATTATATAATGTCAATATAATGTTAATAAAAATGTATATGTAAATAACACTGGTCTACAGCCTACATGTTTCTGAAATAAATGTAGTCAAATGTAGTCACTAAAAAAAGATGCTTAAAATTGTTAAATTGGGTTTTCAAGATGCTATTAAGTCAGTATATGACCCTTGACTTGGGAATGGTTGAGGATAAGTGAGTTATAAAGGTAAGGGATCTCGATTTAAACCAGAAATGACTAAACTACATCTTTGATTGGATCTATGAAAAAAATCTGGGTTTGGACAGTACTTGATTTTTAGTCAAATTGTACAGGCAAATTGTGCAATCTAAAGCTGATATTGTGCAATCTAAAGCTGATATTGTGTCATGCATGATATGAATTGCATCATGTCATTGTTAGAAGTCGTGGATGATACAATCATCAACTCTGCTGAACAAATTGCCCAACATCAGCTATAGAAATTGTTTAGGAGGGGTGCAAAACTCAATTCCGGGAGGGGCACAGCCCTGCAGAGTTTAGTTTCAACCCTGCTCCAACACACATAGGCCTACCTGTACTTTTCAAAAAAGCCTGAAGTGTTTAATTAGGGTTTTGCACCGCTGTCATGCAGTGCCGTGCTCTCTTAATTGTCAATGTTTAATTTTGCAAAGGGACACATTTCTGTTTTGTAATTGCAGATAGCTTCAACTTGAGCTCATAAATGCTTGCAGACTATTGCTGGACTGTCACAAGAGATGCTCCATTTAATGAATAGGCCTACAAGAGATGAGTAAAGAAGTGCAGAGTAGACGCAGAATAGGACCAAACTATGTGTTGTGATATTTGAATTCAGCGCATCAAAATACATAATAAATAACACATTTGATCTCTGAAGCAGACGACTTTTAAAAAATTGTAGACCAGTGTGATTTAAAATAATGTACAGTTCTATTAGTCCATATCTTATATTTTACATCAAAAATCTTGATAAAAACATCCCTTTGTCACAGACCCGCCAGGCTCATCCATCAGCCAATCACAACGCACTCCCTCACTAGAGTTCTGATCACACACACCTGATCCTCATCACCACCAGATACTTAAGCACATCACTCACCTCAGTTCACTGTCTGCTGTCGTTGATACTAGGACTACCATTCCAATGCTCCTGATCATTGCGAATACTTACCTATTTTACTTGTGCTACGTACAGTAGTATGCGAAAGTTTGGGAACCCCTTGTAGAATCTGTGAAAATGTGAATAATTTTAACAAAATAAGAGAGATCATACAAAATGCATGTAATTCTTTATTTAGTACTGTCCTGATTAAGATATTTTACATAAAAGATGTTTACATAAAGTCCACAAGACAAAAAATAGCTGAATTTATTAAAACGACCCTGTTCAAAAGTTTGGGAACCCTTGGTTCTTAATACTGTGTGTGGTTACCTGGATGATCTACGACTGTTTTTTTGTTTTGTTTTGTTTTGTTTTTGTTTTGTGATGGTTGTTCATGAGTCTCTTGTTTACGCTGAGCAGTTAAACTGAGCTCTGTTCTTCAGAAAAAAATCCAGGTGCTGCAGATTCTTCAGTTTCAAGGATTTTTTTTGCATATTTGAACCCTTTCCAGCAGTGACTGTATGATTCTGAGATCCATCTTTTCACATGGAGGACAACTGAGGGACTCAAACACAACTATTAAAAAAGGTTCAAACATTCACTGATGCTCCAGAAGAAAACACTATGCATTAGGAGCTGGGGGGTGAAAACTTTTGAACAGGATAAAGATGTCCACATTTTTCTCTTTTTGTTGCAATATCATTTTTTTTCATTTAGTACTGCCCTCCGGAAGCGACAGAAGATACCTACATTTTTCCCGGAAGACAAATTATGTACAATTTACCATAATGTTTTCACCCCCCGTCTATTAATGCATTGTGTTTCCTTATGTATTATTATTATTATTTACATATATAATTTAAAAAGCATGCCACTTAATGCCACATAACAGATTTGACTTGACTGGATAGTTAAAATATCATTATCATTAGTAATTGTGTAGATTATCACAAACCGCAGTCAATCAGCAAACAAAGCATTCCTAATTTTTCCAATGGGAAACAAGAACAAGAAAAAAAGTTGTTTTCACTCGAACTTCGGCCGGTTACACTCAGTATCCTGACGTGAACGGTGTGACAGGTCACGTCAAAACACATGGAACCCATTGTAATCAGCGATTCTGTCTGCACTTGATGCGCGCCAAGTCGCCGACTGTAAACGGATGCCCTGCTTGAGCATATCAACACCCCCCTTTCCCTATTGCTTCCTGCGTCCCCAGTGTTCTCTGAACGCTTCCACTAGTGTATACCGCTAGTGTAGCGGTATTATGTGACCAAAGTGTGGACTTGTGGTCAAGGTGGGCTGAGGGCAGCATTTAGGACCTGACCCTGGAGTATCAACTGTTATGTTCAATCTAATGCTTCGGCAACATCAGCACATTCTGTAGTGCATGGGTAGCCAACACTGCTCCTGAAAGGCTACCCTTCTCAAATAATGCAGAATCTTCTTTTATAAAGGATTAGAATCAGTTGTGTTGGTGGTTTTCAAATCCAGCCTTACCTACTTTCCTCACAGGGGTTACATTTAACCGTTGTCAGTTTAGTTTAAGCTGTTGCTTTGAAGTTCTTCTTCAGTTGTGGTCTGAATGTCCATGGTGAAAGTCACAATTCTTACATTATTCTCTCTAATTAGATATCATATCATATCATATCTCTCTTTAGTAAAGAAGGTGCAGAAATATCTGGGTCCAGCAAGGGTGTGACTTTTATAAGCCTGTAGCCGTAGAGCATGACATCACTTCCTAATCTTATTGCTTTTGAGGCCTCTTTTGCAGTGTAAGGTGATGAGGATATACCACTTTTGAGAAAAACACCATATTATTTGAGATCACAATGACAAACTATGGTAAGGTTTTTAAAACACAACTACATCTTTTGAACAATAGCAGTGTTTGAAACCTGTTTATAAACAATCAATTTCGTTTTTGGGTTTGATCTGAATTAATACACTTAAAGGTGCAGTAAGTGATTTGTGAGAAACGCAGTTGAAAGTGGAATCGGGCCGAGTACCAAAACACACTTGTAGCCAATCAGCAGTAAGGAGTGTATACACTTATTATGGGGGAGGTGCCTGTGTTGCATAGTGTGTTCATGAATTTGGGGGTGGAGCTATCAAGATGGGGTGTGATTTTTATATATAATTTGGTGTAGTATTATTATTATTATTATTGACATATATCATTTAAAAGCATGCCATTTAACGCTACATAAAATATTTGATTTGACTGGATAGTTCAAATATCATTATCATTAGTAATTGTGTAGATTATCACAAACTGCAGTCAATCAGCAAACAAGAGGCATTCATTTCACTTGAACTTTGGCTGTTGCCCTCCACAAAGCTGACAGAAACACTGAAGTAAACAGTCACTGCTATGAAAATCATACACCATTGATTCTCGTCACATTGATGTAAACTGGTAGGTTACACACTCAGTATAAATCCGACGTGAAACGGCGTGACAGGTCACGTCAAAACACATAGAACCCATTATAATCAGTGATTCTGTCTACGCTTGATGCGCGCCAAGTCACCGACTGTAATTGGGTGCCCTGTTCTAATATTTTTTTTTTTTTTTTTTTTTTGCTATCAAGATATGTTCCTTTTGGCTAAGGGCGGTGTTTGTTTTGATGACTTCAAATATCAACAACGTTTCTCAGAAATCACTTACTGCACCTTTAACCTTATTAACTTAGCATTTAGCAAGTCTCATTTAACTTGATAACTCCATGCTTTTTCGTCTGTTCCTTGAAGACTGTTGCAATATTCTGACATTACACATTCTCTGCCATCTGTATCTTGGCCAGCAGCGCATTCTTGGTTTTGTCTTGGCGTTCTCTCCCTCTCTTTAATTGAAGTTAGTGCAGAGACTAACACTCCAGCTGCACACATCTCCTGCTGCAGCGTTACATAATCAAACCACAAGTGACTGTCAGAAGTTTGGTTTGTTGTCCAGACCTTTTCATTATAACACTTATGTCTTGTTTTTCCCTGTGCTTTTCATTGGCACACAAACTGGCTAACGGGATGCATTTTTTGCAGCTCTGACAGGTCTAATCATGGACCAGCTGGAGGGGTTTGTGAGAGGAGAGATGAAAGACTGCATTATCCACAGAGAGCTCACACATTATATGCACTGTAAAAAAAAAATATTTTTTCTTTTGTCAAATCAATTTAGGTAATGTGATTCAGATGACATAATATTTTGAGTTTCTGTTGATTAAATCAATCGCCTTCATTGTATTAACTCAATTTTTTTTATTTCAATGAACTCAACATTTTAAGGCAACCAAGCAACTTACTTATTTTTCCTACCCTGATTTTAGCCCTCTGATTTGAACTCTTTGCTTTAAGGGGCGTGTCTGCTGTGAGACTTCAGTGTAAACGCCCACTGCTGTGATTGGCTAACATCATTTTCATTTGAAATAGCTAAGTATTACTCTCTCTTTTAGCGCATTTTTACTATTACAGCTCTCAAAGTTAACTAATCGTGAAAAGTGTTGCATTACATTTAGATCTATGGCATTCTATTTAGATAGTGTCATGAAAGGTTGCAGTGATGAAGATTGTAGCCGATCACAGACATGTTGTTGAGCGCATGAAAGCAGTGAACTCGTCATAGCACCTCAATTTCTGCACACTAACAAACACTTTCATCTTCACTAACAGTGCAAACGCGATATAGTTAAGAGATTCGTTGAATAAAACGGGAGTTTTGCGCGTCAGTCACTGATAAACTCGCGCTGTTTGATTGACAGCTTCAGCGCGCGCTGCTCCAACAATTGCAAAGGGAGCTTTCTTTGATGGCTTTCTACATATAATTTAATCACATTTTAAATAACAGATTATTTTTCATCCTACTAAGAGAAACAACGTGAAGTTGACTGTTTAGTCACAGGTTTGATTTACTGATACATAGAACAACGAACATCTGACTGTACATGAATCATTACATATCAGATCAGGCATTAGAATTAACACAGTTACTTACATGTTGCATTACTGTCAAATCGAGGCACTGCACAATATTTTGTAATCCTCAACGGCAAGTTTATTGCTTGGTAGTTTAAACCGGTTTAGCACCAAGTAGGCCTATGTTATTTACCTATCGGTGGGCGGGGCTAAACAGGCAGTGATGAAGTAGGCGTTGATCATCTTCTGCGGAGGCGGTGCTTGCTGCCCTTTGACGTCACAGATCCCCACTTTGAAAAACCTGTCCTTTGCTGGGTCTAGTGTCAATAAAAGCTTTTATTGGACTAACTTGGAAGTTTTCAGTTCTGAAAAGTACAGAATATTCATATAGTATGATGACCTCTTATATATCAAAAGCTCAAGGAAAAGTTGATTTCTCAGTTCATCACCCCTTTAAGTTAAACCAACAATTTTTTTTTTACAGTGTGGGACTCCATGTTTTTTCAGTCAAGGACTTTCTGTTGTCCTTTTTGCAGTACTGTAGATTGTTGTGAGCAGAAAAGGGCCATTAGGGCTCCCTGAAGATGTACAGTAGCACATGTGATGGGTTTTATACCAAAGCTCCGAGACGCCTTGAATTGAAACGCAGCTGCACACGCCTCAGCTACACCATCATTGAAAAATCTGGAACTAAAGCATTACATGCACATATAGGACATATACTGTACATGAATACATTACCTTCATTGAGGATTGGCACAACTGGTGAAGAACTGACTTACAAATTAGGAAAAGCGCATGCAATTTATCAATGTGTATTTATAATGTGTAACATTATCAAATGTCAAGAGTAGAGGTTAACTCTTGACAAAAAGAATAAATTAGTAAAACAATCAGGATGTCTAATATAAATAATTAATGAATATCTACACCGGAACAAATGAGTAACACACTATTAACATTCTAGTAACTGCTATTAACTAACAAGAAACTCTGAATTAACTAATTAGTAAGTAATAGTGCTCAGTTGAATGGGGTAGTTCACTATTAGCTAATCAATAACTACTTTTTTTTTTTTTTTAATACCTCCCGGAGAACTACTATTTACAGGTTCATAATTAATGTGAATAATGCATAATATATTATTAATTCTAAAGTGAAGATCATGGTAACCCACTAGTAATGACTCAAGTATTACCAAATCGTTCAGAAGGAATTACTAAGTATTTGCATCAGTATTCTAAAGTGAAAAGCATTACTTTTTTTACTTTCTTTTTCATTTAAATACCCATACTGTTAACCAAAACATACTACCTACACATTAGTATGCTTTTTACATCCAAAATCGTCATAATTTAGAAATAAAAGGCATTTTTCCTACCCTGATTTTAGCCCTCTGATTTGAACGCTCTGCTTTAAGGGGCGTGTCTGATGTGAGACTTCAGTGTAAACGCCCACTGCCGTGATTGGCTAACATCTTTCCGTTTGAAATAGCTAAGTATTACTCTCTCTTTTACAGCTCTCAAAGTTAACTAATCGTGAAAATTGTTGCATTACATTTAGATCTATGGCATTCTATTTAGATCGTGGCATGAAAGGTTGCAGTGATGAAGATTGTAGCCGATCACAGACATGTTCATAATTAATGTGAATAATGCATAATATATTATTAATTCTAAAGTGAAGATCATGGTAACCCACTAGTAATGACTCAAGTATTACCAAATCATTCAGAAGGAATTACTAAGTATTTGCATCAGTATTCTAAAGTGAAAAGCATTTTTTTTTTTTTTTGCTTTCTTTTTCATTTAAATACCTATACTGTTAACCAAAACATACTACCTACCTGATAACATGTTATTTTCTCTTTTTGGAAATGTTAATTGGTTTGTTTATCAGTTGCACAACACAGTCTAGTCAAACTGTGAACTGGTTGACAACGGTTTTTTCACACCCTGTCAATACACCATATTTGCTTCAGCATTTGGAATCATTGGGATTTGCAGAATCTGGTATGTGGAATTTATTTGGATTGCTGGGATAAATCTGCCAGTGTCTGTGAGATTGGTAGGTCTTTAAAGCCTAGACGCTCAATGGAGACAGCTGGGCTGCAGACCTGTGGTGTGACTTCATGTGTACACAAATGTGTTCACTGTTGTGGAGAGTTTTGATATTTTAGAGTTAATGTACCCTGAATAGAAACACCAACGAAACCTAAAAAGAGTGCATCATTTGAACTGTTGCAGTAACTGGCACTTCCTGGGAAAACAGGAGAGAGTGAATCAGGTAGCGTCTGCCGAACAATGGAATGATTCTAAACAAGAACAGCCAAGAGCAAAAACGAGGAAAGGATGAAAAACAGAACAAAATAGAGTTTGCTGCTCACGCAAGAGAGAAAATAAATGGGAGTTCCCATTGGGTTGTGTTTACATTCCAGCTGGTTGTGTCGTATTTTCCATGAGGTTCACCCGAGGATAATTGGGGGCGCAATGGGTTGCAGATGTTGGTTACACCTTTATCCTATGGGCCCCTGGGTGCCCACTCTGGTTTTGTCACTCGGCTCCACCACGCTTCAGAGGATTTAACTGACGACCTCTGACATGTCCTTCAACTCCTCCCATGCACTCCATACACCATGTGATGACATAAAACACAGTTTAATCTAGTAACACTAATATGTTACTCACAATTCAACCACCCAAACACAGAAAACTGCTCATTACCTCACAATACCATATGGAATCACTTGTAATGGTGTAGCGTTCCTTTGAATAAGGCGTATTCACACCAAATATTAATTTTTGATTATAGGAAGCCTGTGAATTTTCATTCTTTATTTAGGCCGAAGGATATTTGTTTCACTCTTGGCATGAATAAACCTTTCAGATGAGATTTGTCTCACATTTGGTGTAAAAAGGTCTTTGTCTCAACAAACCTCAAAAGTTGAGTTATTTATCTTTGAATGTGGATTATCAGTTCAGATTTTATCCATTTTATAACATTTTTATAACAGTTTAGAGACACAAAGTTTGGTGTTAATGGTACAATGGTGCTGGTTTTAAAGTGAATAGTAAAAATGTATTTATGGCATTCATAAAACACATTTATAATATTTATTTAATGTAATATAATATATATTTATACTTATTGTAATGGTTCTATAGATGTCAGCTTTCATTTAAAGTTTAAGACAGCAATAAAGCCACATATCGGTGCTAGGTGCCTGGTCTCTTATATAGGACTGTTGTAGTTTAAATATCGCTGACTATGTAAGATCTACTAAAACCACAAAAATACTACTTGTCCAAAGAGTTGTCATCGCCATTATTTTCAGTAGAAAGTTGGTTGTCAGACAAACATCAGCCACTCCCATGTGTCTTTCATGAACGGATGCCAAAGAGCAACTTGATTAATTGCTGGGTGGTAAGAAGTTTGACATTGTGAGTTAATTCACTTAATTCTCTGAATCCATTGCCTCATCAGCTGTCATGGTAAGTGCTTTGTGTGAGGTTCTCAGATTTGTGTCGGTTTGGCCCACTGCTGCAGGAAAAGTGTTGTAGCAGTACAATAGTACAGTGTTGGTATAAAAAATGGTAAGCTACGTTGATGCATACAGCAGAACCTGATTTTACCAAGTACAACATGTTCCTGGATCAACATCTTTGTTGTTCCTGGATCAACATCTTTGTTGATCCTGGAACAACATTCCAATCAACCAATCAGATTTGAGGGACAAGTGTACAGTTTATGTCAAGTTTAAAGTCTCCCTGTGGTGAAAATCAAGTTTTTAATGTTGTTCATATGTCTATCTGGTGTTTTTAACATGCTTTAAGACAAACTATGTGCAAATTCATAAGTCAGCACCATTGCTGAGTATTTTCTCTTTAAAACTGCAGTAAACCAAAGACAGTCTTAAACCCGCGGTTTGAAGTCGCTGGTGTTTCTGACGTTACAAACTACCTTGTAACCAATCACGTCATTGTGCTGGCGGGTTTTATCATATCATTAACTGGTAAGGGAGTCTCTCAAGAAGAAGGTTAACCTGGTATATTTTTCTTTTGATATGAAAAATCGAGTAGATTTAGCAATATGGCTGGTGTATGATGCATATTACGATGTTATGATAAACTATATGCCTTTTTCCATTGAGAAAACTCCAGTTTTTTTTAATGCATTTCTAAGGATACTGAATGTTAGAAGGCAGCTGTTTGACTCGTGTATATGTGAACATGGTTTGTGTAACATTAGCAAACACATTATTAGCAGTTTGATAACATAGTCAAGCAAAATGCTAATCATATTACTGTTATGTGTCCGACATTGTAAAAAGCGATACTATTGTGCAGCGTTTACCTCAGTAAGTTGACTAAGTGGATCTTGTCTGAGCTTGTGCGAGTGAGTAGAGGCGGGGCTAATTATAATTTTCATAGTTCCCTGTATATTAAATGAGGCAAGGGTGTAGAGTTACATTTAAGCTACTTTAAGGCATTAAGAATTTTTTTCACATGAAAAAACATTTAAATATGTCATTTTGGTGATCAAAGATGAGTATTAAGGGATAAAATTATTGACTACAGGGGGACTTTAAGCTTACAGTCAGGGTTGGGTGCTTCTACATCAGTGTTATTCACCTATCATTTTAGGCATAACTTGTGTGTAGGAATAGGTTTAGGGGAAGGGATGGGGTTCATTTTTGCATAGGAATGTTACCATAGTACTGAAGGATTGGCATATTCATATACCATGGTATATGCTACTCCAACTTAAAAAAAATATGTGCAAAAAAGTATTGCCATGGTACTTTTTGGTGTTTTTTTTAGTGTACATTTTACTGTTTGAAGAGGGCAGAAGGGCATATCACAGCATATGCTGACCATTAAATTACACTGATAAAGCTTTTTTCCGAAGCGAATAAAAATAGCAGGCTACTGGAATGCACTAGGGAATGCTAACCTTAGGAATAATGCCATATTTGTCTGATCCCTCTATTAAAAATAAATCAAGGTGCAGACACAATGAGGCCTTTGGCTCTGAGCTGTTATTAGGTCGTCATTTGCTGTACTCAAGCATCGATGAGGTTAGAAATCATCATTACTGTTTCCAGCCTTTAGCATAGGGAGATCAAGTGTACTGAGGTGCTGATCCTCCCAGGGTGATGCCCTTTTTATATTTGGATTGTTTTGCTATGACCCCATTCTATCTATCCATCTAGTTCCTTTCCATCTCCCATTCCATGGCACTTTAACATGGATTCTCCATGGAAGCTGATCTTTGGACTGTCAATGAATATTTTTAACCTCTTTTTTTTTTGGCAGGGGCAGATGGAAACCCAGCTATTATTTGAGTACATGGGCAGCTGAATCATCTTTCTATTTTCTTCTAATATATAGGGAAATTGGATGTGTGGCAACATGTGTCTAATGTTTCCATCAGAAGGTCACAGTTAGTCTTGTACATGTACCATTTTGACTGTTGTCTAATGAAGCTTGAGTACACGTTGTGTGAAAATAGCTATGGTCTTATCTAGCAACACATTCCCCTCCCTTTTTTACTGAATGTGCTTTAACATTTGAACACCTAACAATACACTAAAAATTATAATAGCTAATGTTTTCCAAAAGTCATCAATTCAGAAACCATTCATAGAGCCTTCAATTTATTATGAACAGAATATTGAATGCAATATAGACCACAGTCTGATATGGGAGTTCTGTGCAACTCTTTACATAACCATGATATTCACAAAAGAGCATTGTCAGGAATGGTGCTGGAAAGTGAGAACCCAAAAGCAGAGATGCACTTCAATGTTCTTTATTTAGAAAATGAAGCAAAAGACAAACTATTCTACCCCATAGGGGGGAAAACACCAAGGCCTCTGGCACAGCAGGTAGAGTAGGGCTTGAGCACAAGGCTGGGTTCAGGACACAGTAAGGCTATGAGCAGGACAGGCCACGACAAGGCTGGGAACAGGATAGCACACATGGAGTGTAACAACAAAATGGCACAGGACAGAAAACACAGGGAGAATAAATAGGAGAGCAATTTAGGAAGGTAACAAGGAAGGACAGGTAGGGCAAATAATCCAATAGTTAGATAACAAAGTGTGGGGTTAGTCAATAGACAGGAGAGCACATGGCACATAGAAACAAACATGACAAGCCATGTGCTCACAAAAAACAGGAGGTATTCCAGAAAGCAGGTTATGTGACATACCCGGGTATGTTCAAGGGTAAAATGGAGGTAACTTTCAGGGTATGTAAGTAGCCATAGCAACTTACTCTCTGAACATAACCTGTATGTATATACATGCAGGTATATGTATATACAGTGCTCAGCGTAAATGAGTACACCTCCCTTTGAAAAGTAACATTTTTAACAATATCTCAATGAACACAAAAACAATTTCCAAAATGTTGACAAGACTAAGTTTAATATAACATTTGTTTAACTTATAACATGAGAGTAAGGTTAATAATATAACTTAGATTACACATTACTCAAATTAGGGTGATGCAAAAATGAGTACAAAAATGAAAACTACTACATCTAGTACTTTGTATGGCCTCCATGATTTTTAATGACAGCACCAAGTCTTCTAGGCATGGAATGAACAGTATTCTGACTGATAAATAAAGCTTTGCTGATCTTCTTGTAGCCTTCACCTTTCTGGTGTAAAGAAATTATTTTCTTTCTCAGGTCTCGTGACATTTCTCTTCCATGTGGTGCCATTGCTGACAACATGAAATGGGAAGGGGTTTTACCACCCTTTTATAGTCAACTGTCTGCTGGACACCTGTGTAATGAATAATTAGACTCGCCTGTGGTTGAATTCTTGTTAAATTAGACATTTGTAGTCTAAAATTTAGCTTTGCTCCAGAGACTTTTAGTGGGTATACTCATTTTTGCATCACCCTAATTTGAGTAAAACTGAAACATTTGTTCTCTAAGTTATATTATTAACCTTACTTTCATGTTATAAGTTAAACAGTGGTTATATAAAACTTAGTCTTGTCAACATTTTGGAAATTGTTTTTGTGTTCATTGAGATATTGTTTAAAATGTTACTTTTCAAAGGGGGTGTACTCATTTACGCTAAGCACTGTATACAGTCAAACCAAAATTTATTCAGACACCTTGAACATTTCATTCATTAATACCAGTTTATTCACTATAGTTTAAAAAAAAAGGTAATGAAATATGACAAGATCTCAGAGTTAAACTGTATCAGAAAAAATTTATCTTAATTATGTCAGATAACACTTAAGCAAAGCATGGTCAGGTCAAAGTGTCTAGATCATTTTTGTTTCCAAATTTTTATCAGTTTTACTGTATGAAGAATTTTTGGGTATAATATGTCACAGTTTACTTTATTTTGCTATCCTCACTTACATGAACTATAGAGTTCTGCACCCACTAGTAAAAATATACCAAAAATATAAAAAACGTCTGAATAATTTTTGGTTTGATATATATATATATATATATATATATATATATATATATATATACACACACACACACATATATATATATATATATATATATATATATAGCACTATTATAAAGTGGTAATGTTTAAACGTTTATTCAATTGTAATTGTAATGATGATTCAACAGAGTGAGAATCATCAGTTTATTGTGGTTGAATACACAACAATGGCAAGGACGAGGCAGAAGCAGTAACAGGGACAGGCAGAGATCAGGGCAGGCGGCAAATGTACAACATCCAGGAACAGGCAAAGGTCAGGGCAGGGCAGGCAGCAGAGAGTCAAGTACGAGAAACAGTCAAATCAAGACTTCGCAATGTGTGTGTGTGTGACAGCTGCTTAAGAAGTGTGTGTGTCATAAGGTGCAGGTGCGTGCAATCAGTCCCAGGAATGAGGGCCTATGGGAAATAAAGTCCAAATAGAAAACAGTCAATATTCAGGTGATGGCCCCCTCCGGTGGTGCGAGGAAGGAGGTGCAGGAGCCTCACTTGTAATAGAGCCATGAAAAGTGGGAGAAACACGATAATTAGAAGGCAAGTCTAGCAGAAATGAAACTGGTGTGATTTGTTTTATAATACCTACATACCTGGGACTGAGTTTTCTGCATGGAAGTCCGAGGCGAAGGTCTCTTGTGGACAGCCAAACCCACTGGCCCACGGCATATTCAGGACAGGGACATCAATGATGATTGGCCTGTTGTTCCCATCTCCTCACAGCATGTTGTAAGTGGGTATGTGCATGGTTCCAAGCGTCCTCGCTGCGTTGTAGCCATTAAGTAACCGAAGGAAGAGTCAGGCCTGTGGCAGGTTTCTGAAGTGAATTCTGTGCATACTCGGCCCACATTAAATATTTGCTCCAGTCAGACTGGTTCTGTTGACAGTAAGCTCTTAGGAAACATGTGAGTTCTTGATTCATGCGTTCTGTTTGGCCATTGGATTCTGGATGGTAATCGGATGTGATGCTGATGTTTATATTGAGATGTTTGAAGAAAGCGGTCCATACCCTTGAAGTGAATTGTGGACCCCGATCCGATGATAGTGTTGCCACGAGACTCAGGGAGATCCGTAATGAAATCGATTGCGATATGTGACCAGGGGCATTGAGGGATGGGAAGGGGTTGAAGAAGACCAGCAGGTAGCTGTCGTGATGGTTTAGAGGTATTGCATACTGTACAGTTGTTGACGAATTGAATGGTGTCTGCAGACATTGTGGACCACCAGAATTGGTTCTTGAGAAGGTGTAGAGTGGCTGTAATACCTGGATGGCCGGAGCTGGGAACTGCATGGACTTGGTGAAGGAGTTTGTAGCGCAGAGATTCAGGGAAAGTGCAGTCATGTGGACATTCAGGAGGTGGAGGGTTCTGGGCATTGATTTGTGTGATTTCGGTCATGGTATCCCACTGAACAGGTGCAACGAGCAGTTTTTGAGGAATGATGTTTTCCTCAGACTCAAGCACGTTAATTTCCTCAGTTTGTCGGGACAGGACGTCGGCTTTAGTGTTCTTGGAATCGGGTCGATAAGTGACTGTGAAATGGAATCTGGTAAAGAACATAGCCCATCTTGCCTGTCTGGGATTCAAGCGTTTGGCTGAATGTAAATATTCCAGATTTTTGTGGTCTGTAAGGATTGTGAAAGGGTGTTGCACTCCCTCTAGCCAGTGGTGCCATTCCTCTAGCGCAGCTTTCATGGCTAGCAGTTCATGATTGCCCACATCGTAGTTTTGTTTGGCAGAGGACATTTTTTTTCCGTGAGTAGAAGGCACAGGGAACCATTTTGGCTGGGGTCCCGTGACGTTGTGAAAGTACAGTCCCGATGCCTGTGCTTGAAGCGTCAACATCCATGATGAACGGGAGACTTGGGTCTGGATGGACCCCCTCATGACTAATGATGTATCCCAGAAATGGTGTAGATGTTTGATGGAACTCACATTTCTTAGCTTTAGCGTAGAGTTGATGCTCGATCAGACGTTGAAGGACGGATCTTACATGCTGAATGTGTTCATCGAGGGTGTTTGAGTAGATCAGGATATCGTCGATTGAGCATGTCACGGAAGACGTCGTGATAAATGACTGGAACACGGAGGGACTGTTTGCCAATCTGAACAGCATAACCAAGGTCTCATAGTGGCCGGTGGAAGTGGAGAATGCCATTTTCCATTCATCACCCTCTCTGATGCAGATCAAGTTATAAGCACAGCGAAGATCTAGTTTGGTGAAATACTTGGACTTTCTAAGTTTTTCGAGGGCTGTGGGTACCAATGATAAGGGGTATCAAAACTTGATGCTAATGTCGTTGAGGCCACGATAGTCAATGCAAGGTCTGACATAGAATCTATTTAATACAGGATGCAAAATGATTTGATGACGTTCTGAGACTCACCGACTTAGAGCTAGACGAGATTGGTCGGATTGGGCATGAGATCTTGAGATGACCGGCTTGGCCACAGTACAGGCATAAACGCTGTTGCAATCTTCTTTCTCTTTCTTCGGGGGTGAGATGAGTATAACGGAGTTGCATGGGCTCTGGACTGGACACGGCTGGTGTATGGAGGAACTGTGTGCGAACAGGGCGTCGTGATTGAATCAGATTATCGATCTGTCTGGTTAACTCAATGAATTTGTTGAGTGTTCTCCCCTCGTCACGACAAGCTAGTTCGAGATTCAGTCCTTTTCTAAACAGCAATTTTAATTGGTCACCTGCATTCTTACCTCCAGCGCTCTCTGAAGTGCTGTAGAAATAGATGAAAGGAAGGGAATGTTGAACCATCCTCTCTCCACACAGCGGTGGCCCAGTCTACAGCTCTTCCGATCAACAGCGAACACACAAATGAGATTCTGCTTGAGTCCGTGGGATACAAAGTGGGCTGTTGGTTGACGAAAAGAGAGCATTGCAGCAAAAACCCCTTATACTTAACTGGATCTCCGTCAAACTTCTCGGGAAACGTGAGTCGCGGGTTCACTGAGGAGGTCAGAGTGACTGCATGGCTCGCTGGGGTGGTCACTTGAGCAGCAGCGGCCTCAGTGGGTGTTAGACGGAGGCTCTGTAGCGTCTTGACGAGCTCCTCTGTAAGTGAAGTCAGCCGGTTGAGCTGATGTTGGTGTATCGCAAGCTGGTTGGCTTGCGCAGATAATTCCGTTGATAGTTGCATAATGGCTGCTGGATCGCTGTTTGGCGAAGTCTTCTGTAATGATGATTCAACAGAGTGAGGATCCATTTGCAGTTTATTGTGGTTGAATACACAACAATGGCAAGGACGAGGCAGAAGCGGTAACAGGGACAGGCAGAGATCAGGGCAGGCGGCAAACATACAAGGTCCAAAGACAGGCAGAGATCAGGGCAGGCAGCAAACGTACAAAATCCAGGAACAGGCAAAGGTCAGGGCAGGCAGCAGAGAATCATAGTGATGTGACATTTGACATTGAAGCTTTGAAGCTAGTATCAAAAAAACGAAACATCTCACAGTGAAGCACTGTATCGGAGCTTGATTCGTTTTGCCATAACCATGTGATCTGTGATGTCCGAAGCTTCGTTTTCATACACAACCACGCTTCATATTCTGATTCAAATAACGCGAACCCTTGCGCAGGTGTCATGTCATTTGCTTTTTTAATAAGAAAAATATCATAATACGAATAAATATTACATGTGTAGCTTTGTGCATGTTTAGTTTGTATTTATTCCCAGTTCATAAGTACTTCAACTGACCATATGATAATCTTTGAAAAGCTTTGAGTAATGAACCTTTTTACGATACAGTTAAGGGGAAAGACTCGGTGCTTCGCAAAGCTTCATTTCACCATCATTAGAGAATCAAGTACAAGAAACAGTCCACATCAAACACAGGTATAACAGTCCACAATGAAAATGTCAGAAATGATCATCGGGGCAAATCAAGACTTCGCAACCTGTGTGTGTGTGTGTGTGTGTGTGTGTCGCTTAAGAAGTGTGTGTGTGTGTGTGTCATGTGGTACAGGTGAGTGCAATCAGTCCCAGGAATGAGGGCCTATGGGAAATGAAGTCTGAATAGAAAACAGTCAATTTTCAGGTGATGGCTCCCTCCGGTGGTGCGAGGAAGGAGGTGCAGGAGCCTCACTTGTAATAGTAATATATGTATTTATTTTACTGTTATCTACGGTGGCCGAGAGAGCTCAACGTGCTGCAAATGAAGAAAACACATGCAAATAGAAAAAACACCAACAAATAAAGAAAACATCTTCATCAGTTTGACAACACATGCGCTGCAAAAGTTCACAACATGCAAATACAGAAACGCGCTGCAAAAGTCCACAACACATGCAAATAGTGAAACCCGCTGCAAAAGTCCACAACACATGCAAATAGAGAAACGAGCTGCAAATAGCACATACCAGGCCCGGCGATCTCAAGCCCCTTTTGCGATGATCTGAATGATGATGATGATGATGATTAGGCTACTTTTAGAATTAAATTAATATTTTAATTTGCCCCTGACGTGCTGTAATAAGATTAGCTAACTCCTCATTTAAAAAAAAAACAACTAAAATTTTTTTCTCTATTTGCATGTGTTGTGGACTTTTGCAGTGCATGTGTTGTCAAACTGATTAAGATGTTTTCTTTATTTGCTGGCGTTTTTTCTATTTGCATGTGTTTTCTTCATTTGCAGTGCTCTCTCGGACACCGTAGTTATCTCACACATGGATCTGCTTTTTTCCTTTTTATAACAGGACATTTTCTATAATTTCTATAATAAAATACGTATACAATATCTTATCTGGTTTCGCATTGTAAACAATTTAATTCTTATTCTCTGTGAATAAAGATTACTTATTAAATGAAAAGATTGAAAAACTGATTGTACAATCACCAAATAGGTTAAGTAGGTTATGTAAATCGCCATTAAACAAAAGAAGAAGAAGGAAGTTGAATGGCATGCTTTTTCTTAGCGTCTGTTTCCATGGTGAATCATCGTTTCGTCGCTCTGTTGAGAATGTCTTGTGTGTTAATTGGGAACCTACTAAACTTACTCCCGGATGCATTTTTGGCAACAGCATACCTCAATCAAGCAAGGTTTAGGTTAATTAACTGAGAGTTCAGGGTATATGTGATGGTAAGTTAACCTTGCTTTCTGCAATACCCCCCAGGAGCACATGGCCAGCAAACACAATCACAAGCCGCGCGTTCACACAAAACATAACATGAAGGACGCAGTCAATGAAAACACGAACCACGTGCTACATAGAACACGACAACACAAGAACACAGACACTTTACAAAAACACATGAGACAAGAGCGCACTGCGAGTGAATGAACGCTCAACCTGTGCACTCACACCAACAGATAAAACACAGAGCATGAATGTCCGAACTGAAACCGAACTAGACAGAACACCATGCTCCACACATGAAACAAAGCATGCGGACAAGAGAGCACACGGCTCAAGCACTCTGAAAGCCGGATGCTTACACAAAGACAAGTCGATACATGAGTGTCAGGGCTCTGTCACAAAACCAAGAATAAACCAGACTGAAGTGACAGAACCCTGACAAGCATTACATTTAACCTGCCAGCACAAATCATCCTTTGCCATGATCACGTGAAATGTCTTGCACTTGATGTTCCAAGATTGTTTTTACATTTAATGGAAAGACAATTAATCATAAGAAAAGCTGGAATGAAATTCAACAAAAAGCCCTTATTTACATCTTGGTATGTTACACAATGCTTATCGGATCACATGTGGATGTGTTTAACATTCCCTCTTCTCATCTCCAATTCCCTTGATTCTATTTATCTATTTTCCCTCCACCAATGAAGTTCTTTATCTAAACGTCCTTGATACCTCTCATAAGTGCAGCCAGGGGCCGCCTTCCCTTTGCCGAAAATCCTCAAAAAGCAGCCAAGAACTCCTGAAGGAAACTCTTCACTCTCCGAAAATAGATAAAGGGGTCAAAGGACACAGGAAAACTTTAAAATGATGACAGAAGGGCCATTCTCAAAGGTTAAATGTGATGGAACTCTTCCTCTTCTTAAAAACTCCCTTCGTTCATATTACTGTGAAGGATTATGCACAACAGAGCAGTATATACAGGTCAGAGCACTCTTCAAAAGTCAGGTTGTCTCACCAGGGCCTCATAGTCATTTGGAAATTAAATTAATGTGGATTGGAGATAAGGCTGTAGAACAAGGGTAGCTAACCCTGCTCCTTGAGGGCTATCTTCATGCAGATTTAAGTTCCAGCCCTGTTCCAACACCTTTCTTGATATTTTCAAGAAATCCAGGACACCTTTGTTATCAGGTTCAGGTGTGTTTGATTAGGGTTGGAGCTGAACTTTGCAGGATGTAACCCTCCGGGAGCAGGAAACTGATAGGTATTTATAAGGCCTATGATCATTTTTACTTTTAAGCTCTTACTTATGGCGCTCTTCCACTGCACGGTATGGTTCGGTACGGCTCAGTATGGCTCACTTTCTGGCGTTTTTCCACTGCATGGGATGGCTCGGTATGGAACGGCTTGCTTAAATAGTACCACCTCGGTTAAGGTTCCAAGCGTGCCATACTGATACTAAATGTGATGTGTAAACACTGCAGATCACTGATTGGTCAGAGACAATCGTCACTACCAGCGTCATTAGATTTGAAACACAAGACACCAAACCCACTAGATTTAGTCAGTAACAGCTTCCACAGTATCATTTGTTCGTGCCGAACCGAACCACCTAGTGCCATCTAGTGGACCCGCAGTTTATTCCAGGCATGTGTGCAGACGACTCAAATGGACAAATGAACCATACTTTCGGTTTAAGGTAGCCATGCTGAAACCACCTTAATTAGCCACCAAGCTTGTTCCCATGCAGTGGTCAATCTTGTTTGGTTTGATGTACTTGATGTACTCATGCTTGGAGACAACAAGTTTAAATCGGAGTATGGTGTGCTTTATGGCCTTTTTTCCTTTGTTTCCAGATGCCGACACCCAGTCCTCACATTTTTCAAATAACATCAGTGTTAACTTTCAGTACAAGGTCTGTGTCAATATTCTGGCAGTTGTACAGCACCACCCCGGCTCCTCACTGCTTATGTCAACTCCTCTGTAGACCTCACCCAGAAAATACTACAGCAGCCCAGTTCCTTTGGAAAGCTCTCAGAGAGCTGGGCCATTAACATGGAGAAGAAACCCATTAATCTTGAAGATGTTTCTGAAAAGCATTAAATGTGCTTCATCTGATCTGGCAGTCATTTTGATTGATCAAGGGCCAGCTGGCATGGGCGCCTGATATTTTGGCCCTTGATGCAAAGGAAGTCTTGGGAGAAGCATCAGAATGGAGGAGATTAAGAGGTCTTCCAGCATTCCTTTAATCATTAGTCTACACACTAACACCTTATAAATGTATATGCAATAGTACATCAACACAATACAGCCAGCAGGCCATATTGAACAGATCATCTGAGTGTTAAGAGTAAGTGTTGTTTTGGCTTTCTACAATTCAAGGTACCATTTGACAACGCTGCCAAATTGGATTAATAATCACATCTTTTCTATGTTTTTGGATGGTGTAATTGGCCAGGTGCTGACAGACCAAGAAGAGGACATCTAAGGAAGGACCTAGCTAAGGACACTCAAGATGCCATGCACTGTGAGGCGCACAAACCGAAACTTAAGATATTCTTTACTTCCAGTACAGTGAGTCTGGATCAGTCAGTAAGCTGAACTCAAGAACCAGTATCAGGAATGATTTATTGAGACTATTTTATTAACCAATTCATAAAATGTACCTCACAAATCTAAAACAAATTTAAAAACAAACTAGGGTTGTCCCTGTAATAATAATGACTGCTATGTTTGAGCAGTCTAAATGACTGCTATGTTTGACATCAGATCTAGTGTGGAAATACATCCTCCTCATTTTGAGAGAGTTGTGCTCCTTAAGAACAAGGGATTGGTCGTGAAGGTGGAACAGGGAGAGATGGTAACGACAGAAGAACCTAATTCTGATGGGGTGTGTCTCCCTGACTCTGGGAAAATTGGTCCGACCATCTCGTCCACCTCCCCCACCCCTTAATTCCTTCCAGACAGGCCGAATGTTGAAGCTGGAAGGCCTTCAAGGGCCTCTCCTGTCTGGAATGTGTGAACGCACTTTGGGGGGAAACAGTGAGACGGGTTATTGGGCGCTGGAGAGAACCAGGGCAATGTGATATGCCACCTCAGCCACTGCTGAGCACCTGTGGGATTTAGTTTGGAAGGAAAAAATTCCCCTGCTTTCATCCTTGAGGGCTGTCATCTCCCTGAACACTCGCTGTCCACCGCCTCTACCGTTTCTACCCCAGCCGATATACCCCAGCCTCCCTCCCACTTTCAGCCTCCAGCCCTGGTGCAACATTTCATCCGTTCGGCTCAATGGAGACCCACCCCAGAGTCAGCCTGGGCTGTGCTAGAGGTATTTCCGTGCAAGAGTCTTTCCAAGTCAAACCTCTGGGGACGGAATAGTCCCTGCCAGCATGAAGCAGTCAAAACAACCCTCTATTCTGAACAACTACCCTGTGGGTCTGAACTACCAGTGCCTAACTAAACCAACTGCTCTTGCTGTTTACCAATAAAGCAAAGGCTAGTTTGTCTTGGGTGTTTTATAACTTTCCTCATATAGGGTTACCAAATGGGATAGTAAATATGTCTGTTGAGAATATGTCTGTAATAAAGTACAGTGATTGATGTAGAATATTTGCTCTAGGTATAGGGTTGTGTAAGATGATGAATGGTAATAGTAACTGGATTGCTCTCTCAGTTTTTATTTCCTCCAAAGATATAGGAGAAATCAATGCTTTCAAGTCACTCACATATTTCCATTGCTTGATTAAACTAACCAGTCATTGTGATTTTGTTCCTTGAAGTATTATTCCAAATTTGTGTTAACACATGAGTTTTGAAGAGGGAAATATGTGATGGTAAATTTTCCACTGAAGTAAAAATCGTTAAAAGATATCTGAGTTGCAATAGATGTTTTCTTGTTTCCTTATGTGTTTATTTGAATCATGCATGTCACTTACATTATTGAGGGGAAGACTATCTTGATTTAAATGTCTCAGAGTTATTAAACATTTGAAGACCGATTTGAGACTGATTTGTCCAGCGCAACCTTTCTGTCACCTCTGGTGCTGTACATACAGTGTATTCACCACAACAGTTCCTAATTTTTTTTTCCCTGTCTCACTCTTTCTTTCTCACACACATATACACACAGACAGGCTTGTGGAAAACCATGTCTGCTGCAGTGCTTTGCATTCCTGTGGTTTGACTGGCTTTTCCTGCCGTGAACGTGAAGCGCGGCTGCACTGAAGAACATTCCTTGATGCTTTTTTCTCCTTGTATTTTTTATTAGCTCAGTTTGTCTTTGTCAAAACGCACAACGTCCATACAAACCCAGTGGCAGTGATTGTGTGTATGTTTTAGCTTTTCTCTGGCCATGAAAACAGCTACCCCATCTTTTAGCCATTCACCGCTGATGCTAGACTGATAAAGATGATAACAAGAGTTTCGAGTTGACACAGACGTCCGAATGTTCTCATATCTGTCTCATATCCAGCAGTGAGAAGGAGGTCTTTTAAAACTGTACAAACAGAGAGAGGTCTTTTAAAACTGCAGCCAAGGATGCAAATTCAAGACCACATGTTTTTCTAGTTGGTACATAGTGCAATGACTGAAAACGACAGGACAGTTCATTATGTTATTGAGAACTATGGTGGGATTTCGAGACATCATAATATATTTGTATCCCACCCTAAAGATCTTCCCTTAGCCTGGCGTGCCAAGAAACCATAAGTTTATTGAAAAAGCAGCATGAGTTACATATGATCTCACAGTTAAAGCACAATCCTGGGGATAACCGAAGCGCAGCCCTTGGGCTTTTTCCTTTGTGAACAATCGTCTTAGTTGGGGGTTAAATAGGAACTTAGAGACATTACAGTAATAATTACAATCAACATGAAATGAAAAGTCACCCTATATACTTAATGCATGTTCATCAGTGCACATTATTCCAAAGGAGAAAAAAAGTGTTTTTTCTCATAATTTTACATTAAAATGTGAAAACTTTGCATTTAAAAAAAAAAAAAAAAAAAAAAAAAACTTTTGCTGTTTGTAATGTCCTTTCCTGGCCTAGATTTCTTTAATATAATATCCTGTTTTACTCAGAAATATATCAGATTATATTTCAAAGGAAAACATGTTGATAATGGCATTTGGTCATGTTGACCAAATTGTGACTTAGTATTTGCTCTCGAGTACCAAAGCAAAAATTACTTACTGGTTGTTTTCATGACATTCTGCGTCATTTATTTGAAGTAAAGTCAGAATGTTTTTGATGTCCGCAAACTGATCTTCTAACATAATATCTATTTTCAACCTTCACTGAATAAAAGCTGATTTCCTTTGCCTTACCGTGATTTTTCCGACGCAAATGTCCTCGCTCTGATCCATTCATGCAGCTCTGTGCACACTTAAATTGGCCTTCCAGCTGTGCATTTCTCTGGATCCCATTTCCATTGAGCTTTAGCCAATCACAATGGCTAATTTTAGTACAGTGTTCAACAGTGAATGAACAATGTAATTCCTAGCTGAAAGTCTGAGCTGATTTGGTTGTTTTTCTTTCTTTCTCTACATTTTGAGAAAAGAAAAATTCACTGTCATTGTATGTTACAGATCTCTGGTGCAATCAAACACCACTCTATAATAGCAAATATTTTATAATTTTGAGATACATTTAAAGGGTTAGTTCACCCAAAAATGAAAATGATGTAATTTATTACTCACCCTCATGTTGCTCTACACCCATAAGACCTTCGTTCATCTTCGGAACACAAATTAAGATATTTTTGATAAAATCTGATGGCTCAGTGAGGCATAACACTTTCAGATGCCCAGAAAGCTACTAAAGACATATTTAAACAGTTCATGTGACTACAGTGGTTCAACCTTAATATTATAAAGTGACGCGAAATATGCGCCAAAAAACAAAATAACAGCTTTTCAACAATATCTAGTGATGGCCGATTTCAAAACACTGCTTCGAAGCTTTACAAATCTTTTGTTTCTAATCAATGGTTCGGAGCACAAAAGTCACGTGATTTCAGTAAAGAGGCTTCGTCACGTCATAAGTGTTTCGAAATTTCAACAGTTCATGTGACTTTGCCAGTTTGATACGCTCCGAATCACTGATTCTAAACAAAAGATTCATAAAGCTTCAAAGCAGTGTTTTAAAAATCAGCCATCACTAGATATTGTTGAAAAGCCATTATTAATTCGTGTTCTGTAGATGAACGAAGGTCTTACAGGTGTGGAACGACACAAGGGTGAGTAATTAATGACAGAATTTTCATTTTTGGGTGAACTAACCCCTTAAGTCTAGTTTATTAGACTGACCACCAAGAAAACACTAGCAACTGTATAGCAACATGCTTAAAACCATAACATTTTGGTGGCAACTTTTAACGAAATACCACTCACTATTCTTTTTTTTTTCTCCAAAATAAAAAAATAATTAAAATACACACATTTAGTTTCTATATACTTGATTATACAGACTCACACAAGCAAACTAACCAGAGTAAATTGTTGTTTTTTTGTAAATGTCAGAGACATCTTGCCTTTATTAAACAGCCGAATAATGAATAATAATAATAGTTTGCAGAAAAAACACAGCAGAAGACTCATTTCCAGGAAACAGACCTCAAGCACCCATAAATGTTCTACCTGCCTGTGTCTGTTATTCTAGCCTTATTACCAGGTCATTTCACAGGGTCAGCTAACAGCAGCAGATGCAGGGGCTTACACTGTTTTTTATATTGAATATGCCCTCATAGCTTTCAGATTTGGTTTGATGGTTGACCAGGCACAAGGCAAATGAAGAGGAGGGTGACTCTGGGTGGATGAGGATGAAGGAGTCATGAGACAGAGACGTTGATAAGCATTCGGAAGCTGTATTGCTGAAGATCATAATATTCAGTGAGCACAGCCACTCATCCTCAAAAGCAGAGGAAGTAACAACACAGTTAACATGAGAAAAGCACTTTTCACAAGTCTAACAGTGTTCAAGTTGTCATTATATATAGTCTAACCTGAGTGATTCTCTCAACCCATAGTGCATTTACCAGTCTGCAACTGAAAATGCTATTTTTTATTTTTCATAAATGCAACCCCTGGGATCTCACAGCACTGCCGTTATGTCATCAATTCTTCAAGTAAAAATTTCCACAAACATAACTCACATAACTGTTGTGCGTTTGTCTCAGAATGGAATGAACAGTCCTGTTTGACCCATCACAGCACCACGTCAGCAATGCTAAGACATATTAGTGTATAATTTAATTTGAATTCCCCAAAACCACCCTTAAAATGTGTACGTAACCCTTCCACCACTAATAAAAATGAATCTTTCTCAATACAGCAAAGGCAAACCTCTGTTCTGAAAATAGCTCACAAATAGAGTCCAGTATGATAATGACAGGGAAAATGAACAGTCAAACCACAGTCAGGCTGATACTGACGTTGGATATAGTTTTTTGCCTCTGAAAATACACAAGTTTGGGATGAGACATTAGACCACCCCGGAGCTTTGGTGGAGTTCCATTCTGGGATAGAAGCACAAATCTTTAACTCAATATTTCATGGAGTATATAATTTTGAAACAGCAGTGCTGC
Organism: Elopichthys bambusa; assembly: GCA_037101425.1. Taxonomy (NCBI): domain Eukaryota; kingdom Metazoa; phylum Chordata; class Actinopteri; order Cypriniformes; family Xenocyprididae; genus Elopichthys; species Elopichthys bambusa. The sequence continues at coordinate 15,124,948 of CM074448.1, read as the reverse complement.
ATATCTCTCCCTTACCTCCCACGTAAAGCGTAATGTTGTGTGGGAGAGCTGAACACATGCCGAATGAACAGCAAGAAATCAGCTTAGTTTGACATTAATCACTTCGATGTTTGTAATTAGCACATGGTAATGGTTTTCAGGATGCTTATAAAGTAAATGTTTTTAATTATGTACTAAACATACTTATGAAATTCTGAGCGATTCATTTTCATTACAATGAACTTTCACCCTCTTATATAAACCACCCATAAGTTCTGTCCCACTTGACATACTATACACTATGCACTATATACTCAACAGTTTAGTGTATGCATTTTATAATGTTATTTTGTCATATCAGAGTCTGAAAGCCCCTCCAGCTCCACTACGGAAGGAAAGCTGCGACCGGTGAGTGCATGAAGTGTCCAACTTTCCTTTTCCTTTTTTTTTTTTTTTTTGGTTAATTATGTGCATCATCAGGGTATTTAAAATGTACTTCTTCATTTTGGAATTTTCACTGTCAATACACTACTTTTACAAAATAACATATAATAGTACAAAAGTATTGAGACGCATATAGTCTTAGGCACAAAAATGCTAAATGCAAACTACTGTAGCTAATCTATCATCAGAGCTGTCAACACACTGATTCAATTTGAAATCCGAGGAGTCCGTTGCATAAGACAGGAAACATTTCCATTACTCTTACTTTAGCACATTGGTCAAAATCAGCTAGACCAGCAAATACAGTTCATGATGTCATATGAATAAAACCACCTGCTGTCAGGTAGCCTGCCTTTCAATTGTATTTATTTATTGTAATAAATACCCTGCTGAAAAAATAAAATAAAATAAAATAAATAAATAATAATAATTGCTTAAACAAGAAACTGGTTAAGATGGCCTCCCAGCCCGGCCAAGCATGGTCTTTAGCAGGTCTAGCTAGTCCTCCAGAATGGTGTCCCAGCCTGATCAGCTCAAAAGTACACAAACCCCTCAAAAAGACCAGCCTGACCAGGCTAGTTTAGGCTGGTTTAAGATGTTTGGAAGTATAGTCTTTTGAAAATTATAGTCTTTGAAAGTTGTTTTTTTTTTTTTTTTATCTCTGAAGTTAAAGTCAACTTGAAATCAAATTTTACTGTGGTAATAAACAATTGTGGTGTTATTGTGCATGATAATTGTTGGGAATATAAATGTAACCAATTAATAGAATAAAACCAATTAGTTATTTAGTCATTGATGTTGTACTGTAGTTAATTGCACTTTCCTCATAACATTAAAGGGATGAATTGATCTTTTGACATATAAGAGGTCATTATACTATAAAAAAAAAAAAAATAAATAAATAAAAATTCCTGTAAGTTTCAGAACTCAAAACTTCCTCTGTAGTCCAAAAACAGCTTTTATTGAAATCAAGCTCAGAAAATGACTTGTTTCGCAACACATAAGTGTAACAGTGTTTTTACTATGTGTCACTATTGTTTTGTCTGATACATATAGTTTGATATGTAGCCTATAATGCCGCAGTCAAACTGAATAGTTGTTTGCAGTTCTTTCCTTTGCTTCAGTATTTATGGGGTTACTGCATTGGATTATCAGATATGGAAGAAAGCACATAGAGATTACTTTTGTTATTGTTTTGATCTAATCCATTTACTGCAGTCTTGAATAAAAGCTTCAGTAAGCGACATCAGTAAGATATTACAACACATTTTATTTTATTTATTTAAACTTTGGTGGGGATGTTGAAAATTATTTTAATATGCAAAACTGTTACCCAGTCATAGCAGTGGCCGTTTACTTCCAAGTCTTGAATACAGCATGCCTATCAAAACGGAGTGTTTGAAAGAGAGGGTAAAAACAGAATAGAAAATAGCTTATTACTTCTAAATTAGTAATGTTTTTGAATGTGAAAATCTTGATAACATTATAAAAAAAATAATAAAAAACTTTAAAGTTTACAAAAGTAAGAGCAAATTGTGAATTTGAAAAAGAAGCATTAGCATTGGGCTGTTAGCATGTGGAGATGCCCCAGAACCATTTTTCTTGTTGAATATCAATGTTTCATGATGCTGCTGAACTTACTGCTATTTAAAGAACAGGGGTCTCCTTTAGGGTTCACAAAAGGTTGCATATGGTTCATTGACCTTAGCTCAGGGGTCAACTATTAGTTAAGATGTTTAGACCACCTGTTGGCTGGAATGGTTCACAGGTGTCTGTACATGCATTCTCTGTGGATTTACATGCATTCAGTGTTTCTAATGGCAGCTAGGTTTATCAGTCATGTGGCAGCTGTAAAAGGTCAAATGTCTGTGTGAGATAGATGCTTCAGAGAGGCACATCTGGGCTGCAGACTGGAGATCTTTCATTGGTAATATTGACATTGGTGGAATCTGGAAGCACAGGATGTTCCGGAATTTGTGGAACATTGAACATTTAAACATTCTATTTTCCTTTTCTTGTTGGGGGTCGCCAGTAAAATCCCCACCTTTGTAAAAAACACAAGTTCACGAGGATGCATTGATTCCATGCCAATAGCAAATTGCACCCCAGACCACCTTTACATGCAGATTCTGGTGTGGATCACTAATGCACACCAGAATTCAAAAACTGTTTTCACACCAAACAAGTCAATTTCTCACAGAAATAGAATCTGCTTGTGAAAAAAGTGCTAAAGCACATGTGAAGTACTTCTAATTTAACTGTAGTTTGTTATTTAATAATACAGGACATTTCAGTTAATTCAAAATTAATCCTGAAACCCTAGAGATCAGACATTAATAGGACACAGACACAGATTTTGAATCTCATGTGCGTTTCATTAGTTCCTCATACAAACAAGCATTGACAACTACACTGAGCTCTCTTTGTTTATACATGATTAAACAAAGGCCCATTTCCTTTAGCAAAGCTCAGCGACGAATTATAACAGCCAGCAGGCTTCTAATTCTTTTCATCCTCAGTGTATTTATTGCATCATGCATCCAATATAAGATCCCATGCTGGTGCCAGAGGAAAAATTCAAGAAAGGGAACAAAAATAGAAAACATTTTAATGTGAAAAAGAATCAGCTGTCTAAACTTTACTCATTACTAGACGATACAGCAGAACACCACAAAACCACAGGTATGGGACACAAAGTGCTTCTCAAAAACCATCCACGTTGAGACAGGAGGGAACGGGAAAGTGGAAAAAAAAAAAAAAAGGATGATGATGCAGACAGGCCAAGTGTGTAAGGAATGTACCAGCAGTTTCAACAACATCCTGAGGGAAAAGAGAAAAAAACTATTTTTAGCAGAGTACGATTCACCTCATTAGAGACAAGGTGCTTTTGTCATCACAGTGGGCTACAAGAAACTTTTATTACATAAAAAATGTATTACATAAAGTCCAACAACGTGGGCTGCTAAAGAAATAATTCACCCAAAAATGGAAGTTGTGTCAGTATTTGCTTGCTTCATGTGTTTTGAACCCATATGATTATTTCTGTGGAGCACAAAAGGTGTTATATTAATGAATTAAGGTGAATATTTGAAGAATTTAAGAATATATTGGCTACATTTTTCAATATAATGAAAGTTAAAGAGGACTGAGTCTGTCAGGTTTCATATGCTATAGCTTGTGATGAAAAGACCGTTAGTGCATTCATGAGAGAAGTATATCAATGTCTGATTCATGAACAAATTATTCTTTTGAGTCACTCTTTTCAGTCTCAGAAAGATTATCAGTGAATAATGACTTCTGGTCAAGTTCGTGTTGCAAAATAAGGCAGTCAGTTTCCAAATTTTTTTGCTTGTTAGAATTTACAGTGCATCCATTGTGATTCATGTACATTACTCAAAATTTGTTCTTTTGTGTTCCACAGAGGAAAGAAAGTCTCATGAATTTGGAGTGGCATGAGGGTGACAAAACAGAGATCACAGAATTTCCTTTTTTTTTAGTGAACAAGTGCGTTAAAGGGTTAGTTCACCCAAAAATTAGTCATTAATTACTCACGCTCATGTTGTTCCACACCTGTAAGACCTTCGTTCATCTTCTGAACACAAATTAAGATATTTTTGATAAAATCCTCAGTGAAGCCTCTATTGCCAGCAAGAAAATTAACACTTTCAGATGCCTAGAAAGCTACTAAAAACATATTTAATTATATATAAATTATATAACGACTTTATTCAACAATATCTAGCGATGAGCGATTTCAAAACACTGCTTCATGAAGCTTCAAAGTTTTAAAAATAATTGTTTCAAAAATAAGTGTTTTGAAATTTCAATTGTTCACCAAACCGCCAAAGTCATGCCCCCCAGTGTTGAACAATTGAAATTTCAAAACACTTATGACGTAACGAATCCTCGTTTACTGAAATCACATGTCTTTGGCAGTTTGATACACGCTCCCAACCACTGATTCGAAACAAAAGATTTGTAAAGCTTCAAAGCTTCATGAAGCAGTGTGGCAATAGAGGCCTCACTGAGCCATCAGATTTTATCAAAAGTATCTTAATTTGTGTTCCGAAGATGAACAAAGGTCTTAAGGGTGTGGAACAACATGAGGGTGAGTAATTAATGACATCATTTTCATTTTTGGGTGAACTAACCCTTTAATGTCCACACATTTATATGAATTTTGTCTTCTGATAATGTTTGCCTACTATGAAACCCCTAACTTTTTAAATGGGGCCTATGAGCTTTTCTCTTCTCTCTTAGAGAGTGTGCTTTTACTTTCTTACTTCTTTAAGAGAAATAATTGACAGCAGTTTTTAGTGCTCTTATGTTCAGTCACAGATTGAATGGGCTCTTTATGTATGTTGGGAAATTACGTTTGTGTTGTTTTAGATTGAACATACTCTCTAATATTAAATTAGCTTTGACGGAATTGCGCCTGACCATTTCAGACAGATGTTGATGCAATTTATTACAGCCTACCAAAACTATTTGAAAACCAGCGTCATTAGAGGGAGTATTGGATTTGTACAAGGCTCTCATTGACAATGTCTCACATAAAAGTTTTGGAGTTAGATAAAAGAAAATTAAAAAAGTTGGACTGCCTCCTGTTTAAAAGAATGTGACCAATAAAAGAGCAAATTGTTGGATTTCTTTCGATGGGTTTTGGGGAAAAAGATTTATAATGTCACAAATCTGTTCCTTTCTTTTCAATTTGAATGCTAACGTTTACAGCAACCAATGGATCTGCTGTAATGTGCGTTTGGCTTATAGATGAAACAGACAAGAATAATAGCTTCAATCTTCCATCATTGCTGTCATCCTCTTTAACTCTAAAAAAAATAAAGATTGCAAAAGGGGTTTTTCATAACAATGCAATAGAAGAACCATTTTTGGTTTCTCAAAGAATGACATTTTAATAATCCGAAGAACCCTTTTTTGCTATAAAGAACATTTTTGTACAATGGAAAGTTTCCATGGATGTCTTTGTGGAACCATAGATGCCAGTAAAAAAAACTTTATTTTTAAGACTTGTATGACATGACCATGCTCAGGATCACAATAGGAGTGAAAACAGAACATGCCTGGAACTTGTTTTTACCTCATCATTACTACTGAAATCCACCATTACGTCTCTTTCATGGCTCTCCTTGAGTTTTCATAGAATAAGGCTCTGCACTAATCTGACTACTTTATTTTTGATAGTTTTGTACTTCCTCTACTCCCATTTACATATAAGGCATCTATTCACCAGTTCTAAATCCATCAGTTATTTGGAATCAAATAGTTGCATTGTATTGCTTTTCTGTCAGGACACATTTTTCTTTTAACTTCTTGAAAAAATGCCGGTGTCCCCATCAGGCCTCTTAACTTGCTTAACCAGCAAGACTTCTTGGTCAGTCAGCTTCAGTATTCTACCTTTTGCACTCTTGAAATCCTACCTACAGCAAGAGGATATAGACATACAGAAATCAGATGGCGGGTAAAGCAAAGGCAGGTGTGAAGTATGACATACTCATGAGAACAGGTGCTTACATCTGCATTCAGTCAAAAGGGGAGATTAACTAAAATGAGAGCCGCCTAATGAAAGTACCTTTGGCATAAGCATGAAAATACACCCAAAGCTCTGCCCTGTCTGGGCCTCTTTGAAGTGGGAGGTAATGAACTGAGTACAGGATAAGTGCATTGATGCTGAATCAGAGATCTCTGCAGATGTGAAATTTACCCTGCTGTCCCATAGCACACCACCATCAGAAAAATAAACTCATGGATCTGAACATAGATTGTAATACAAACTGCTACCTCTGATCGAAAAAAGAAATGCACTGTGCTTCTTACTTTTTAATTGATTTAACTTGGTGGTTCAGTAGGTAGCACTGTTGCCTCACAACAAAAATGTGTGTGGAGTTTGCATTTTTGCCCTGCATCAATGTGAGTGTAAATGTGTTTTTTTTTTTTTTTTCTGTCCAACTGTCCAGTGATGCGTTTCTCAAAATCATCATAATCTTAACTGGATAGAAGAAACCACAGGCACCAATGATATCTACATGTACATGGGTCAATGATGTGACAGGTCTTAATAATAATAAAAAACAAAGATATGACATCCAAACTATGTAAGGTAGTACAACTAGATCTCTTTTATTGAATCCAAAAGGTTTTAATTATATTTTGCTACATATAAAGGTATTTTCAAAGATTTTGAAGTGTCAAAAGGTCATTCGTTTTAACCATCCAAAGGCCAATACAGCCATTTCATTTGTGATTAAAATATCTTAAAATGTAATAAATGTATATATTTTTTATTCTGGTATGATATTATAACATCATATATCAACATAGTGCAAAATGGTATTAAAATATGTGTAGAAGTCATTGCTTTGTTATGAGAAAGAATGTCCAGGAAAATTTATTTCATTGATGTCATTCGGAGTAACCAATATAAAGGGACCATTTTGGATCAAGTCATGCAGTTAGTATCACGTGACAGGATGTGACATCATTCAGACACCTTCAAAGGACCACATGGTCGTGAAGCAAAGTAACTAACTCTCTTTTAACTATTTGAAAAATTCATGTTTTCACTTGCTCATATGCATGTCCCAAAACATCAGGTCATTCGGTACAACCGCTATAAAACATGTGAAATGTTGTAATATTTTAAAAACTTGTACTAAATATGAAATGTTTGATTGTCCTTTTGCTAGCTAGCTAGCAAGCTAACCAGCTAGCTTGCTAGATATCAGCCTGTTTGAAAATATCGTCATTCGGTATAACCAAAAGTGTCATTCGGTAAAACCGAAATTTTGGTTAAACCGAATGACTTTTTTGGTGACAAATTTTGTCTTTCTTGTATAAAATGACAAAAGCCATGCTAATTCATTATAAAAACCACATAATCTCATTGTTAACACTTAATAAAACTTAACAAAATTAATTATATCTCCATTATGTTTTTTTTTTTTTAACACTTTTAAAAACCTTATTTGTCAGTGACCCACATATCTACTGATAAAAATAGGATAAGGAGGTACAGAGGATGGATGGATTGATTCTCACTGAGAGTGAGATGTTCTGCTTTAGCATAATTTAGAGATGTAAAAGGGCCCAAAAGTGAGCCTTGAGGAACCCCAGTGTAAAACCTCTTTATCTTTAAACTGTTATGCAAACTGTCTGCCATTCTGTCTACTAATGCCAAACAGACAAAGACAAATGCAAATTTGTGATGTGTGAAAAAAATGCAATAACTGTTTATTGTCTTTCACAGGTCAGGAAATCTTTACCGAGGCACTTTACATTACAATAATACCAGCTATACTACCCCTTGGCTTCAGTGGTGTGTATGCAGTGTGCTGCATTATAAATTGTAGTCAGCAAAATCAAGCTTGCTTTCATAAACTTCCATGGAGAATGTTTAAGGCCTCTAAAACACATGCATAATTTTCTGTTAGGTAACTGTAAACTATCCCATTCCTACATAGAATTAGAGATCCTTACTGAGAGAAACCAAGATGTCAGCTTGGATAAGAGCAAACACCTCATTTAATGGAGACCACAGAGAGAGGTCAGAACCCATCCTCATATCCTTCTATCTCCACACCAAATGGGGCCAAAACACTTCCGATAGACGACTGGATAGATGCATGTGATTTGGGTTGACGAAGTTAACATGTCTCTGGTGAGGAGTGTTATATCCTCCTGACAGAGCAAATGTAGTGGAATGTTTCTTTTCAAGCTGTGTAGTGTGATTACCAGAAGTTTCGCCTCATAGTTAATCAGAGTGGCATGGAGTTCACAGCTACAGCAGCTCTGCTTAATCACTGAGAACCAGGAAAAGACCACAGGGCTGCATCCCAGTTTGTACACCTATTTTCTGCACAAAGTAAACACTTTAAATAACAAATATGTCATTATAGTCAATGTTTTCATGAAATGGATAAATATTAATATTTTCCCTGTCTGCTGACGTTGAGTCATTAGTCACACAATATTTAAGGCTCAGATATTCTCACATAGCCAATCCTTTGCCTCATGACATGAGGTCTGGGCTCTACAGCCACAGCAACTGGCCTTTTGCCGTCTGACATGTAAAGTAACTAACAACTTTCTGTCCAACGTCATGTTTAGGGGTGGGTAAGTTCACAGACTGTAATAACAGATTATCAATGAGTTCATGTTTACCTAGGTGTGAGATAGATTTGGCACATGACTAATAAACTAATAATAATAAAAAAAAATCACTTAGGAATCCAAAGAGTTGGCCGAAATAGTACTAGTACTTTTCCCATATCTGAAGATGTGAAAGCATATCTTGAAAAATTATTAGTGCTAATAACATACCTTTAAAAAAGTAAGTGCCAAAATACTTGCATGTCTTTTAAAGTTTTTGAGCTATGAACTTCTCAAACTTTTTAAATCCAGTGTTTAGCTGCTCCCCTGAAGCACTTGCTGCTGCAGTCCCGGAACGTATAAACATGACTTTGTTTCCTGGCAGACTGTTAAAAGAACACTAGGAAAACCTGGAAAACTCGTAGAAATCATCCAATCAGATTCAGACTTTCACTTTTGTTAAAGTGTTTCATAAGTGTTTCATAAATGTCTGTGCCCAGAACTGAGAGCTATTCACGAGTTCACATATCCATATAATTAAATAGAGTAAAGTTATGCGTATTTGGCGTGCTGTCCGGGGAGAGGGCTCCGAGCTCAGAATTTTGGCCCGAACCCAGAGTACTCCCCCCGGTGTAGTAAAAGTAGATAGAACTAGAAGTGAGGAGATGGGATGTTGATAAACTCTCAGATGAACAGAGGTAAGTCTGCTGAATTTATACCACTTGGTTGAGTTGATTAACTGAATGCTCTCCACCTGTGTTAATTAGGTTAATTATCTGATCCTGCTCCTCCTGAACTTTGTTAATAAAACATTATAAAATGAGCAAAGATGGCAGCAAGCATGTTGCACATTTCCATGTGGTCCTGCACCAGCCAAGAAACTGCAATTTAGATGAATGGAAATGATGAAGGGTTAGTCATTAATTCTGTCAATAATTACTCACTCTCATGTCATTCCACAACTGTAAGGCCTTCGTTCATCTTCGGAACACAAATTAAGATATTTTTGATGAAATTGAAAACAAGTTCATTTACAATTTCAAATGCCCAGAAAAGGTACTATAGTTATATTTAAAACAGTTCATGTGACTACAGTGGTTCAACCATAATGCGACGAGAATACTTTTTGTGTGCCAAAAAAAATAACGACTTTATTCAACAATATCTAGTGATGGCCGATTTCAAAACACTGCTTCATGAAGCTTCGAAGCTTTACGAATCTTTTGTTTCGAACCAGTGGTTCGGATCTCCAAAGTCACGTGATTTCAGTAAACGAGGCTTCGTTACGTCATAAGCATTAGAAATTTCAATGGTTCACGTGACTTTGGCAGTTTGATATGTGCTCCGAACAACTGATTCGAAACAAAAGATTCGTAAAGCTTTGAAGCTTCATGAAGCAGTGATTTGAAATCGCCCATCACTAGATATTGTTGAATAAAGTCGTTATTTTGTTTTTTTGGTGCACAAAAAGTATTCCCGTCACTTCATAACATTGAGGTTGAACCACTGTAGTCACATGAACTGTTTTAAATATGTCTTTAGTACCTTTCTGGGCATTTGGAAGTGTAAATTAACTTGCTTTCAATGCAGGCCTCACTGAGCCATCGGATTTTATCTAATGTATCTTAATTTGTGTTCAGAAGATGAACGAAGGTCTTATGGGTGAGTAATTAATGACAAAATTTTCATTGGGTGAACTAACCCTTTAAAAGATAGCTTTGTCCATCTATTAGACCCCCTTGGGACATACATGTCGTAAATTGTATATTGATACCATAAATTCAGTTTTTGCATACACTTTAGATTTTTGTTTGTTTGTTTGTTTTTTGCATACATCTAGCTAAATTCCTTATCTTAAAATTCAATATTACTTTACTTTTAGGTTCATTTAAAAATGTCTGTGCCAGCCTTGGACTCATATTGCTCACTACTTTTCTTCAGCTGAAAAAGACAACTTTAAAATTGTACTCCATTAAGTATGGAGTTGTGGGTAATATTAGCCTGAAAACATTAATAAATCACAAATAACAGAATGTAAAGGCACTGATCTGAGTTTATACTGGTTTTGATAAAATCATACACAGTAGTAAGTAAACAGTAACAGACAGTTGCATATCCTGAAAATATGCTTTTTTAGTCACTCACATAAAGCAGAAACTGATAACAACCTACGTGAAACCCCTAAGAACTTCCAAGTGTCTGTTCAGTTTAATGCAACATACAACTGCACTTGTATCGCAGATGCAGTGCTGCAGAAATCAAAAGCAGACATTTTTTGTGCCCATTGAATGGTGTCATTAATCTAGGATTTGGTGTACCAAAGTCTGGAATTAAAGTTGTCCATATCGTGAAAACACGGCACTCTGTGTTCCGTAACAGTCGAGACAAGCAGATGGCAAAAGGTATTAAACCTGTATACATGTTTGACCGCTACTCTTTTGGTGTTTTGTTTTTTAGGCAGCAACTGTTTGTGTTTGTTTATTAACAAGCATGCAGAAAAAGCCAGAAAAAATATCTGCACGCAACAAGGGTAAGATCAGGTGTTGGATGTTTTTAACCAAGAGAAAATCTCACTATTTGCAATGTCCTAAGAATCAGTGGCAGAATTTCACACATCTTTCAGATAAACACACTAAACTAATAACGCCTAGCCTGCTAAGATGACTGTGACTATGGAGAACGGAATGAGATTGTAAGATTTGAGATGGTACAAGCTTATCCTATTCATGGAAATGTTATATAATATGTTGCTCAGAGCAACAAATGATCACACAACATCTGGGCTAAAAGTAGTAGTAGGACACTAAAAGTAGTGTCCCATCCTGCTGTAGTCTGAAACCGGTAGAAGACTGAACTAGCACAGAGCAGCCACCAGTCACTGAGAGTACAGTTAGCAGCCTGTCCCGAAGCAACAGAGTCATGGCAACGCCACAGCCTCGCAGTTTGAGGATATTTACGGCACTCCTTAGTTACGGTTCTGTTTTGAACTTATGTACATGCTTCATGGCCATACCGGAGTATCCCGTTGCCAAAGCACAATCCCCAGCCCGCCACTCCAGAGGAGAGGAAAGAGACCACGGCGCGCTGCCTGCTGTTACATTCCTGCACCTCAAGTTCCCCAACCCTGAGAAATAAAATTCCCATGAAAACAAGAGACCTCGTAGCACAGCACAGCATGATAAGGCCTCTGTTTGCTGCAGATATCCTCACATTTTAGTGGGCCGCACATGCAAAACTATTATACAAGTGTGAAATGCATAGTGTTGTTTAGTGAAGAGCGACAGGTAATGAAGTTAGAAATTGGGTAGACCACTCTCTGAAAATGTAAAACTAAAACTGTAATTTCAAATAAAAGACAGCAAGCTGATCCACGTCGATAGATGGCAGTACAATGTCTAACATCATTGTGGTAACAGTACTTAAAGGTTTAGTTCAACCAAAAATGAAAATTCTGTCATTAATTACTCACCCTCATGTCGTTCCACACCCGTAAGACCTTCGTTCATTTCCAGAACACAAATTAAGATATTTTTTGATAAAATCTGATGGCTCAGTGCGGTCTCCATTGACAGCAAGATAATTAACACTTTCAGATGCCCAGAAAACTACTAAAGACATATTTAAAATAGTTCATGTGACTAAAGTGGTTCAACCTTAATGTTATGAAGCGACTAGAATACTTTTTGTTCGCCAAAAAAAAAACAAAATAACAACTTTAGTCAACAATATCTAGTGATGAGCGATTTCAAAACACAGCTTCATGAAGCTTCGAAGCTTTACGAATCTTTTGTTTCGAATCAGTGGTTCGGAGTGTGTGTTAAACTGCCGAAGTCAGGTGATTTCAGTAAAGAGGCTTTGTTACGTCATAAGTGTTTCGAAATTTCAATAGTTTGATACATGCTCCGAACCACTGATTCAAAACAAAAGATTTGTAAAGCTTCAAAGCTTCATGAAGCAGTGTTTTGAAATCGCTCCCATCACTAGATATTGTTGAATAAAGTCGTTATTTAGTTTTTTTTGGCGCACAAAAAGCATTCTCGTCGCTTCATAACATTAAGCTTAAACCACTGTAGTCACATGAACTGTTTTAAATATGTCTTTAGTAGCTTTCTGGGCATCTGAAAGTGTTAATTATCTTGCTGGCAACTTTACAGACCATCGGATTTAATCAAAAATATCTTAATTTGTGTTCCGAAGATGAACGGAGGTCTTACAGGTGTGGAACGACATGAGGGTGAGTAATTAATGACAGAAATTTCATTTTTGGGTGAACTGACCCTTTGAGTACACGAAGAACAGTGTTGCTAATGCTAGCTAAATAACTGCTATATGCACCTTTAAACTTTAATGCTTAAAGAGCTAGTTCTGTCATCATTTACTTCATATTTCGAAGAATTTTTGTGCATACAATGACAGTCAATGGGGTCCTGGTACTATTCTAGTGCTATTCATTTTGGACCCCATTGACTTATATGGACAAAAAATATATATTTGTTTAAAATATCTTCTTTTGTGTTACACAGAAAAAAAGAAACTGTGGTTTGGAATGACATAGAGAAACCAGAATATCACAAGGAGTGGACTCTTTTTCTTCAGAAACGTGAAAGTCTAGCTTGAACCACTTGCTGTTGTTCAGCACATTTTGTCTCTTTTCTCTCATACAAAACCTGACTGACATGCTTCAGGAAATAGCTGCAAGGAGAGAAAAATAAACAGTTTCATTCTACCATGTTTCTTTCTCTGCACCTGACGGATTTCATGAGCTTGTTTTGTATTTCCACTAAAACACTGTCCTCTGTGTAATTTTGTCCCAACAAAGATTAAATTGTGGGCTGTGTCATATCCTGCCCTGCAGGCCTGTCTAACATGACATCATGTGGTGTGACATTTTTTTTGTTTTGTTTTGTCTAATGCAATACCATTTAATGCCACATGAAGCATGCACGCATAGTTTCACACATCACTTGTATGACACTTGCATTTCAATAGTATCTGATAAACATTCTAATCTTTCATCTGCTAAAGCATCTTGAACCATCCCGTAGACTGGCCTACTTTAATATTCAGATAAACAGCAGTCGAACCATGTGCAGAAACCAGACTTTTTCCCATGTGCACGCTCTGGAATCTGTGGTATGATTAATTGAAAGGCTGGTCGACAGCATCTCTTGCGTTTTCAAACATTATGGAAAACCATCTGGAATTGAAATATTTTCACCCCTCTGGGTCGCGTGGCATGGCTTGACTCCGGTGGGCTACACCCCATTCTGGTAGTATTTAAAGAGGGGCTCTCTACTCTCCACTTCACTACAGTCCTGCAGTCTAACCGTGATCACAGACATCAGAGAACCAAAACAAACCCGTGGAGTGTGCTTCTGTAGGGAACTCTTTGAGGAAATGGCTGGAACAGTATTCATCAGATCATGCATCATTCTCTGCTTGCTTATACATACGGTGAGTGAACACAGCAATAATATATTCAAAACAAAAGGACCTCTGTTGCTATGAGCTCTATGCATAATTAACATAAATTAGCTGATTTGAATATGTAAGTTATTTATGTATTATTTTACTATAATTTGAAATTACATAATGAGATATAACACACATAATAATGAAATATTAAGTGTACAAGTATGCTTGTGCTATAGAGTGAGGTGTTTAGTTGGGGATGTGGTTAACATCTTAACTATATTTTTGGGTAATTAGTTTAATTAGATTTAATTTATTGCATTTTTAATGAAGTTTCCCATGATAACATTTAATGAGGAGATTATGTATGTCACTATACTAGTTTGTGTTCGCACGTGATGCTTAAAACAGTGATTTCAATGCAAAAAAATAATAATTCGAATGTAAAAATATTCTACATACTTTTAATGTATAACATTATACAAGTTGTATTTAATAAATGTGTCTGATTTATTATTATTATTTACTGTGTATATTCAGTATAGTCACTTTTTAAACCTGTCATATTTTTCTACACCTTTTATTAGTTTAAACATGCTTCATATAGTTATAGTAGTGATAGTTATTAGTGATGGTTACATGTTAGACAGATGCAAATCATCACTTCCCAAGTTACAAATGTACATAATCTGTAGTGCATTTTATCCCCCCCGTGGCCATCACGAGTATTGCATTTGGACTGTCCGATCAAATCAATTAACAGACATTTTACAACAAACAGCAGTCAAACAATGTAGAGAAAACCAACTTTGTGCTTGCTCTGGAATCTGTGGTATGATAAAATTGTTATTACAACAGATTTATGAGAGAACGCTTCTATTTCTAAATCTGTTGCAAGTTGAAACCCTAACATTGTGTCATTGTTTCTATGCAGGCGATGTGTCAGGAATGCTCTCAGCCCTGTGACTGCCCGGCTGAGAGCCCTTTATGTCCTGTGGGCACCAGTCTAGTGCTGGATGGCTGCAGCTGCTGTAAGGTGTGTGCCCGGCAGGCAGGAGAGCCCTGCTCTTTCCTGGAGCCATGTGACCATCATAAAGACCTGTATTGTGACTATGGTGTGCTCAGTGATACTGAGACAGGCATCTGTATGGGTGAGTATTTGAGTGCAATGTTGTGTTTTGGAATGTAATTTAGGGGTTACATATTTGTTATGTAAAGAGGAGAGAATAGAAATGGAAATCAATGTTTCTGCATGTATTGTACTACACTTTTTGTCCACAAGTGGGAGCCTGTCATTGTTATGAAGTTGTCTTATGTCTGTTGCATGTGTTGCAGCTCAAGAGGGTCAGACGTGTGACCTGGGGGGCGTGATTTACCGCAGTGGTGAGACGTTTCAGCCCAGCTGCAAACATCACTGTGTCTGCATGAATGGGGAGATTGGCTGCGTACCAACCTGTGCCAGCAACATACGGCTGCCCTCTCCAGACTGTCCCTACCCACGACGCGTCCAGATCCCTGGCAAGTGCTGCGAGGAGTGGGTGTGTGACCAGATCCCACAAGAAGACACTTTCCAGTCAGTAATGGCTGGTAGGTCAATCGGCAAGTCAAATTTTCTTTCATTTTGCTTCACTATGTTGAAACAGCTGCTCTGTTTTTAAATCTCCCAATTTCCCAAAAGCCCTGTCATTGGGTCTGGGGGAGAGGGGGACTATCTGTGAATAAAATATGGTCCTAGGCCCTGTGAATTTCCACAATTTGGGTCCTTTTCTATAGCAAACTTATTTTAGCCGCTCTGCATGACAATATGCTTTAAATTTTATATTATTGCCAATTGCACATGAATTTAACATCCACTTTCTCTTCTTTCAGCATATAGAGAAATAACTGATCAGAGTGTCCAGCCTGAGAGTGCAAGAGACAACTGTATCGTTCAGACCACTGAATGGAGTGAATGTTCTGCAACTTGTGGCATGGGTTTGTCCTCTCGTGTAACCAACGACAATGAGCAATGCCAGCTGGAACGGCAGACCCGCATGTGCATGATCCGCCCCTGCCATGCAGAGCTGGAAAAGGACATAAAGGTAAGATTGGGTTGAGAGCACAAAGTAAAGCTGAAAATATAATTCCCTCGTCCACATTTCACTCCGGACTGTGGACAGTCACCATAAAATAATTTTCGCCTTCTGTGTAGTGCGCATGCCCTGGATGTGTCCATCCATGCTCACGATCAGAGTATACTTTCAAAAGGCTTGCGTGATTGTGTTTTAAACGGACCGGAACATGGAAAATTAAGTATACAATGGGCCTTAAGGCTGAAACTACGAAACATGATATTCAGGGGAAAAAATAAAAGACATCAAGGCCACATATTAAGAATTCGTTCCCCAAGACTTATTCATTGTTTCCTCATTTTAGTGGCTGTTTTACTACTTTGTTCCCTTGTTTTAATTTAGTTAAATCATGGCCATGATGCAAATAATTAATATATTGTGAAAACAAACGAGTACAAGTTGGCCATGGTTTACTTAAAATGAGAAAAGTAATTACTACACTTTAAAAAATGCTAACCAATGCAAAACAACCCAAGTTGGGTTGAAACTGGACAAACCCAGCAGTTGGGTAAATGTTTGCTCAACGTGCTGAGTAGTTTTATTTAACTCAACTATTGTTTAAAAATGTCTGTATTGCTTGCTTAAAATGACCCCAAAGTATGTTGGAAATTAACATATTAATATGTTTAATAAATGAACATATATTAATAATATAACTATACAATAAACATTTATTAAATTGCTTATCAATAAATGTTCACCTTTTGATAATTATTGTTGCCTCTAGTAATTATGTGTCTGATTTTTAATTAGACACAACAAATAGTTGGGTTAAAAAAAACTTCCCAGGACGTGGGGCAAACATTTAACCCAACCGCTAGGTTAAAACAACCCAATTGCCGGGTTTGTCCATTTTCATGGACAAAAAAAGTTTTTAATCCAGCATTTTTTAGAGTGTACAATGTAGGGACAAATTCTTAATTTGTAGCCATGTGAAAAGCCATACAAAAAATACTTCACACAAGTATTTTATATGTGACTGAAGTGTGTCACAAATCATAATGTAATGCAAGTATGCATTGTTGCATAGTGCATTATGGTGGCCATTAGTGTAAAATGTGTTGTTGTGCAGTTCAGGTCAACTTCTAATTTGGTTCCTAAAGAAAATCTGAGCAATTTTGTTAATCAAAATAAACTTAAGAATTAGTTAAGCAAATTTATTAAACTGTCACCATGGTTATAGCAATTTAATGGCACAACATTTTTTGAAAGTAAAGATGAAAGTTTTTACTGTTCAGCGCGATGTTTGTATCTGCATGCGAGAGTGATTTAATCGCAGGAAATGTAGTATACCTGGGCCTTTACTCTGTTGCCTCCTTGAATAGGTTTAAGGTTTGTTACCGTCAGAGTAACACAAAAATGCATAATGCGTTTAATGCGTGCATGCAGAGTTTGTTTCCGGCCTTTACTTTTTCAGTAAACCCATCAAAAAAGCAGCTTAAATATTAATAGCCCACCTCTTCCCCATTACAGAGAGGGAAGAAGTGTGTGCGGACCCCAAAGAGCCAGCGTGGGATGCGTTTCGAGTTGTCTGGATGCCAGAGCGTCAGGCTGTATAAGCCAAAGTTCTGCGGGGTGTGTACAGACGGCCGCTGCTGCACACCTCACGCCACCGCCACAGTCGAGGTAGAGTTCCGCTGTCCTGAGGGTGACACTTTCAGGAAGAGGATGATGTTTATTAAGACCTGCTCCTGTCATCATGATTGTCCCCGGGAGAATGATATCTTCCTTGCCTCCAACTCACGGAGAATGATTGGGGACTATGATAATGACATGTGAGTAGCTGTCCAGTGTAACATACACACACACTGACAATCAAGCACATGTGCACATGAGGCAGCTCCATGTTTTACTGAACCCTGAAATACTCACGTCCTGTGAGCATAAAAAAACTAGAATGTTTGACATGAAGTGGGCATTGATAATGGCCCTGCAAAACTTCTCTTCTTTTGTTTGTATTTTGTGATGCTCTGAAGTCATCTGGCTGTTTGACTGGTCATGCTAAAGCAGACCTGAAGCACTGAGAACTTTGTGTTAATAGGATAGTTCACTCAAAAATTATAATTCTGTCATCATTTGCTCACCCTCATGTTGTTTCAAACCTATGAGCTGTTATTTTTTTCTTTTGTTTTTTTTTGGAACATAACAGGAGAGTTTTTGAAGAATCATGATGCAGCTCTTTTCCATACGATAAAAATTCATAGTGACCACATCTGTAAAACTCAGAAAAGAACCACAAAGAACCACAATTTTTACCTTATATTCAAAATATTATGAAATCATAGCGTAGTTCTGCATAATGAACACAAATTTAAATCAGTAACAATTTGGTCACTATGAACTGTTGTTGTATAGAGAAAGGCTGAATGAAGATTCTTTAAAAATTCTCCTTTTGTTCACTGAAAAAAAAAATGACAGTTTGGGTTTGGAATACTGTGAGGTTAAATAATTACATTTGTATTATTATTATAAGTATGATTATTATTAATGATTATTTTTGGGTAAACAATTCCTTTAAGACATTGTGTACTAATGGAGTAGTTAATTTCAAGAACGTTTTCCTCAATACAGGAATAGATTTAAATGACAATAATGTAATCATACAATTGATATGTATTTTTTCATTAATTTGTAAAATGTCATTGGGTCATCTTTATTTACGACTATTTTTACCTTACAACAAGGAATAATATTTAACAACTGACGTAATAACTTGTAATGTTTGTATCTAATTGAACCCAATCTCTTTAAATATGAATATCTAAAATGAGTTTGGTATTTTGGGAAGAAAACATTCCAACAAATGAGGCTCAGATAATGAGATACTGCCTATGTTGTTTACTGTTTATTTAATAGCAAATGAATGGAAAAGAATTGAACAATGACGAATACACCTTGTGTAAATACTGTAAGAAGACCGTGTACAGATTGTACTAATTTATGTAACTGTTGTTTAACTCTTAATGTAGTTTTGTATGTGTACTGTATTACTCTGTGTTCATTGTAATCACCTGGCAATGATACAAGCGAGTTATTTTCTGATGCACTTTTATTTTCCAATAAAGAAATTATATTTTTATATATACTCTTTGGATTATTGAAGTCACTTAAACCTATAAAAGGCAACTGCACATTTAATGTGATTACATAAGTATAATTAATATACAGTTATAGACGTCTAAAGAGGTAAAAGTGCTGTTACTACACAATTCACATGGCCCTGTCAACCAAGCTCACAATAACATCACTTTGGCCGCATTTACATTGCATGGTTCAAATGACCCAATTCCATTTTTTTCTCCCATGTGGCACAGATTGGATATGACCTACGAACGTATAAACAGGACAAAAGCACATGGATTCCGATATTCTCAGATCGGTTTCAGGCCATATTCATATGTGGAAATAAGGAATGTTCTCCCTCGGTAGGGCACTTTCACTTTCGCGATCAAAACGGCAGGGGCTCAAGCCCCCCCCGGCCCCACCCCCTGTGCACGCCACTGCCGGGTCAGTTGTTTCGCCAAGTGTATAGTGTAAATGCAAATATCAGATATGGGTCACTTTGAATAGAAGATGTAAGCTGGTCGTATCGGACATAGTCAACAAAATCGGAATTGGGCATCAAAAACTGCAATGTAAATGCGGCCTATGAGTCTTACTCTATCCTTATGTTCTAACTTATTTGTTGTTATAAGGGTCATTGACGAATAAGGTTTTTAAAATTGTAAAAACAAAACAAAACAACATAATAGAGATATAATTAAGTGTTAACAATGAGATTGTGTTTTTTTTTTTTTTTTTTTATAATCAATTAACACTGCTTTTGTCATTTTTTACAAGATGAACAAAATTTGACACCAAAAAAGTCGATTTTACCAAATGACATTTTTGGTTATACCAAATGAAAATGTTTTCAAACAATGCTAACAGGCTGATATCTAGCAAGCTAGCTGGTTAGCTTGCTAGCTAGCTAACAAAAGGACAATCAAACATTTCATATTTAGTACAAGTTTTTAAAATATTACAGCATTTTCCATGTTTTATAGCGGTTGTACCAAATGACCTGATGTTTCAGGACATGCGTATGAGCAAGTGAAAACATGAATTTTTCAAATAGTTAAAAGAGAGATAGTTACTTTGCTTCATGACCATGTGGTTCTTTTGCAGGTGTCTGAATGATGTCACATCCTGTCACATGATATTGACCGCATGACTAGATCCAAAGTGGTCCCTTTATATTGGTTACTCCGAATGACATCAATGAAATTCATTTTTCAGGACATTCTTTCTCATAACAAAGCAATGACTTCTACACATAATTTTAATACCATTTTGCACTATGTTGATATATGATGTTATAAAATCATGCCAGAATAAAACATATATAAACCGAATTACCTTGACATCTTTTGAATACATTTATATGTAGCAAAATATAATTAAAACCTTTTGAATTCAATAAAAGAGATTTAGTTGTGCTACCTTACATACTGTGGATGTTAAACTGTTGTTTTTCATTGGCCTTTAGATAAAAAAATGACCCGTCACGTCATTGACCCATAAATGAACCTTAACACACAGTATGTTAAAATAATGGTAAAGTTACATTAATTGTTGGAAATAATATGTAATATAAATATGTCTATTTAATTGATTTAATCATTTTCACTAATATAATCAAATCAACAATTTCAGCAGAGGGCAGTCAGCTTGTGCCATGCGGTAATGATGTGATTGCTTGCAGACTGCATGTAAAGGACTTATAAGCCTGCGCCATATTGAGTTTCATGACTGAAATAGATATTTACATATTGGCTGTATTTCATTCTCTGTATATGAAGTAAGAGTATAAAAATATGTTAAGAAAGAAACATCCAAATCAAGAACATTTAGGCATGGTTTTACAGGCAGGGCTTAGATTAATCCAGGATTATGTCTCAGTTCAATTAGGACATTTAAGTAGCTTTTATAAGCATGTCTTAGAAAAAAAAAAAAAAACCTTGCTGGTGTGCATCTCATATTTTAAGATATGTCAGTGCAAGTTGCTTTCAGTTAAAACAGCGCAAACATGCATTTTAGTCTAGGACTAGGCTTAAGCCTTGTGTGTGAAACCGGGGTTAGATTTTAGATTAATCTTTTTTTAATATTTTATTGTATTGTGTATTGTATTAGAATTTATTGTTATATTTTTATTGAAAGCATGTTATATCTCTAGTGTTGATGTAAATGTTTACATGGAAGCAGTTACATTTTATGTCTAAAGAATTTAGGAATGGTGAGAATTTCATACATACTTGCAGAACATTTCCTTCCAAATGAAGCAAGTGTGTGTAAGAAAAGAGAGAGATGGTGTTTAATTTATATTTCTGGCAGAGGCTAAGGATGCTGCAGTTTTTTGTTTTATTGAGGTTGGCTTACTGGTAGGCGGATCATTCAGCTAATCTATAGAATGACTGTCTCTCTGCCGCTGAGACAGGGCTAACACACCACAAACATTTGTTTACATTTGTCCGCCCTTTTAATAAAATAATAATGAAAATATCTGGGTTGAAGATGAGACACAACGTAAGTAAATGGGGCCAGTTTGGCCAAAACATTGACAATAGTCATTAGTTGTGTTCCAAATGACGTAATGTACACTATGCACTACAATGCCAACCATCTAGTGTATGAGGATTTAAGTGAAGTGTCCATCATTTCACCCCGGTTAATTAAGTGCATAATCTGGGTATTTGAAGAGCATGGGTATTTTGGAATTTTCATTGTGAACACATTACTCACACTATATATTTATATTACAAAATGGCATCTATAGTACATTAATTATGTGTACTGTTTCAAAAGTATCGAAAGACTATTAAACTGCCTAATTCATGATCACTTTTACAATGTTGTTTTGTACTTTTTTGAAGCTGGAAAATGTTGGTTGTGCAGATTTTCAGGGGATGAACAAAATGATAAGAATAGGCCTACTAAAAAAATGTGAACAGAAGTCTTATTGGTTTGGAACAACATGAGGGTGAGTACATTTTTACAGAACTCTTAACATCCCTTTTACTGACATGACAGTAATAAATGAATGATTAATTTGGAATGAATGGAGACTTCACTTTCATTATACTTTCATTCTTTCTTTTGATATTGTTGTTGGGCATTTCACATACTCCCTCCCTCCTGGAGTATCCAAAGGTTAAAATGTCTTGATCAAGGGCTCAGTGGTAGTTCATAGATTAACCCTGCTGGGATTTTAATCTAACCAGTTTCCCACATGTTTAACCACAACATCACCCACACCGCAGAAAAGAAATCGTGATTTGAACATTAGGGCGCATCATCAGAGAAATGCAGTGACGCTCGCCTACGAAAGAGCAGCACAGCGTCGACAAAAACGAGAATTATTATACTGGAAAACCACAGCACAGGGTGATAGGACAGCGCCTTTTCTTTGCCTCAGGTAAACACTTACCGTCTCTGGGTTAGCCATTTAGGTCAGAATAATGAAAATGAATATCACTGACTAGTATTGTTATTTCGAGTACAGCAGGAGTGACTGGTTATTTCTGAGGTATAACGTGTGTGAGGCTGATTGACAGATAATGTTGCTATAGTTACAGCGGTGACCGTTAGAGCGGTTCGAGCTGTCAGCTGGATCAGCGCGTGCATTAGACCGATCTAAATTAAACACGTTCAATTGGATTTATTACGGAAACAGAAAGATATGATCATTATGCTCATTGTTAGGACGGTTACTGTTACTGCATTATGCTCCCTTGAGAGCTGTCGTTTCGAAGCCGTGCTGAATTGCTGTTGTCCTTATGTTTTTTTTTTTGTTTTTTTTTTTGTAATATCCGACCACTTTCGGTTAGTTTCTGTCGTGTAAAAAACACATTTGAGGCATATGGCTCCATCTATCTATCCGTGTCAGCATTTGTGAGTTATGTAATATACATTATTATTATGGTGTTATTTATCGTACTGCAGAGAAATGAGCAATCTCTCGCCCATCTCCCCCTCGATTAAATGTGTGAATTTAAACGTGCTCACGGGAAGGGAAAAACAGTAATTGTTCAGTAGATTGATTTTGTTTAGGTCTCTTCTTAATGGTATATGAATTATGATAGCATTGTGGCTGACAAAAGGTGTTTGAAATGGAACCCTAAACTGCAATGGCACTAACTGGCTCACCAGCCCTGAGAACTAAATTCAAAACCCTGGAAATACAAGCCTTCACATAACACACATGGATTGATATAGGCCTACTATACAACAACTTTTTAAATGCTCATAACCCTTTGAAACATAATGTTTAACAGACAACCCTGACAGCAACATAGTGTCGGCTCAGATCTGGCCCACATCTGGTCCGCGTGTAATCCACATGTACCAGATGTGGGCCAGATCTGGGCAAAATGTATTATTAAGGACCAGAGAGTTTTTTGCTTTGCATTAGGCTACACCATTGCAAACGGCTCAGTTCCAGTCAAACTAAACATACATAGAGAATCGCATAACAAATGTACAATATGCTTGGTTTATTGCACAATGTGCAAAATGTGTACATTTAGATAGGCTATAGAGCTTATTACTGGGGCAGTACCCTTACTGAAGTGCCTTAAAATGCACAGCGTTATTCAATGTGTTGACGTAATTTCCACTGAAACAGGAAGACAGGGCGGGACATATCAAACAGGTCCTCCCCTTTTTAAAAATGGCCAATTTCATTTCATTTCACAGCTACCGTTGTGCTTGGCAAAGCCGCATTTGACAACTTATGACAGCCGCAGTGTAACAGATTCCCCTTTTAGATTTAATATAAAACTGTTACTAAAGCAAAACACATAACCATGCTGAGGATGTGTAGTTTGAAAAGTGTGTAATTTATACTGGATCGTTCCCTGTCCCCTATATAGTGCACTATGTGCCATTCACCATATAGAACATAGCAGTCACTGGTGCGCTTCACGCTGCCGCTTCTCTTTAACTGAGGCGCTACAGCGATCTGTCACGCCACAGTATTTATGTTTTTTTTTATTTCGTTGTAAAGTAGGCAGAATTTGAAATATGAGACTTCGTTTCATGTCAAAAGCAACAAATCACAAAGCTTATTGCGATGTTTTGGATGGTTATATATCGTCGTGCTTTTTTAAGTGGGTATACGGAAATCCTTGAACTTTCCTAGTGGGTATGCGGCATTTACCTGCGTATCACGTAATGCAGCAAGTGCAGCGTGATGTCATAAAAATCGTTGATCCGTATTGGCGGAAGTGAGAGACTGTACGCTTTGAACGCTTATATCTTCTAAATGTGAATTTTCTCATTGTTTTGGAGCACACTAGCTTATAGATAACCTTAAGGCTAAACTTCAACTTGTTAAGTTTAATTTCATGGGGACTTTAAACTTTGTACCTCAAGTAGCTACCCCTATGTTCCCTTAAAGTACTACTATGAACTTTTTTGGGTAAATAAGGCACAAAGATGTCCCTTTAAGGGTACTGCCCCAGCCCCAATGACAAACTGTTATACCCCTAAAGGTACAAGTTTTTGCCATTTTTTTCTGAGAGTGCAAGAGTGCAGGTTATATGAACATGTTATGTAATGTATTAAAATGCAGGTGCATTAGGGTCTGGGCATACACTAGCCTGGAGGTTTATGACTTTCAAAGTAGAAATTGTTGTGGGGGTAAAGCTGCTATTAAAGAGAGATGCTCATGTGGACATTGTTTCATAAAGTGCAGAGTAGCTGGAGTAAGTAAGTATGGTTGATCTTTTAGTGGGATTTTGGTGTTACAACAGATTTGAGAGTAAGCTTGAAATAAACAATGTTCTTTATGTTTTTGAATGTTATCTTTTTGTTGCTTTAATGATGTGCCCACAGCATTGTTATTTATGAGTCCAATAATAGCTGTGTCGTTTGCATATCTGAAGATTTTTTTGTGAGCTGTAATGCGATGTGAAGTGGTTTGTCTAGAGAGAAAACAACTGAGATTAATGTTAAGTTCTTAAGGCGGACTCCTGATTGTCATATTCACTATTTTTCAAGGTTTTAAATTGTAATCATATACAGTTATTTTTCTGTTGTTTCATGTCTGATATTATACCCATTCTTTCATTTATTTGTCGTTTAGCACATAATGCTATATATGGGTTTATCTTGAACTTGTTAAGTTTAACATATTAATATTTGTGTGACAGTTTTATGCTCTTTGACAGAATGGTTCGAATATATATTTGGACATTTAAGGCATGCATAAAAGGGTATTGCATTAGACCAAGAGGCATTTATTTTACAAAATAAATGATGAAAATTAAGTATCTAAAAATATCTTCTTTCAAGAAAGTCATACAGATTTGGAATAACATGAGGATGAATGATGACAGAATTTTCATTTTTGGGTGAACCCTGTTAAAGTACACCTGTGGTTAGTTTACTTAGGACACCTGTGTGAACTTAAGGGAAAAATGACTCAAAAAAGCAAGATTTGTGTTTTTTATTTAAGTTTTTGAATTAGTTATTTAGTGCAATTCCATTCCTACATTTTAAGCATGATTTAAGTGTCCAAATATGTTTTGGGGCTAATATGAAGTAGGGCTGCACGATTTGGGGAAAAAATCGAATTGCAATTTTTCTGGTTAAAATCAAAAAAATCAAAAACCATGTCTTTAATATAAAATATGAGCTTCTTATGCAAACTGGATGGAGTGAGCATTACTGAGCGCTAAACACGTTTGTTTCATTCATACTGGAAGCCAGAGGGTGTCCTCATGCAGAAACTCCAAATGCCTTACAAAGGTAATATAACTTATAATGTTCCAGGAAATCCCTAATATGGACTAAGGCATCAAGCTATCACTGAAGCTAAAAAAAAAAAAAAGATAGAAATGCTTTGACTTAAACATGAAGACAATAAAAACACGACTGCGACAATATATGTGTCTGTGTTCCCCCGTCTTGTGGACTTTTGTTGTATTTCCTGTCCTAGTGCCATGTTTTGTAGTCCTTTGTAGTTTTTCTTGTTGATTAGTTCTCTGATTGTTCCCAGGTGTTTCTTGTTTGCCAATCACCCCTTATGTATATAGGTGCTGGTCATATAATTAGAATATCATCAAAAAGTTGATTTATTTCACTAATTCCATTCAAAAAGTGAAACTTGTATATTATATTCATTCATTACACACAGACTGATATATTTCAAATGTTTATTTCTTTTATTTTTAATGATTATAACTGACAACTAAGGAAAATCCCAAATTCAGTGTCTCAGAAAATTAGAATATTACTTAAGACCAATACAAAGAAAGGATTTTTAGAAATCTTGGCCAACTGAAAAGTATGAACATGAAAAGTATGAGCATGTACAGCGCTCAATGCTTAGTTGGGGCTCCTTTTGCCTGAATTACTGCAGCAATGCGGTGTGGCATGGAGTCGATCAGTCTGTGGCACTGCTCAGGTGTTATAAGAGCCCAGGTTGATCTGATAGTGGCCTTCAGCTCTTCTGCATTGTTGGGTCTGGCATATTGCATCTTCCTCTTCACAATACCCTATAGATTTTCTATGGGGTTAAGTTCCGGCGAGTTTGCTGGCCAATTAAGAACAGGGATACCATGGTCCTTAAACCAGGTACTGGTAGCTTTGGCACTGTGTGCAGGTGCCAAGTCCTGTTGGAAAATGAAATCTGCATCTCCATAAAGTTGGTCAGCAGCAGGAAGCATGAAGTGCTCTAAAACTTACTGGTATACGGCTGCGTTGACCTTGGACCTCAGAAAACACAGTGGACCAACACCAGCAGATCACATGGCACCCCAAACCATCACTGACTGTGGAAACTTTACACTGGACCTCAAGCAACGTGGATTGTATGCCTCTCCTCTCTTCCTCCAGTCTCTGGGACACTGATTTCCAAAGGAAATGCAAAATTTACTTTCATCAGATAACATAACTTGTCTTTAGCCCAGGTGAGACGCTTCTGACGCTGTCTGTTGTTCAAGAGTGGCTTGACACAAGGAATGCGACAGCTGAAACCCATGTCAAATACGTCATGTAAGTAGACAAGTGGTCAAGTGCAAAGACTGCAAGTGTGGGTATTTGGACAGGGCAATTCTCATGTCATTTTTCTGTTTCATTCATACTGGAAGAAAGAGGGCACCCTCACACAGAAAGTCCAAAAGTGAGATTCATAGAAGTATTAAACTTAAGACATTCCAGGAAATCCCTTATATGGACATATATGTCGCTAAAGCTGAATAACATGCAGATAGAGATGTTTTGACTGATGAAACATGAAGACAATAAACACACCATTGCAAGGATATATCTGTGTCTATCTGTATTCTTCTAGCCATCTCTGGTATTTTCATAAGAATGATGTATATCTATAATGCAACGCTAATCAACATAGCCTGTATCATAAAATGTTATGTTAACAATCTCTGTTAAAAAGCAACCTGGGACCACAGAAGTTATTTCAAACACCTATACTGTTTAAAACTATGGACAATATGCACAATCTATGTATTTCACTGTTTAGGAGTGGAGAATGCACATTCAGCCCTTAAGGGGACTGGATGCACTCACTGTGATAGATTCATATTGATGAAACTCCACTCCTGCTTGGATCTTTCTGCGAGAGATGGGAGCCAAGCATCTGCATCTCATGGTTCTGGCCCTGAGTCTGCTAAGGTGGCTACGATCATGTATGCCTCGCAGGTGGAGGTGATGGAGGAGTTCCTCTTTCTTGAGCTTCTACACTAGCTCCGTGGCTCTCATGCCCGATCCAGAAGCCCACTCTGCGGTCTCTTACGGCTTGTCTGAGTGCATGTTGTTCCTTAGAACTAGACTAGGTGGATATTGCTAGTGAGTCCGCATCCTCCTCTGTTAACCCTGCCTACGTTGAGTTACTGGAGCTTGGTCTAACTGGTCTAGCCTTAATCAGGAAGTCAACCATGGACATTTAGATAAGCAATTCCTGTTGGCTCATAAATGGTGTCAAGGTTGTGGAGAACTCCATATTCTGCTTGCGTATGTATTTATCGCCGCGCATTCAAATTATTTGAATGTGGAGGGGCTTTGTGAGAAGGGATATGTGAGGATGCCTCCGGTAGAAGAGACACTCGCCAGCTATCTCTCCCCTGGGTTGGCATTCTCATTGAAGGCTCCCGTCTTGCCTTCTAAGATGTGTCAAATCTGCATGTGATGTCAGTTTTTTAGGCCTACCAAGCAGACCTTTTGAAAGCCACAGATCTAGCCCTCGTCACCACTAAGCAGACAGCCCATGCCATTGGCCGCTCTATGGCTGCTGTGGTGGCAATGGAGAGGCAACTGTGGCTGAACTTATCAGGCACTGGGGAGAAGGATAAGAATTTTCTCCTTGATGCCCTGGTCTCACCCTCTGGACCAGTGGTGGAGAAGTTCAGAGAGGTAAGAACGCAGTCTGCTGCATTCAGGAAATGTATTCCTTGCTGAGGAAAGGTTCCTGAGGGAGGGTCAGAAGAAGAGTTTGGAGTAGGGGGAAGAGGCACCGCGCCAGGAGGAAGCCGAAACCCAACCTGACGGCCATGATTTTGACTAAGAGGCAGAAGTTGGGTGATTGAAGTTGGGTGACTGTGCTTAGGCTCTCATCCCCTCCTCCTCACTGCCAGTCTATCCCCCCCCCCTCGTTATATATATATAAATATCTGACAGATGGGTCTGCTCACTTGTAAAAAAGTAATGTGTTTGAGAGTTTATCCTGCTGGTTGTAGGAACCTAACTCAAAGCAGTTAGTGGCTGCATTTAAATGCAACCAAGTAATCTGTTAGTAATCAAT
The DNA here is from genome assembly GCA_037101425.1 of Elopichthys bambusa. Taxonomy (NCBI): domain Eukaryota; kingdom Metazoa; phylum Chordata; class Actinopteri; order Cypriniformes; family Xenocyprididae; genus Elopichthys; species Elopichthys bambusa. The sequence goes on along the minus strand of CM074448.1, from coordinate 15,096,094 downwards.
CAATCGAACTGAAAAACCTTCATGTAAACACCTTAATCAATCCGATTAAGCTCGATCTGAATTAAATTTCAATCGGATTGAAAGGGGTGGTGTAGACCTTTTCTAATCCGATCGAAAGGACACTTGATCAGATTGAAAACCAAAACTAGAAAGTACTGTGCATGTGCAATGACATAGAAATGGTTTATTGATGTATGAAGCGTTGAACAAGCTGTTGTTGTTGTGATAAAGTGTCATAAATGACTGTCATGTTATACCAAAGTTCTCCTACCACTCATCATCTGTGAATTGCAGCAAGAGAGCGTTGTCCCACCAGTGCTTACTTCACTCTCTTATCCGCACAGACGGCTTGTTTTGGGCTTAGGAAGTGCGTTTTTACTGCTTGATAAATATAACAGCACAGAATAACAGGTCATGTTCTCATCGTATCCTAATTAGGGCCCGAAATAGATAAATATTAAGTCTGCTCTTTAAAACAAAGAAGCAATGTAGAAGAATAGTGTGCAAACAGTGGGAAACTCTGTATATTCGTGCAGTGTGGACATGTCAATAAAATAAAAGCTTGTCAATCACTTTATTTAGCGTTCATGTGATACATTCGGATTCATCAATCGGAATTAATTCATTACGACTAAAACAAAAAATTGTGATAGCTGCAGTGAAAAGTACTCTCTAACTGGAGTAGCATGTTCTTATGTGAGGTGATGCTTGTCGCGGTAAAATATTGCAACCCATTTTCATGTCGATTGCCCTCCCTCCAGTATTACTGGGGGTGACATTGCTAAAGCAATGTTAACACACCCCCTGTAGGGTTGGGTGATTTTAGGGAAAGTGCAGTGCAAACATAGTCTGGGCTACGTTAGCACGCTTGCAAAAGTCTTTGAGAGTTATTGTAACAAGAGATGGATTTATTTGCATTTTGTTATTTGCAGCTTTTAAACTGCTTGGTGATGTGTGACTTCAGTATGCTTCCTCGCACTAAAAGAACCAATCTATTGGCGGCTGAGAGCTTAGGTGGACTAAGTTGCAAGTAGCGGGTCCTTTCTCTCATCTGTCGCCCACCATAATTTATCAGATTGGGTTTTGAAACATGGCTATTTGCTCCCCTCTAAATGGGTTGGTTCTAGTATACTCTGTTTTCACAGTAGAGCTTGGAAGATGAGAGTTGAGATGGAAAAAGTCGCAGAAAGGGGCCCACTCCCTCATCTGTCGCCCTCCCCAATTCATTACATTGGAGATTAAAGCAGGGATATGCTTCCTTGTGAACATCCTACGCATATAAAGCTTGGCAAGTGAGAGCTGGCATGAACCAAGTCGCAGATAGTGCCCCCCTCTCTCATCTGTTTCCTTTCCCAGATTAGGGTTATCAGATTGGGGTGTAAAGCAGGGCTATGCTCCTTGATGAACATATTTGCAGGTAAAGAGCTGCCGTGGACCAAGCCGCAGGAAGCAGCCCATTCTCTTATCTGTCGCTCTCCCCATTTCATTACATTTTAACTTACTGTGTCTTAGTCCATCTCATCTCTCATCTTCCAAGTTCTACTGTGCTCTACTTTTTTCTTTAAAATGGTTAAAAGTGTACTATTGAATGTACTGACAAACATGGTAAACTAAAATATACTTTAATTTTTATTAAAACTTGCACATCAAGTCTTTAATTAACATTATTTGTAATTACACATTTGTAATGATGAATTTGCAATTTAGTACATTTAAAATATATTAATGTTAAATGTAATATCAAATTACACAGTCCAGTTAAACTTGTAATCAAGTACTTTATATGTGCTATAGTATGCTAGTCAACACATCAAAAGGTGTACTTTAAATCATGACAAAATATTATTAAAACTTAATGATTTAAAATTAACTTTAAAATATATTTTTTTATTTTGATATTATTAAAAATTGCACTTTTTAAAAGTGTGAAACATAGTCATGAAAGTAGACTCGTTAAAGAGTTAATTCACCCTAAAATGAAAATTCTGTCATTAATTACTCACCCTTATGTCGTTCCACACCTGTAAGACAAATTAAGATATTTTTGATGACAGAATGCTGTCAGATTTCCTTCCATTGACTGCCGTTGCAACTTCCACTTTGACGCTTCAAAAATTTCATAAAGAGATCGGAAAACTAATTGATATGAATCGAGTGCAGATTAAACAGATTTAATTTATGCAGCATGTTTGAGCTTCCAGAAGAGGTTTGTTCTTGCGCCTGCAGCAAGTTTGGTTAAGCTTCTGCTTATGTTTGCTGATCAATGTTTACATGCAAGTAAAAGCCTACATTAAATCTGTTCATCATAACAAGCGATCAATTCTCTTCAGAAAATTTGGACTAAACCACTCGATTCATATGGATTAGTTTTCCGATCTCTTTATGAAGTTTTTGAAGCATCAAAGTGGAAGTTGCAAGGGCAGTCAATGGAAGTATATCTGACAACATTCTGCCATCAAAAATATCTTAATTTGTGTTCCGAAGAAGAACGAAAGTCTTACAGGTGTGGAACGACAGGGTGAGTAATTAATGAACTAACCCTTTCACTCTTTTCACTTAAGTTCACTTAAGTAGGACTACCTTTTATTTCATTAATATTATATCATTTGCAAGTACAGTTTTTTAAATGTACTTTTAAGATTTGAAGTACACTACAAGCACACATTCAGTACAATTAAGTACACTTCTTTTTCACAAAGGTTATTAGACCTTTATAGTACTGTAAGCAATAGGCCTATTGAAAACTGTAGAGTGAGGACTGGTGGACCAACGCTCTCTTGCTGCAATTCACAAATGATGAGTGGTAGGAGAACTTTGGAATAACATGACAGTCATTTATGACACTTCATTCACAACAACAACAGCTCGTTCCACACGTCATACACCATTATTTCATGTAATTGTAGTCTATGTAATACATAGACTTGCATTGTATCCAAGTTTTCTGTCAACACTTTTTGTTTTTCACAAGTAAGAATGACCATTTTTATTATGATGAAAAGTAGCCTTTGTGGTGAAATCATGCTAATACTCTTTAGTAGGTGGTAAACTAGTTCTCAGGCTGTCTAAGCATGGAGCTTTCTGTACCTTTCTGTAATCCCCACTTAACATTTAAAAGTGTTTAGCAGTATATTCCATATAACAAAAGCATAGAGTGACAGCTGTTAAGCTACAAAAAGGATAAAAAAAAGCACCATATAAGGATCATAACAATAGACATGTTTTGTGTACTATATTCAAAGTCTACTGAAGTCATACGATAGCTCTGTGTTGTGAACACATTTTAAATTGAGATATTTTTTCTCTATAAATCTACCACTTGGTGTGTCATTCATATCATGCTCTTGTGGATCAAGTCATGTTCTGGAAATTGAATTCAGGGAAACAAGAAAGTCCGCAGAGATGAGCAGCATTGTGATAATGAAACACAAGGCACCTGTCTTCAGCTTAATGGGAGTTTGGTTTCATTTTTGGCATCATTAAATATTGAACCTTACTAGTGAGTGATAAGAGCAAGAGAAAGTATTTATAGAGAGCTAGCTCATATTTTCACTTTCTTCTGACTGCTGAGGTGGAGAGAATGGTCTTATTTTATAATAATCATACATTTTTCTAGTTATGCCAAGCCCTAAAATATGTTATGGTGTAGAAATTGTTAGGAATATATATACATTTCGTATATATTTCGTCATTTTGTATAAGGATTAAAAAAAAAAAAAAAAAAAAAAAAAAATATATATATATATATATATATATAATTTAAAAAAAAAATCCTTATTCGAAATGACAGGAAAAGTCATGTGGCCTTTGAATGTCATTGTGAACAATGTGCGGCCGTGAAGTCAATGATTCTTCGTACAAAAGTTAATGAAAATGTCTTTGAAATCAAAATTAATATTTTAATAATTACATTGAATAGGCCGAATAAAATTCCAAGTTCAATATTCAAAAAATAAAATGTCTTTTGAATTTCAATAGAGTACATGAGTACATTCTACTAAATGACATAAATTAGCTTGGACTAAAAAAAGTTTACAAAATATACTTTTATGTCTGGCTGTATATGTATTTCTGATACATTTTCTCTTTCTCTCTTTTTTATCTTTCGCATCCTGGACTGGATTATCCTTCATTGGCTGCTGATTTTGTTGGAAATGATTCGGTTTGATTTGTGGTGAGTTTGTCATATTACTTCCTTTCTTTATATTGAGATTTTCAAAGCTCAGCAGAACAAAGACTGGCCATTCATTGTTGCAGGTCACATCATGGTTCCCTCAATGAACTCCACATTTGCCTAAAGGGTTAGTTCACCCAAAAATGAAAATTCTGTCATTAATTACTCACCATCATGTCGTTCCACACCTGTAAGACTTTCATTAATCTTCGGAACACAAATGAAGATCTTTTTGATGAAATCTAAGAGCTTTTCTGTCCCTCCATAGACAGCTACGCAACTACCACTTTGACGTTTCAAAACGTTCATAAAGGGATTGTATAACTAATCCATATGAATTGAGTGGTTTAGTCCAAATTTTCTAAAGAGACATGATCACTTTATATGATGAAAAGGCTTTTATTCACATATAAACATTCATCGACTGCGAGAATCAATTAAATAATTAATTCTCAAATGTTACGCAGCACGTTTGAGCTTCCGGAAGAGGTCTGTTCTTGCACGTCATTAAGGTTTAGTTGAGCTTCTATGTATGTTTGCTGATCAGTGTTTATATGTAAATAAAAGCATAAATTAAATCTGTTCATCATATAAAGTTTGGACTAAAATTTGGACTAAACCACTTAATTCAAGTTTCAAGTTTTACTTAATTTATATAGCACATTTAAAACAGCCACAAGGCTGACCAAAGTGCTTCACAAAAGAAACACATTATCATAAGAGTAATAAGAGCACACAAAACAGACTAAAACAAAGAAACAGAATAAAATAATACACAAATAGAAAATATAATAGGCAGGAATATAAAACCTAATAGGCCAATGAAAACAGATGGGTTTTAAAAGAGACTTAAAAATGGTCAGACTAGGGGCCATTCGGATCTCCGCTGGCAAGTCATTTCAGAGGTGAGGACCAGTTACAGAGAAGGCACGGTCACCTCTACGCTTGAGTCTGGAATGTGGGATTAAAAGAAGGTTCTGGTCACCAGATCTTAGGCTTCTCGAGGGGATGTACTGATGCAACAATTCAGATAGGTAGCCGGGTGCTTGATTTAGTAAAGATTTAAAAACAAATAATACGATTTTAAAATATATTCTAAATTGAACAGGCAACAAATGAAGGGCCTTTAAAAGCGGAGTGGTGTGATCCCTCTTTTCTTTTTCAAAAAGTAATCCAGAGGCAGCATTTTGGACCAGTTGAAGACAGGCAATTTGAGAAATGCCACAGTATAATGAGTTACAGTAATCGAGACATGATGTAATAAAAGCATGCACCACCATCTCCAGAGTCTTATCAGTGAGGAAATGTTTAATTTTTGCAAGTATACGGAGCTGATGAAAACTGGACCCAATCGCAGTGGAAATTTGTTTATCGAGTTTTAATGAGTCATCTAAAATAACACCCAGATTCCATACTTGTGAAGACCTAAAAGCCGATAGGGATCCCAGGTCAAAATGAAATGCTTTCATATTTTCTGAAGGGCCAAAAACAATTACTTCAGTTTCCTCCTCATTTAAGGATAAAACATTTTGAGATAACCAGGATTTAACCTCCTCTAGACAGGATAAAAGAGCAGTCATGGCCAGTGGATCATTTTTCCTAAAAAGAAAATAGATTTGTGTATCATTGGCATAAAAGTGAAACGACACTCCATGTTTTCTAAAAATAGATCCCAGATGTAACATATATATAATGAAAATAGGGAGGGGGCCAAAATAGAGCCTTGCAGAAGGCCACAGGGGAGAGAAGCAGTGGAAAATAAAAATTCTCCTAGCCTAACCACATATTTCCTCTCAGATAAAAATGACTGGAACCACTTTAAAACTGTACCAGAGAGACCCACCCAAGATGTCAGTCTATTGATTAATACAGAAAGGTTAATAGTGTTGAAAGCAGCTGATAAATCTAAGAGAACGAGGACCACAGAGTCACCCATATCAGTGGCTAAAAAGATGTCGTTTAACACTCTCAAAAGAGCAGATTCAGTACTGTGGGCAGCCTTAAAACCAGATTGAAAGTGCTCAAACAGATTATTTACAGCAAGGAAGGATTGAAGTTGGAAAAACGCAATCTTTTCCAAAACCTTGGAAATAAATGGTAAAACAGATAGGGCGATAATTTTTTAACACTGACAGATTGAGTGAAGGCTTCTTGAGGAGAGGTGTGACAGTTAATTCATATGGATTAGTTTTACGATCTCTTTATGAACTTTTTGAAGCATCAAAGTGGTAGTCTCGTAGCTGTCTATGGAGGGACAGAAAGCTCTCAGATTTCATCAAAAAGATCTATATTTGTGTTCAGATGAACAAAAGTCTTATGGGTTTTGAACAACATGAGGGTGAGTAATTAATTACAGAATTTTTGGGTGAACTACCACTTTAATGCAGTGTGGTATCCGTCATCCCTGTGCTAAATACTGACTGTGTAAACAAGACCAAGAAAGCAAAAATGTATGCTCTCATAATACTTCATAATTTCATAATACTTGTTTTTTAAGAGTTACATTTGGTTAAAGTGAGGAAATTGCTTTTACAGGGATTCAGAAAGTACCAATTTCAATCTTTCATCTGAGACAGACAGATGACACTGTACTGAGAATTAGATCAGTCTTGTCAGATGAGACCTGAAACACAAAACCTTAGGCTGAACAGGTTATCACCACATCCCCATAAAAGCTTTTCACACTGTTCAGACTGACAGATGGTGGTAACTGGGAACAACTAATAGATAAATATGGTGCAAGACGAGTGCACACTGCTTATAAGAAAAAGGGTTTGCAATTTCAGAAATTTTTTTTCAGAAATATGTTTTAAATTAAAATAAGGCATTAAAGATTAAATTACATTCCTTTTTTGAATTTATGTTTTGCATGACTTTATTATGACACCTTACAACAGGACCAAGGGACGAGGGTTTGATGATTGAGTCATCTGTAAATATGTGTCTGTTTCGCAGCCAAAGTAATTACATACAAGAGATTCAACGTGTCAACATTTAACTACCTTTGCAATGATCTTTTAGCATTTACTGTATACATATTTTCTTCAAAGCATTACTGATATGATGAAACAGTGTATCAAGTACACACTAAGCTTTATTTTACAGGTGAATGCGTACTGTGGGTCATTAGGAAGCTATGGTATATGAATGTTTGGGTCAATGCAATTCATTTTATGTTGTATATGTTAATTGCTCATTGACTGTATAATTTCTGTCTTTGAAAAACTGGAAATAGTGCAAATAGAGGGTGAAAATAGTTTTAATTCATAGCAACGAGAAAAAGGTTTTCCCTGATATATCAAACACACTCCTCTATTAATTCTTCTCTACATTTTCTAAGGAATGCATCTTTTTATTAGGATTTTTTATTATGTTTCTTGAATAAACAGTTATTTATTTACCTTTGCTTTGTAAACAAACAATGATGTCCAAAATGTGTGCTGTTCTTCATTCAAGATTAAGGTGGGTGGAGTTACAAGGTTTGACTGACAGTTTGAGGAGCCAATGGACATACAAGATTCAGTCACAAGCTCTTTTTAATACTATTCATTGGTTAAACATTTGGAAAAACCCACAGACAGACTTAATGGGTGACCAGCTAATGATTTATGAAGAAAAAATAAAATGTCAAAATATGGAGATACAAATTTTCAAAAAATTCCGACAGTGAAAATATTTTAATTTTTATTAATTTACTAAATAATTTTCTTACAGAATTTTAGTATTAGAGTGAAATAATAATAATAATAATAATAATATATATTGTTTTTCCTCATTGTAATTGGGCCCCCCTGCATGTGCCTAGAGATTCAAAAAATGACATTAAAGGGTTAGTTCACCCAAAAATGACATTTCTGTCATTAAGTACTCACCCTCATGTCGTTTCAAACACGCAAGACCTTCGTTCATCTTCGGAACACAAATTAACGCAGTTGGCGCAGTGAACGCAGTGCAGAGCTTCCGTTTTTACATCTGGACACCGGCTCAGTATTGACCGACGCTGTTCACATGAGCACCACGACGCATGCGTGTGAAGCTGACGCAGGAGCCGGCCAATACAGAGTTGGTGACAAACAGGGAAGATAAAATGTTCAATAAAGTATTTATTTTTATGTCGTTTTTGTGCACAAAATGTATTCTCGTCGCTTCATAACATTAATCATTGAACTACTGTATTCAAGTTGACTATTTTAACCATGTCTTTACTACTTCTTTGGACCTTGAATGTAGTAATTTTATTGCTTTCTATGGGAGATAAAAACATTTTTTTATCAAAAATATTTTAATTTGTGTTCTGAAGATGAACGAATGTCTTACGGGTGTGGAACGACATGAGGGTGAGTAATTAATGACAGAAATTTTATTTTTGGGTGAACTAACCCTTTAAAGCAGTGGTCACCAACCTTTTCAAGCCCAAGATCCCTGACCTCGACCTTTATGAAAGACAAGATCTACTTGATAGAAAAAGACAGACCAGATTGTATTTAGTATTTTTTTCGTGGCCAATTTATATTCTGATTTATTTATTTATTTTTACAAGCAAATTGGCCGATTCTGATACTGGTTGCAGATATTTATTATTATTATTATTATTATAATCAAAAATACATAGCCATTTCAAATTAGAGGGAACCACTGGTTTTTAATCACAATCCAAACAATGATGCTGTACACATTGCACGAGCAGTTGTTTTTTATTTGAATTAGATTTAATTTCAAGATTTAAAGCAAAAACAGAACGGTCTGACTTTATCTTTGTGAAATTATATGCTACACACACACACACACACACACAAAAAAAAAAAAAAAAAAAAAAAAAAAAAAAAAAAAACATGAAACAAAAACCGCAGGCTGAATGAGACGCAAATTCACTCTCTGACAGCAGGTGGCGCTTATGGGGCAGCAATGATACAGTGTTTCCTTGGTTACCGCTGTAAACAAAGCTGAACTGCGCTAATAATTAGCTACTTTATTCGTAGGTAAGAGGAAAATAAAATGCCATTGTCATTTTTCTGAAGACAGTAATTCCTTTTAGAGATGCATTCATATAACCCTTCACCCCTAATTCAATTTTTATATTTTCTTCCTATATTTCGAGCATCATGAACAGTGAGCTGCTCTGCCTGCTACAGAATTTTATCCCCTTTTTGCGTCCGTCTTCGGCGTCTCTGACTAAGACATGATGTGGGCTATTTACCTTTATCACTGTCCCAGTAGCTCCCGAAAATAACATAAAATAAATACAAAAATACAGTACAAAGACTGGAGAAATGCAATGTATTTTTGTACTCATATTTCTGTTATTTTCGCGAGCTACTGGGACAGTGATAAAGATCGCGATCGACGGGTTGGCGACCACTGCTTTAAAGTATTAGAAGTATTAGCTCCCATGTAGTTTTACATACTACTGTCAGCAGATGGCAGCAGAGAGTCAGATTGGGAAATGGAGGAACAGGTGGTCACTGGCTTGAGCTCTGGATTAACAACATGCAAACAAAAAAGGAAAAAAAAAAAAAAAAAGAAGAAGAGGAAAATTCCTCATCCCAGCAGGACACAGTAAAACTCAAAAACAACCAGAGGAAGGGAGCATTTATTGTGAATGTTTTCAAATATTTTAATTTAAAATAGTTATATATTTAATTTTTATTTTAGATTTAAATTTTTTATGATGCCCAACTGTTAAGATTTATATTTTAGTTATTGTCTTACAACTATGACTAGTTCTATCTTACCTCTGAGCAATGAACTCCTCTAGAACGTTTGGAAAAGTTAGTTTTTAACAACCAACTGACAAGAGAAATTACAACAGATACAGGTCATAATGCAATGCATCACAGATTTCAGAGAAAATAATATTTATAATATTATTAATAATATAAGACCACATTTATAATTATTATATTTATATGAACAGTTATGATGCTCATTGCACAACAGTCTTTGACATTAGAAAACACAGGGACATTGTATATACAGTCAAAACAAAAATTATTCAGACATTTTTTATATTTTTGATATATTTTTACTAGAGGGTGCAGGACACTATAGTTCATTTATGTAAGTGAGGACAGCAGCATAAAGGGAACTGTGACATATTATACCCAAAAATTCTTCATACAGTTGACTACCTGTAAAATTGATAAAAAATTTGGAACCAAAAATTATTCAGACACTTTGACCTGACCATGTTTCGCTTAAGTGTTATCTGACATAATTAAGTTTTTTTTTTTTTTTTTTTAACTATAGTGAATAAACTGTATTAATGAATGAAATGTTCAAGGTGTCTGAATACATTTTGGTTTGACTCTATCTGCAATAATGCCATCAATGCTTTTGTTGTGCGTAATACTGATGATATCTACTTTCTGTACTTTCATGTTATTAATGATAATTATTACAAAATGTTAACTTCATTATTATATGTAAATGTAATGGTATGACTAAAGACCAGACATCCCTGTTATGGGTTATGGGTGTAATGGGTTGTGTTTGAAACACAGCCAGTGTGTTGACAATTCTTGGCTGCACTAACGATCCCCAAAATCTCTAGGCCATATTGTTGTGAGCATGTCTGACATGACATCATTCATTCTCTAGTAGGAGGTCTCCTATGGCCTGTCAGGTTAGAGATATTTGTCTAATGCTGTGGTGGTTGACAGAGCAGTAATTAGGGGTTTCGTGCCCAGCTGGTGCCCACTATCACAGATGTTAATGGAGAAGGTCTGGGGGTGGGGAGGAGATGCAGAAGGTTCTGGAGGGACGGGGTGGGGTAGGGTGTGAGTGTCTCCTTTCTGTCGCACCCATCTCTGGGGACTTTGACTGTCTGGTTGGTGCTGTCACTTTGTTTTAGCAGATGTATTGCAAAGCACCTGCCCTTTACATTATCCAAGGGAAGGGCCAATGCTCCTGATGTGGGAAACCACATGATATTTGAAAGTGACAGACAGAGATCCATATACAATTAATTATCCATGAAACCAGCCACTGATAAAAGATTGTATAGGTCCCTCTTAGGTTTTAACAAAAAACAATAATATATATATATTTTTTTCTTAGCTGAGTGGTTACAAAACAAATAAATGTGAACAAGTAAGAGTGCACATGCACTTTTTGTTTGTGCAGTTGCCAGGGCGGCACCTTCATGCATTATTTACTAGTAGTGATGGATGATGGCGTATTTTGAGGGCAGAGGGAACACACCCAACCCTCCAGTCGTGATTATTGTGTGGTTAGACAAAATGCAGAGATTTACAATCCTATGAAGACATTATATGTTCATTAATAGCAGATGAAACTTCATATAGCTGAACCTGAACTACACCAGCTAGCTTTTATCTGAGATTTGTGTTCATGATGTATTGCAAAATAATTTTGCTACTATTGAGGTGGAATACAATTAAGGTTAGGGACAGGTTTCGTGGTATGGCTAGGGTTAAGGGGTAAGGGAAGGGTTAACAGTGTAATTATAGATTATTATAGAGAAATTAATAACTGTGATTACATGTAGGTATTTTTTCTCTAAATTAAATGTTTATTGGTTTTTAAAAGGAAATAATACAATATAACACATATCAAAATTCTATATATATATATATATATATATATATATATATATATATAAAAAGTTACATGTTAAACTGCAGCTTTCATAGGAGAGAGAATAGATACATTCATAACCACTAGTGTGCATATATGCACTGAAAAAAAGTGTGTTGAATTTACATGATTTAATAGTGTACATCGGTCCCACAAGAATCAGTTAAGTTCCACAAATATAATTTGTTAATGTAACTTCAACATGATGAAATTAAGTAATTTTTAAGTGACCTAATCAAATAGTCTCAAAGTGAATTTTGTGAGGTTCATTGATTCATTCATCCAAAACATCCATTTATCCATCCATCCATCATGTTCTTTCATTCAATTCAACTTCATATATGGGTTATGTGACTGAATCATTAGATAGCAATACATTTGAAATTACTATGTCTGCCTGACTGAATTCTTTCAAATGGAAGTATACTGTAAATCTCTTGAAACCACTGGTGAAATGGTGGTGGTTTGTCTTTAATCCAATAAAGTAAAATACAATTTTGTATAAATATAAAGAAACTCCTGTGCAAGAGTTATGTCCCCCAGTGCAAGTGTCAAGTAATTGCATACCAGACCTATAGGATGAAGAAGAACCATGGGTCTTTACACATAGTATAGCCAAATATGTCCTCTAATCTCCATTGGACCTTGCTCCAGAATCGTGAGACTAACGAACATAATCAATATGGCGGTGTGTAACATTACTCTTACACTTTGGGCAAATTGACAGCTTTTGCGGATTAATTTAGTATGTAAGGGGTGCAATGCAAGCGATGGACAATTTTATACTGTGTTTCTCTTGTGTTATTGCAAATACATATACTACCCATATGTACCCAAGGCCTTCTTCCACTCTTTGTTCTCAGGGATGTTACCAAAATCTTTCTTCCAGACATTTCTTTTCATAGGCCTACTTAAAATAATTTTACTTAGTGCCCCAGTAAGCAGGCTGAATGGGGAATAAGGCAAGGTAAATAAAATGAATCAATATGCGTAGTTGAGTACATGTCCTGACACCAGTTTAGAAGGATTCTAGCATGAAAATATAGAAATTAATATTAGGGAAGGCAAGAACACCAACATGATTGGTAATTGCAGTTTGGAGATTTTCAGCCTTGGTTTCTTTTTATGCTAGATAAACCTTGAAAAATGAATTCCCAAATAGCAAAACCCCTCAACGGACCACCGAAATGGGAAACTGCTGGGCAAGGCATTAATATTGCCAAATGCACCAAGGGGCAATGCCTCAGACTTATTGAAATTGCTGGCACTGACTTCTCAGGTTTTGTCAAGAAGTAGTTTTTGTTTTGTTTTTTAAAATATAAGTTCAATGTAAAAACATGCATGTACAAAATAAGTGTATCAAATGATTAATTCAATTTTAGTACTACATAGAAGTTAAAGTGTATACAGTGAGACCAAAAATATGTATTTATTTTTTTTCCCACTGGTAGAACAAGTTGCTTGCACTATCACAAAAACAGCAGAACCTATTATGTAAATTTCTGAGATTAAATTAATCCAGTTGAGTTTTTTTTTTTTTTTTTTTTTACACCTGAAATTTAAGCTAAAAGCTGATAAAATGTTGTTAATTTTTCAGTCAGTCATGCCTATTCTGGAAACAAAGTAGCAGATGAAATGAAACAGTTACAAAACGAATCCAATTGATCCCGTTTCAAAGTCTCCTTGGTTACGATGCTGCTGCTGCAGCCTTAGCGCCAGGGACCGAAGCTCAGTGATCTCGCATCTGATTGGCTCAATTCTACCTCTGCTCGTCACCCATTTGTCGCTTTTACAAATACGCTTGGCTCATTGCATAGATAGCCCCCCCTTTTTACTAGAACCTAAACACCGTTTTAAAAAAGGTTGGATAATTTTGTACATGGGTTTGCTTGTGTGATATCTGTGCAAAAGCGGTTTCAGGCTATTTTGTAGTGGACTATTTCTACCCGTTGATGAATTAAAGGGAAAGGTAAGAGGGAAATCTTTCTGCTGGATTATGTATTGTGTGATGCTCGCGAGGACGGGAATCTGTTGACATTTTTTTCACATTCGGCGCCATTTTCAGACATTCCATTCACGCGCACCTGCTCACGCACTATGATTCTCAATATCAAAGCATTTTGATAGACAGCTGTCAAAAAACTACAAACGCTTTAAAGTTGTAGTCATTTGATGAGCGCTCTGATTTATTGTATTGTTTCGGTGCACTGTTGGTGGGCTGTCCGTATTCACATATGTTGGATAGTTTAAGACACTCATGGCAAATGTTTTCATTTTTATGCGCTTTGATTTAGTATACAACAACTTAGGTCTCGAAATGGGTTCATTTCTGTGTAGTTTATGTTCGTTCGGTCGTGTCGTGTCGTGGGAAATTGTCCCGTGAGGCTGTATCAGAATAAAGCGCATGTGTACTTCATGCAGGTATTTACTGTAAACAATGTTTGCTATGTCATTGTTTAATACTAAAGCTTGTTGTGCATAATGCGGTTGAAACTCGGTTTGATAGGGGTAACGTTAATATAATTAGATCATATATCCTCAAATTAAAAGGCGCTCAAGTTACCTTTGTCCTTTCTTTCTTTCTTTCTTTCTTTCTTTCTTTCTTTCTTGTTCACTGTAAAATGTTTTGTCAGGTAATTTAAACGTGTTTTATTGATTGAGTCAGCAATATTATTTAATATGACAGAATAACCCTGGCAGCATTACATCAACAAAATTCATGTTTCAGATCAGTTTTTGCACAGTTTCGCTTTATACAGTTCAAAAAGGAAATATCGGTTCACCACTTTAACCTGTCCTTTTGCATCATCAGTCTTTGTGAGAACTGTAAAGCTGATATTATGATATTTAGAGGCCCTGTGACATTGGATATGCCATAAAGACTAACAGTCTTGAAGTCAATAAATCACATGCTGTGAGTTTTGGAGACTCTGCATTGCATTTGAAACCCCAAGGCCATGTAATAACTACCTTCACTTTATTGTTTCTGAGGCTTTGGCCTCTGCCCATTCAGAAATGTTATGCAATCAAACCCCATTTATAAATTGATGTGCTGTAAGCCTTTCCATGTATTTGTATGAAAAAACGACAGAGATGTATAATAAAAAGCGCCTTTTCCTTTTGATTGAACAATGTTCTCTCTGATGAGATTTTCTGAATGCACATGTTCTTTGCATGGTCTTTGTTATTGTTCTGCCATGCAGCAAAAGCACTCAGGAATATCTGTGTCTATAGCACAAGTGAATGTAAAGTAGACACTCTTAGTCACTGCAGTGGACTACAGTCTTTCCAGACATTTGTGTGTTTTTGATGGCCCAACAACTTCTGCACATGATGCAATTCATTTCAGATGGAAGTTTAACTGTTTGTAGACGCTGCTGGTTATGCTGAATTAGACATTCTTAGCAGAATTACAGTATAAGTTCTTGTGTGTGTTCATAAGCCTATGCACAACTGTAGTGTTAATAGTTGAAGTGTTATTGTTTGGGGCCCGGGGTGTTATGCTACATAATAAAAGTATAGCAGTTCTGTATGCTTTTTCTCATTAATTTGCGATTACCGAAAGCCTAAATAGATGCCACCAGTGGTCTCTACAATCAACTTAGCTCACAATGGTTTTGTGAAAAGCAGCTCTGCGAACATTTTATTTTTCTAAATCAAGTTTCTTAGTATATTTTAAATCATTTTCTTCTTTTCTATATGTTTTTTTTATTCTTATTTTTCCTGTCTTTCTTGCTCCTCCACTGTGTCTTGCTGCTTCTATATGTCTGTTGTATTCTCGCTGTCTCAAGCGACCACCCCCATCCGTTTTGTGTCCATGGAGATCAGGTGCACAGTGGCGGCCTGTGCGACCATGTGGTCATTGATTGGTTTGATTGTTCTGAGTTCATCCTCCTGAGCCCCAGTGTGTGTGCACGTTTAGGGCCTCCTGTACAGCCACTTGCCTTTCGGTGGTCCCAGGAGGAACCTCTCAATCTTGTTAATTTGGTCACATTTGGTCTGTCTATAGCTGTTTGGCTGAAAATTGGCCTCTTAATTTGATTTATCAAATCTTTGTTCTACTGGAAGCTTGTGTGTATTTAAATCTAGAGGGTCTTTAAAGGTAAAGTGTGTAATTTTGGCACCATTAATGACACCAAATGGGATTACAAAAACAACTTGTTTTTTACTTTTAAATAAATGTGAGTGGTGCTTACAAAACTCAGAATGTTAGGTTGTTCTTGATGGTTGCGAGGGTGTTGCTAGGTTGTTGTTAAAATGTCTTGCCTGGTTGTTGGTTACATAGGTTTACTTGCGTAATTATAATCAGGCTGCAGTGTTTTTTTTTGTGTATAGAGCTACAGTCTTCATGTCCAAGTATTTAACTTTATTCTTAATGTAAGAGCGGCCGTGGCTGTTGTAACTTGATTGTGTCAAGGCTTCCGGTCTCATCCGCTTCCTTTTATTTTAGCTGTACAAAAACTGTCTGTTATGTGGCTTGATATTTCAAACTTTTAGTTGTTATCTTATTATTTTAATTTATTTTTGTTAACAAACTGGTTTGTAGCACAAATTATTTGACCATTTATTTTGTTATTCTTCCTGTTATTTGCCTAAAGCAGCAAATGAATTGGATGTTAGCTTACTTCCACGTTGCAACATGATGTTAACACATAACAAGTGTAATCAAACATTTGAAATATCCCATGTGGCAATAAATAAATAAAGTAATAAAAACACATTTTCACATAAATACAAAACATTTCCAAAATATATATATATAAAAAAAATGCCCAAAAATACTACTAAAATAGATTCTTTATTTCCTTTTTTTAAAATATATTTATATATATATATAAAAACAAATATATATATATATATATATATATATATATATATATATATTTACATTGTCTAAAATATATTAAAAATATATTTTGCATTTACCTAAAATGTATTTTATGGTTGGAAATGTATTTGTCCATTTATATACATTTTGTAATATATTTTGCCATTTGGTTTGAAATATTTAAAATTTTAAAATATTTCCTTGTTTACAACATATATTATTAGCATATATTTGAAATGTATTTTGGCCAGAAAAAAAAAAAAAATTACCGTATGGGAATAAATACAGCTCTTTAACGTCAGCTCTTTCTTACAGATCAATCACAAAGTTCAAATAATGCCAAGCTTCAATCACATTATCTGGGTTTGGTAGTTTGACTTTATTTTGTTTGTACTAAAGCATTTACATGACATTTTAAAAAGACAAATTATTTATTTTGTTCGACTGAAACTTTTAAAGTGTATGTAAACATATTCAGAAAGTCAGCCTAATAGCTTACTTACAGTCTCGTCATATTAAAAGTCAGAAAAAAAAAAAAAATACACACTTAAGCTTTAAATGGGCAAAAAATCATATACCGTCACCATGTTTCTAATTTCTGTGTCTGTAGCACATGTAAATCGGGTTTGCTCAGACTAGAGTTTTCTAGGTCATTCACAGCTGGCTCCTGTCCTTGAGCCCAGGGTGAGCAGAAACCGGGTGTCTAAAGATGGAGACCAACATGACAGTGAGAGCAAGAACAACTGACAGTGAGATCCAGATGCTTGCTCCCTCTACATTTATACATCTATAGAGAAAGAGAGAGAGAGAGCGCTTCTCTCTAATCCCGCACAGGACCCCGATTAATTTTAAAGCCGCTTTCCAGTCTTAAGCTCACTTTCTGCATCCAGTTACAAAAGCGCATAGCACTTAGACATTCTACTACACTGTTTACTCTGTCCTCCTATTGTTTACTGTCCCTGTAGCCCCAAAGTGCCTCTGTTAGTGTGGCATCAGTGGTAGGTAAGCACAGGGGAAGAAGCAATCACTGTATGAGATGATGCACCAAGAGGAAGGAAGTTTTGCTGCACATCCCATCAAGAGCCAAAATTGTGTGCATATGTGTCTTAAAGGAATAGTTCCTCTAAAAATTCCTCTAAAAAGACGACCCACATCTCAACTTCTAAGAAAGAACTTTCTAAACCTGTATTATACCTGTATACTTTTTCTTCAGTGGAACATAAAATCAGATGTTTTGCAGAATGTTTGTGTTGCTCTTTTCCATACAATGAAAGTGGATGGGGGCTGGAAAGCAAAACTCATTCACAAAATTCTAAATAATTACAATAGCTTTGTATGTATCACACATATCATACATACATATATATATATATATATATATATATGGCCATACAACTGACCTCTGAAGTGAAAGTGGCAGCTTTGTGCCACTGCAGGTGTGAAAGTATTTGTGTGTGTGTATGTGTATAAATCGGTATACTGTCACTGTCAGCATTAGAGTTGTGTACATCTGCTCCTGTGGGCTTCCCACTTCCCATTTTTATGCCCAATCAGCAGCTTTTGACCCTGCCAGCCAATCACAGAGCAGCATTCCAGTGCTGGAGCTGTTACTGCTGGGGATTTAACCTGAGATTTCCAGCACTCATCATATTCTCTCAGTCTCACACTCCCTTAAGGCCTGTTCGTACAGGACGATAACTATAATGAAAACGATAAAGAGTTCTAAAAATCATTTTAAATAACGAATAGTCCACAACGATAACGGCACAGAGAAACCAAATTGTTGGAATCACTTTCAGAATGATTTTTTTTTTTTTTCAGCTGATGAATTATAAAAGCATTGATAGCAATGAATAGAATAAACAGAATGACAGCATGCATTGGTGTGGATGCTAATATAGTTATCGTTATATCTTTATAGTTATCGTTTTTGGTGTGAACTGGCCTTCACACCTTTTTTTTTTTTTAGCAATCAAAAAATCGTGAAGATTTTTTATAGTGAATATATATATATATACATTTTTCTAATCAGCTAGAAATTACTCTTGTTGAGTACAGTCCATACTTTTTAAAATTCCTGAAAGATATTATAGATTATAATTGACCAGTAATAAATATGTCATAAACACAACATGTTTAAGTTAAGCTCAAAAGCTCTGTCATAGCATACGTTTAGTTATCTAATAACAGTTGAGTATTGTACAAAGTGCTGTGGTTTTAATGTTTTTGTGTTTGTAGTGTACTAGACATTGCCTTCTGTCTTTACAGATAAAACCTAAATCTCATTCCAGGGCTCTAAAGTATTAAAATGCACACTTGTATGTGTATTAAAGATCAGTCTGACAGTGTGCACAGATTTACACACTTATTTCTACAAGCACAAACTTGCATATTAACATACTGGCCCACTCCACAATGGCCACAAGCTTACCTTGGACAGTGCAGTTATGCTCTGGTATTGAAACACAATGTGTAACTTAGACCAGGGTGAAAGAATGAGTACAGTATATGCTTGTAAAACAATCTATAGATTGTTAAGGCATGTTTTGCTATATCTAAAAATGTACTTCATATCCCCTTAATATAAAATCTACACATTTTCACTTTTTACAGTTTGCTATTTTACTGATCTCACCACATAAATGTATATATTTTTTTTCATCAACATGTCATTTTCATTCAAAAAATTAAGGTGATAATTAAAAATAGTGTGTATATTTAATTAAGGAAATAGAAAATAAACCAAGAGATACATTTTTTAAGGAAACTTAAGCAGTTTTGAGGCTTGAATTGAGGAACCGATAAAGCTGATAAAATGAAGGAAAGAAGACTACCTATTTATTTTAAGAGAATTAGCTTAATTATGTGGTTTTATTTAAAAATACCATTTAGCGGTTATTGTTAGTTTCCAGCATGCTTTGCATATGACTGGGAAATGGAGAGTAAATATTGAAATTAAGTGTTGTTTCATATGTTTTTGAGTGAAGGGAAACACCTGGTAATGTTTAATGTTCAGTTATGTTTGACATTTGAAAGAGTTTATGTTAGACCTATTTTGAAGTTTTGATGGTTGCAGTTGTGCATTTCACTAAAAATATTACATTCATTGTGTCATAGACTAAATAATTTAGGAGATTGTACATGATTTATTCAGGTAGATTCCATTAAATAAATCAGGCCTTAAAAACTACTCAAAACTATCATGTGTAATGTTGTTACACGATATTCCAAAATTCAAGTTTGCATTCTAAAATTCAAGTTTGGTGAACTCTGATCTGTGAATTCATATCACATGAAGAAATGTGACTAATAGAACACCGATATATCATGCTGTGACCTCTTAGCGGAATTGAAAGAATATTATTATTGTTGAATTTATGTTTTTAAAAAAGGCACCACACAGTGTTGCGTCTTTAGAAAAAAAAAAAAAAAAAAAAACATTTGATATTTCTCATTAAACATTGAAAATTATAGGTTCGTCATTTTTGTTTTGTTTTTGTTTTTCATACTTTTAAAACCTGAAAAGTCTGCAGCTACAATATAACTCCATGACAGATATAAATTCTTTTATTTTTTTTGAAAGAAGTCCCTTATGAACAGTAGTCTTGTTGCTGGAAAATTATGGCATAAGATGACTGTTTTTCTATCCATTCCAACTGATGCTTCCAACTCTATCACAATTCTCGCAGTTTCAAATTGAGCAGATTTCACATCAATGTTCAGTACATCACAGAAAATCTCATTTTTTAATTTGCAAGGCAAGGTATAGTCGTGTCACTGCACAGAACTGGCCCAACAGGGTAAGTGACAGTTTGGTCAGTTGGCCAGAAGCTCTTACACTGGAGCCGGCCATAAGGCCATATTATTATTGAGCCTTGGCACACAGCATCAGTCAGCTGTCTTGAGACACCTAAGTATGTTCTTGAACCGTATATAGTACTTTTCTATCAAAACATTCAAATGTTTGTTTTTTTGAAAGACCGATTTGTGTTTGCTGGAATGTTTCCACTTGAATCTGCAAAGCTTAATGTTTGTAAATAAAAACAAGTATAGTCTAGAATTTTAATGTTTTTCTGTTTTAATTAATTACTTGATTAACCACACATACTGTACTTGGTGATCATTGAAACAATGCTTTGTCAATTATCAGCATTTGGTCTGAGCATTGATAGGAGCAATATAAAGGCCAGATTGATTATTCTGCCAATATTTGGCAGTTTTGAGATGATTGGCATTGAACTGTGCTTGGTTGATTAACAGTAATGCAATAGTTATTGAATATATATATATAAAAACTATCATCAAAAGGTTGATGAATATTGAAGTATTTTATTTTAGCTATATAGCCCAACCCTTTACTCTTCCAGAAAAGAGAAGGAGTAGTGTGAAGATAAATGTGTGAAGAAAAACAGTCATGATGTGTCAAATGAAATCGGATCTTTGGTGCTCGTGAGAGTGATGATGATAAGGATTGCTCTGAGTCAATAAGTGTGTGTATTCCTCTATAGAGGTTGTCGGTCAGGTCAGAGGCGAAGGGTCTCGCATATGTCCATTTTTCACGGTGTCTAAGAGGCCAAAACACCCCACACACCATCTGTCACCACTGCACCATCTGAGTGTGTGTGTGTGTGTGTGTGTGTGTGTGAAAGATAAGGAAGATGGCTGCAGCAACTATATGCAGATGTGTTGTGGTCGATGTCAGTGCTTCCTTCTGCATTGAAAAGGTTTTAGTGTAGAAACATTTTTCACATTTTTATTTAACAAATAATTACAAACAGCAAGTAGCACATTGAGTTAAAAGGTTAGTTCACCCAAAAATGAAAATGGTCACTTATTACACACCCTTGTGTCGTTCCACATCGATAAGATCTTCGTTCATCTTCGGAACACAAATTAAGATCTTTTTGATGAAGTCTGAGAGGTTTCTGTCTCTCCACATAAATGATCACTTTATTTACAAAAGAATATTATCCAAAGCGTGTTCACCCAACAATGCCAGCTCTCACATGAACACAAAACACATGCATTGTGATGCTCTCGTGAACACTCGCGCGTGTGCGTTGAGTTGAAGTACGAGTCTGAACACGCATGTGTCATGAAGCTCTCGTGAACGTGCGTTGCAGATCAATATTTTTCTAAATAAAGTGGTAAATTATGTTTTTTTTTGCGCAATTAAAGCACTCACGTTGCTTCATAAAATTGAGTTTAAGCCACTGGAGTCACATGAAGTACTTTAATGATATCTTTTTCCTACCTTTCTGAACCTTGGAGTGGTAATTTCGTTAGATCTCTATGGAGAGACAGAAACCTCTCAGACTTCATCAAAAAGATCTTAATTTGTTTTCTGGAGATAAACAAAGGTCTTACGGATGTGGAACGACATGAGTGTGGGTAATAAATAACAGAATTTTCAGTTTTGGGTGAACTAACCCTTTAAACATTAAATTTTGATGTAGAAAGACTCAAATATATTTTTTTTTTTTGTAAAACATACTCCAATAATCTTTATTTACAACTTTAAAAAATAATTTTTTACAGGATCTGAGTGCAGTGAACTGTAATACACTGTAAGTGTTGCAGTGAGATATAATTGGATGAGTGCGTGTGTATCCGCACTTGATGCATAAGAGGATGATGGGGTGTGTGTATGTACTTGTGTGTATAGGGGAACAGTGTAAAGGGATGATGTTATGCGTGGGCAGGCCTGTGTTGATTTTGAGGATGATGTTGTGATGGGTGTGGATAATTTAGAGAGCTGTAATTAGATAAAGTTGTGTGTGTCCAATAGCAATAATGGCATAGAAGTGTGTTTTGGTTCACAGGGCGCTCACATGTCTATTTTTAAAAGAGTTATAAGTGATGTTATTTGCATATGAGAGGTGTGTGGTGTATTGATGGATGGCAGGTGCAGTAGGAAGATAGACAAGTGAGTGTGTGTGTGTGTGTGGTCCTGATAAACCCTATGTTATGGGGAAAAAATGTCCCCGTTTTTTGTTCCCATGACGAAAACAGCTTATAAATAATACAAAATGATGCTTTTTGAAAATGTAAAAAGTTTTCTGAGGTTTGTGTTTAGGGGTAGGGTTTTGGCATAGAATATACAGTTTGTACAGTATAAATATCATTATGTCTATGGGAAGTCCCCATAAAACATGAAAACCCAATGTGTGTGTGTGTGTGTGTGTGTGTGTGTGTGTGTGTGTGTGTAAGAGGGAGGGGAGAGGGGGGAGGGAATGTTAAAGAGTGGATTAGTGTCAGTGCAGTGTTGTTAGTGGTCAGAGGATCCAAACAAAAGAGCGAGGTAGGGAGAGAGAGAGAGAGAGAGAGAGAGAGAGAGAGTTTGTATAATGGAGTATTTTTAACATTAATTATTTTATAAAATATTTATTTAAATATATTTAATATTATTTAAATGTATACTATTAAATATTTACTTTTTATTTATGTAGTAATAAATAATAGTATAAAATTATTTATTTTTTACCACTATTACTAGCATTTATTTATTTATTTCAGAGAAAGAGTTTGCACAGTGGAGTATTTAATATTGAATATTTACTATTTAATAATATTTAATAATAATTAACAATATTTAGTATTTAATAATTTGTATTTACTTATTAAATGTTAATTTAAATACATTCATAATTATTTGATTATTTTTACTACATTAGTAGCATTTATTTATTTATTCATTCTTCATTAATACCTTTTATTTATTATTACATTTACTACTACATTACATGTGCTAGTATGTCTACTGATAGCTTATTTTAAACTTTGGCTTTTCTTTTCCTGATTGTTGATTTTTTTGTTTTGTTTTTGTTTCGTCATTCACTGACGTCCTGGTAAACTCAGCGTTGGTGTTGTTGTCTGATGTTCAGAGAGGGTTCAGGACTTCAGCGTGTCTAATGTGTCTCTATCTCAATTCAGTGTGTTTGTTTCTGTCATTGTTGTCTCAGTAAATCTATGCCGTCACGCCCCCGGCCCCTCCTTCCTCCACCCCGCAGATTAATAGCAGCCGTACAAAAGCATTGTAACACAAATGCATGTAGACAGGCCTCATACTGGCGGTGGACAGGATATTAGTGGTGTGACAGGGCCTGCAGAAAGGATGACGTTGATTTGGGGGAGATATCGGATGGCCTGCAGGAAAAAGAGGCATGTGTTTGTTTGCTGTTATGGCAGACAAGCCAAATTATGTCACTAGAAGCTTCCAGACATCCACACACCCTGCTCACCTGTTCCTTCAGGCCAGGAAAATGAGATGGGTTCTGCAGAATTATACCTCTTTCCACAGACACAGCACTGAATACAAGACAGTTCTAGGTCGTAAACTGGGCTCTGCACCTGCTGGTCTCAAATCAGGAACTGACGCAAAACAAAACTAGATCACTCCCATCATTATCAACTAAGTTATTCATACTGCAAGCACCCGATGTGGAGCGTTGCAACATATATTTAGCGAACAGACACCCTACTACTATTTTAGTTACACAAAGGCTGTAGTCGAAATATCATGCTTACCTACTATATAGTAGGCGAACATCCATAAAACAGTAGGCAAATAGTACCCCAGATGACCTACTTCTTCCGTTGACATTCTGAAATGCACATTCAATGGACACTTTACTATCCCATGAGGCCACGGGGGAGGATTTGTGAATGGCAGTGAAGCGAGGCAAATAGTGCTGGTAGGTTACAAAACAATGTCGACGTGATGAATGTTTTACATACAGAATACATTCATACACTCATACTACGTAGAACATACTTTTTTAATGGTCACAAATGACTTATTTAAAAGAAGTACCTCAGAAAGTGTGTGATTTCTGTTTTTTTTTTTTTTTTACCAGATTACACATTCATTTACATAACACTTTATACAATACATTTCAAAGCAGCATTACATTAATAAACAAGAAAATTACAGAGTTAATGTTGTAAAAGTCATAAGTTATGAAATGAAATTCAATGTTAGCTGTAAAGCAGCTCTACAGAAAACAATAGTGTCAAATTCATTTCAATAAGTGTCGATGCTGCAAAGTTATTGTAATTATCCAGCTCAATTCAGTTCAAATTTCATCCTCACCCAGTAATGTCAGTGCAGTTAAAGGGTTAGTTCACCCAAAAGTGAAAATTCTGTCATTATTTACTCACCCTCGTGTCGTTCCACACTTGTAAGACCTTCATTCATCTTCAGAACACAAATTAAGATATTTTTGATGAAATCCAAGAGCTCTCTGACTCCTCCATAGACAGCGATATAAACACCACTGTCAAGGTCCAGAAAGGTACTAAAGACATTATTAAAATAGTCCACATGACTACAATGGTTCAAACTTAATTTTATGAAGCGATGAGAATACTTTTTGTGCGCCAAAACAAAAATAGTGACTTTATTCAACAATCTCTTCTCTTCCCTGACAGTCTCCTACGCTGTTTACGTAGTGTATGCAGTGCAGCACTTCCGTGTTTACGTCAGCACGCCGACTCATTATTTGCCGGCTTCTGCGTCAGCATCACACACACGCGTCATGCTACTCACGTGTTCTCACAGCATCTGCTAATACTGAGCCGGTATTCTGACGTAGAACCTAAAAGGGCTGAACATAAACACCATAAGAGAATGACAAGGGAGAGAAGAAATTGTTGAATAAAGTCATTCTTTTTGTTTTGTTTTTGCGCACAAAAAGTATTCTCGTAGCTATAGTCCACTGTACCACTGTAGTCACGTGGACTATTTTAACAATGTCTTTAACCTTTTCAAGCGTGAGTTTAAAATATTCTAGCTGACCCCCCAGAGTGAGGTTTTTAAGGTGACTGTTATTTTAGAACGTTTGACCTTATTGCTTCCATAGTGACGTGTCATGCTTGTCACGTAACACACTGCAGCCACAATAATGCTGTATGACAGATGTATCGCTATTATTTTGTTTTTCCTTTTTTTATTTAAAATATTCACAGACTTGCTTACCATGTCATCAACTATCTAATATTCTGATTCTCAAATATGTGTAAGTGAGTGTATTTTGTTGTTTAAAAACCTTTATAAATGATCTTTATCTTGATCTATAATGCGAGATGGGCGCCGGCATCTTAGTTTGCGCCGCAGTTCGCAGAGTCCTGTCAGTCGGATTTACAGCGCGTGAATTCACCAGTTTTTTTCATCAGTTTCTCCTGAAATACATGTGAGTGGCTGGTGAACTGGAAGAATAATAGAGTAAACTTTATAGTTACTTAGGCCCACTATGTGTGTCTGATATGAATAAATGTCGGCAAATTATATTTGAAGGGATTGTTATTGCTGCTTCCATTGATGTCTAACATCAGTGTGTATTTTACAGACTCTAAATGTATTGTTTTACTGGTGCTTTTGCATATTTAAATGTCTGAAACCTTAAAAAACATTATGTGGCTGAAAACACTGCATAGTTGTAATATATGACAAGCGCTGCTGAGCGCGTCTGTCTCGAAGCCAAAGCGCGAAAGCACAGTTTGAATCTGGCAATTATGTGATGTCACTGAACGTTCTAAATCCCATATGTGGGACCGTACCATTCAAAAGGTTAATACCTTTCTGGACCTTGACAGTGGTAAATAAATAGCTGTTTATGGAGGAGTCAGAGAGCTCTCGGAAACATAGACCAGCATGCACTGTTTGTTTGTTTGTGGGCAGGTTGCTGTACTGTATGTATTATCATTTGGCTTTCAGGTCAGTGGAAACATGGGCCGGATCTAAAAGAGTTTTTCAGATCCCCCAGCAGAGCACCATGTGTGTGTATTGGCATTAGAGTCAGTATCTACTCTTGTACAGATGAGAGGAGGGAAGATTTGTGAGAATCTTTGTTTGGCAAAGTAGAAAAGCACTGCAAGAAACATCTTGTTTTTGCTTGTTTTTGAGCAGCTGGATGGTTCAGTCCTAGTTGAGCAGGTGGTGGGTGTGTAGTTTAGTTGTTGATGGCTTTAAGTAGATAAATTGAGAAGTTCAGACGTTCACTTCCTATTTAGGTTCATTTTAGAATGGGAGGTGTAACAATTTGCTTTTGGCAGTCACAGACACCTGCACTCCCTTAATAAGGAGTATCTTATTGTGCAGTCAGTACATATGTATGTATGTATGTATGCATGTATTTATTAAAGAGACTGAGGAAAAATACACACTTGTCTTTTTGTACATTCAGTTATTTTGTTTTTCTTAAATTCCTTTTTTTTTCTTCCTAAAACCTGACCCTCACACAAACCCTTAAAACCTGATTCACACTTATTTAATGACAAGTCCCTTTTGTCATTATGTTGATTTCTTTAGAATAAAGTAAAATAAAAGATCCAGGGAGGTCAAATGCATCTTGGTGCCAGATTAGTTGATTAAACACTCACTCAAACAAACAGCCGTTCTGCATGAATGGCACAGTCTTCTTTAGTCCACTGTTTCTGCTGTCTGTCCTCAAGAGACTGCCTGTGCTTAAACTTGAACCCTCATAATGAGGCTTTGTAATTATTTTGCTAATGAATGGGAAAGATTGGTGACATGTATGTGTGTGTGTGTAGTCAAAAAGAATTTAATAGGGAGCTATTTGAGTCTGTTTATTTACTTGACTCTGTGCTGTGCTTTATTAATTGTTTTCATTGATAGCAAAATAAAATAAAAATGTTTTTTTTTTTTTTTTTTATAATGTGGTGCATGGAACAAGTCAAAGACCCAAATTTCAATGCAATACTACACCAGAGGGAGACTTTTTTTAGTTTTTGTACAGGAGGGGGATAGAGAACAAAGGAGAGAGTTGCGTGGTCCAGACAGAGGATGGAAGGGATTATGTATAGTTGGGAATCGGTGAGGGGAGTAACATCCTTGAGTCGTTTTTAAGGTTGCTTGCGCTGGAAGAGCACTCAGGCAGTTCAGTCTGAATCTGTATGGGATAGCAGAACAGCGAGAGTGTCTGTTTGGTGAGATCATGTTTTTTGTAGTCTCAGCGATTCTCCTTTGATGTAATTCAGGTGCAGCTGGTTTCCAGCAGCCGTATGACCTGCTTGTTGTGGTTATCCAGGGCTACTCTGACAGGTACAGAGGACACAGCAGCACGATATTTACTCTGAGATCTTTGAATAATATTACTGGTGTTACACGGAGTTTGGCCGCACACCGATTACATTACTTGCCTGCCACGGCACCGCCCCCCACTGATTTTGTTTTTTTTAGAGAAATAAAAAACATTTAGTTCAGTTAGAAAACGGACACTACAATTTTAAACTGGAAACGTTTGCTCTGCTCCATATACAGCACGAGCTGCAGAGACACAGCACAGTGCAGCAGGAGTCAGATTTCTATGGCGGCCGAGAGAGCTTAATGTGCTGCAACTGAAGAAAACACCAGCAAATTAAGAAAACATCTACATCAGTTTGACAGCTTGTGCTGAAAATACTCACAATGGAACCAAATACAGAAACACGCTGCTAATACTCACAGCACACATATGATCAGGATGTTAAAATAAACAGCAACACTTACCTTTCATGTAGGGATGCACCGATACCACTATAGGTATTGGGCCCGATACCAAGCTCATGTACTTGTACTCGTACTTGTAAAAATACCTCCGATACCTCACATGATGTAACTGACAGAATTTTTCTGTGCACAGAGACACCGGCGGCAGCAGCAGAAACAATGTCAGCCTCAGGGGTGTGGAAATATTTCAAAATGAATGGTGACACACATTGCAAACTGCATGCTTTCAATCACAATTCGTTATCCATTAATGAAGGCGGGATAGGCAGAATTGCCCTGAATGACACAGACCAGAAGCGCTCTCTCTCTCGCACACGCTCTCTCTCTTTCTTGCGCGCAATCCCAGTTATCTCAGACAGCGCGCGATCAGTTCTCCTTGCGCCTGAATGGTCAAATGCACACATAGTTGTTAAAATGTCCATCGTGTGGAGTATCTCATTTCACCCATAAACATTTGGGTGAAAACAGGATATGTGTCAGTATCCATGGATTCGGTCTTAAAGGGACCGTAGCCTTTATTTGTCATTAATGTTAATAAAACAACAAAATATGTTAAATAAATGTATACATGGTAAATAAACCTACTGTATCTGAAAAACTAGTTTATTTAATTTGTATCTCTATAGTATTTGTTGTATTGTTTGTAATTTGTTTGTAAATTTCTTTTGATATAACAACAGTTATATATATTAGTAATTATGCCCTTTGAAGGTTATATTGGACACTGTAAAACTTGTGCTTTAAGTTTGTGACAAGCACAAAATTATTACTTTTTTCATTAGAGTAATAATAAAGAAGCTGCCCTACATTCATTAGTCTCACTGTGTTGTGCTTGGAAAACTGCAACATCAAAAAAAAAAAAAGAAAAAAAAAGAGAGGGAGCGAGAAATTAATAAATATATGGGCATCAGTATCGGCGAGTACTAGAGAAAAAGTATCGGTACTCGTAATCGGTCCTTAAAAAATGGTATCGGTGCATCTCTTTTTCAAGTTATCAACAACACCACTGACGAATAGACATTGAACAATAAGCATGTCCCAGCCAGGACAAATATCTTATCTTGTAAAATGTGCGGTCAGTACCCCTACTCCCTATACATAGAGTACACATAATCGCAAATTCAAAAGTGTAAGTAAAAGATAAACTTGCATTCAAAAGCGATTTCCTGTGCCCGGAAATTATAGGCCTATTGTGGCAAGCAGGGCGGGGCCAAGAGCCATGGGAACACAGCGAGGCCGGTGGCACAATTGCTAATAAGTGTCACCTGCACACCACAAAGGTCTCGAGACTCATGGAGGAGCTCCGGAAGACAGTTAAGGATGAGAGAGGACCAGGCCAGGGACATTTCTGTTGGTGTTTGGTTTTTAGAGGTAAATGGGTACGTGACCTTGTTTACAAGCTGTTTTATTGATGTCTTTCCACACTCTGATTGAGCAATTACACTAAATATATATTTCAGTAAGTTGTACTGTATCTTTCAACATACTTGCAGATGTTCATTCATGTTCATTCTGTAATTAGTATTAAAGAGGAAGAGATGATCGCATTCACTCACGCTACGTGCTGCCGTTTAAACTGAGGCACCTATATTAGTCACGCCACATTACAGAGCGTCAAAACGTAATTTTTTGTTTGAATTTCATGATAAAATAGACAGAATTTGAAAGATGACACTTTGTTTCTTATTGAAAGTAACAAAACGCAGAGCTTTTTGTGATTATTGGTGGTTAATGGTGGTTAGGCTACAACGCTGTATTCGTTGTGTACACATTAGACACATACCGAAAATTTGTGGGACGAATATGTGTACTGTTACACCCCTAATTACGATTTAATAAAACGTCAAGAAAGAAAAATTAGTTTTGTGACATAAGGTAAAGTGAGGTCAACCTTAACAATGGGCCGGGCAGCAGGTGGCGGGGGGCATTCGGTACGCCATGAGAGTACTGCGGTATGTACTGTGGGTGGTGTATTGCATTTTTTTTGGTTCGGTTTGAGTATTGTTACAACCCTAACATGTACCAAGCTTTATGCCAATTGTCAAAGGTCTGGCTGAGAAGTCATGTTTCAGTAGACTAATGTTTGTAAATGCACATGTATTATGTATCCTTCTGGATGTTAAAGAACAAAAAGCTGACATTTGAATGCCACAGAACCATTCCTCAAATCCGACCCTGAGTGGCCATTTTCCTGCACACTTTGCATTCCCCTTTGAGTTCTTTTGCAGAACTTTTGCATTCCATAGAAAAACTTTGATTTCACTCACCAAAATGTTTATATTCCCTTGAGAAACTTTGCATAATGAAATATAGTTTTTCTTCCCATCATCTCATTATATTTCCATCTCTGGGAACACAAAAGTTTTGCAAGCGAATGCAAAAGCATTGACATTTTTTCTCAATAACCATTTCACCTTTGGGGCTTTGTAGTAGAACAGTAAGGAAGAGAATGCAGTTATGCTACTAAATTAAAACAAGTTCAAAGTTTAAATTAGTACTTATTAAAGCTAACAAAAAAAATTAGACAATCCAAAATAAACAAGTCAGCTAATCAGCTGTAACATTCTCTGTTACATAATTACTAAAGTATAATTTTTGATCCATCTTTGGTCCAAACCTAAAGCCTCGTCACTGTGCGGAATGTTTTAGTGCGCGCTGACACAGTCGACCTCAGTGAATCCACTGTTGCCTGGGCAACGCAGGTCAAGCTGCTTCAGGTTTTGTAACAGCTTCCTTAGACCACCTACCTATAATGCTTTAGTGGGTAAATCTTCTGTGATGTCATTAGGTCTGGGAATGGCTGGCTCACGTAATACCTTCAATGACTAAAGTGGTTCATGTGTGCTCATTGGATTACATTTAACAATTTGATTTTAGATTTAAGTGTGATCTTGTCATAATTGGATATGGCTTCACTGATTATTTCAAAATAGATGGATGCATTCTAAAAGAGCACATAAGACTTACTTCGTCATGTGTTTGCTGTGTATGTGTGTGAAAGAACGCGAGAGGTTGTTATTTTGTTTATTCACACTCTTCAGGGTTCAGTGGCGATGTATAGAGAGCTGTAGTTGTGTAGCAGTTCTGAGCTTGTCTTTCACAGAAACTCTCTCTTGCACCCATATGTGTCACAGTCTCCATCTGTCCTGGACTCCATTTCCCATCATCCTCCCCGGCCCTCACCTGCACTCACGCCACCATCAGCTAATCACAAACACCTGTTCCTCATCAGCACTCAATCACAGGACTATTTAAGCACACCACTCACCTCCCTTAGTTGTCTGTTCTCATTCATATGAAGGACTCCTCATGTTAATTTTGAAGCCTCCTATGATACTCACCTGTTTTGCTCCAGTGTGTTTTCCCAGTCTCTGTGCTTTGTCGTCTGTGTGTGAGTTTACCCACCATCATCGTGTGTTCATCCTATCTACGGACATTCATGCATCCACGACCTGCAAACCTGTAAGATAAAGGACTGTATCAGACTGTTGTTCATCAATAAACGAGTGAAACAAATCGGCATTGTGATTCTTTCTTAAATGATTCTGCATAATTCACAACAATTTAGAATCAAATTTAAGTTTTTCTAAAAAATAATTACAATTTAATTTCATAAGTTTAAATAAATAACTAAAATTAATCATTTAAATTATTATTAATGGGACAGTTCACCAAAAGATGAAAAGTTTCTCATCATTTTCTGTATGATTTTCTTTCTTCTGCGCAACACAAAACAAGAAATTCTGAAGACATGCAATTACATGCATTTCAAGGGTTCAGCATAACACACAACATCACAAAGTATCATAATAGTAGTCCATACACCAAAATATGCTATATTTTACAGCTTTAGTTAACTAATAGCTTCGTTGGTTTGAAAGAACAGTCCAAAATTATTCATCGATAATCTTTATGTCCACTGGGCTACTAACCACCCTGACTGAATTATTGAATTGGTTCTCATGAACACGTTATTTAGGCTGGTTTTGTGAAGAGGATCAGCTGATACTTTGAGTCGCTCGTTACTCGGACATCAGTATGTCTCTGATGAACTGTCATGAACTTGCCAAGGAAAGACTCTAATTAACCATATGGGCAATTGGGCACATGGCCATGTGGCACCATGTCCTGAAGAGGCACTAACACAAGGTCCTAAGCTGGGTGCACACTGTACAATTTTGGCTATGATTTGGCCACCTGAGACAAATTTAGCAGGTCCTAAAATATTCCTCTGATCCTAGGCCAATATCTGTAGTCTTTGATTACTAGTTTGACATGTTCACTGACAGCTGATTATGCAACCGTTGATGATAATGATAATTTTTTTTACCTCTAATGAAATTCTGCCAGTGTCAGAAGCTTTGGAGCACAGTCCTGCAGTGTGGCTTCTCTTACAACATCTGTCAAATCAAAAACCAACGAGAGCACAGAACCTGATGACACAATTAGTGCGACAACATCAAACCACCACTTGGTACACACACATCGTCTTCGTTTTTTTTTTTTCGTTTCAAGACAAGCTGTGATCAAAATTAATGCTAGAGATTTTTTTTTTTTTTTTTGCTCTACACAATTTCACTGAAAATGTCACACATATGGATGTGACATGCATGCGACTGTTTTTAATGAATCATGGCTGTCGTACAGTCTGACATTTAAAGACTGAGATCCTACAGTGTGACATGGCTCATAGTGGGGATCATGTTTATACAGTCTGACAAGCAACAATCATAAAAGACTATTATAAATTGTATAGCGTGAACCCGGATTTTGAAATGTTTACAATGTATTGACCAAAAATGTAACAATTATTTTTATAGTATTGTGTTTGCACATTCCTTATCATTAAAAATCTCCCCCTTTTTTCACTTTTAGAGATAGTGTGGATTTTATTTACTTTAAAGGGATAGTTCACATAAAAATTATCCCATGATTTACTCACCCTCAAGCCATCCTAGGTGTATATGACTATATTCTTTCAGACGAACACAATCAGAGGTATATTTAAAAATATCCTTTGTCCTCCAAGGTTTATAATGGTTGTGAATGGCTGCCCAAATTTTGAAGACAAAAAAATGCACCCATCCATAATAAAAATGAATCCATATGACTCCAGGGGGTTAATAAAGACCTTCTGAAGCAAATCGATGCGTCTGTGTAAGACAAATATCCTTATTTAAAACTTTATAAAGTAAAATAACAAGCTTCCAGTGTGACAGCCATATGCATTCGATGTACGTACAAAAAGCGTTAACTTCCGTGGCGGAGTATACAATGATATGATGCTATAGCGCGTAGTACGTCATGGCGTAGTGTAGAACTTCATGGCATTGTGTACTACGTCACGGAAGTTAACACTAGACATATTCACCTAGGATGGCTTGAGGGTGAGTAAATCATGGGATAATTTTCATTTTTGGGTGAACTATCCCTTTAAGGGCACTGACTTTGGCCTGCACATTTCCTATCACATGAACTGGCTCTGTGGCCAAGAGCGCAAGTCTGGGTATCGGGAATAGCCCATACTGTGAAAATCCATTGGAAATAGTATACCATCTGGACACTTTTAAAATACTATTTTCAAGATCTAATCTTAATCTCTCATTATATTTAAGATGAAAATTATGTGAATTTGTATGCAGTCAGCATAAAATGCTATAAATTAGATACTGAAACTTCTCTTCCTCCAGTGACTGCCATGACGACAGACGAGGCGGAGAGCGTTCATAAGAAACCGGTGTGTGAGCAGCAGCAGGAAGAAGAGGACTCTACTGCACAGGAGCCAGGCCCCACTGATACAGCTCAGGACAGTCCCTCCGGCGCCTCGCCGCCCCCTGGGGGATCGGAGGAGGAACAGCAGCTAAAGCCACGACAGCGCACCTCTGCTGGCCGTGGCCTCTCCCGCCTCTTCTCCTCCTTCCTGAAGCGCCGCTCGCAGTGCTCGGAGGGCGAGGGGGTAGAGACGGAGAGGGCCCGAGAGAAGGATAGCCAGGAAGAACCCAAAGCTCCAATAGCAGATCCCGAGCCAGAACTGCGCATAGAGGGCGATGTTGCTCTAGACCAGCACTCAATCAGCAGTGCTGAAAACCAGGTGAGAAAAAGAATATTTTTTTGAAGATTTTTGCCATAGAGATATATTGGTATAAGTAGTATGCTAGTATGCAGTTTTGAATTCAGCAATTGTTTACAAGCTGTTTTATTGACATCAAAATGCACCATTTTCACCATCTAAAAATTAATTTTTGGCTGAATATTTTCAGTTGCTAAAATGTTGGTGCAACACTACATAAAAGTTTCATAAAAGTATATATAATAACAGTAATGCTTTTAGGGTGCTTTTGGTCCTTTTGTGGTTCAACATTCTTTGTTTGTAAAATGTCATTTTTGGCCATAAGACTTTTTGTACGATTTTTTTTTTTTTTTTTAGCAAAAAGTCAGAGTAACGCTTATCCTACTGGTGTGTGGGCTTAACCGACATGTCAGATATGACCTCAGGGTGACAACTGGGTGTTCAAACTGTTTACATGTAACAAGGGATGTCTGTCCCAAGGCTAACTGGACTGTGGAGCTTCACACATCTCACATTCACATGTTTGTGTTACGGTCAAAGGTTGCGTGTTAAAACCTTCTCTGTGCAGCTCTCATCTGTTCCAGCAGCACTAAAAGCTTTTCTGAGAGGCTGTTCATACTGAACAGGCACTGCTAACTACTGTCAACATGCCTCAGCTTTTTCCTCACCGCCAGCTTTTTATTATTTATTCTGCTCTCTTTTCTCTTGAATAGAGACACTAAACTAAGTGATATGGTCACTGAGCGTTTTAAGACATAATTTGCTAGGTTTCTATTCAACTATTTTTGCAAATTTTAAATTTGCACTTAAAGGGATAGTTTACCCAAAAATTAAAATGATCGCATGATTTACTCACCATCAAGCCATCCCAGGTGTATATATATCTTCTTTCAGACACACAGTCGAAGTTATATTATAACATTTCCCAGCTCTTCCAAGCTTTATCATGGTAGTGAATAAGTGCATCCATCCATCATAAAAGATATCCACACGCTTCCAGGGGGTTAATAGAGGCCTTCTGAAGCAAAGTGAAAAAAATCGATTGACACCAAAAAAGTATCCTCTGACCTGACGCATGATGCAAAGATAAACGCGAAAGT
Organism: Elopichthys bambusa; assembly: GCA_037101425.1. Taxonomy (NCBI): domain Eukaryota; kingdom Metazoa; phylum Chordata; class Actinopteri; order Cypriniformes; family Xenocyprididae; genus Elopichthys; species Elopichthys bambusa. The sequence goes on along the minus strand of CM074448.1, from coordinate 15,060,817 downwards.
GCAGAGGATAGAGCAAAACAAAACACCGGTCACGAATTACAAGTCTAATACGAGAAATTTTAAAAAGAAATATCAGAGGATTTCGATTTAAGAGAAGAAGATTCCACTAGAGGCGTCTACTCCTACATCCTTTGTCATACATCATACAACAGAAGTTACTCTTTAGGCGCAAGTCGATTTGTGTAAGCCATCTGCTGAAAGCTAGTTATTTTAGTCTTAAATATGGATATTCTTCTTACAAAAACCCATTGCTTCGCTTCAGAAATCCTTTATTAACCCCTGGAGCTGTGTGGATATCTTTTATGATGGATGGATGCACTTTTTTGGACTTTTTGGAATCAGGAGCGACATTCACTACCATTATAAAGCTGGGAAGAACAATGATATTTTTTAATATATCTCTGATTGTGTTCATCTGAAAGAAGATAATCATATACACCTAGGATCAATTTAAATTTTTTTAAAGTGCTTTAAGTAGGTTTGACGGTTCTATGCATCATTTGTTGATTGGATGTGGGACTTGCACACAAAAGTCGAGAAAAAAAGGCTTTTAGTTTATGTTTGTTTACACAAAACAATGTTTCTGGGGAAAAAAAAGTTTATTGCTTAGAATGCCGGACTAGTTTCTTGAAGAGAGGTTAAATGCCATCTGTTGAAAAACTCATTTTGTATGAAACCCTGGGTCTAGACATTGTTGATTGTGTATTCATTTAAACTTTGGTTTTTAACATGTTTAATTCTGTTTTCCTCCAGCAAATTGTAGCAGATCAGAAAGAAGACGCCGAGCTGGAGTCAGGCAAGGGAGAAAAGGGGGAGAAGGGGGAGAAGAAGGACAAGAAGGAGAAGAAAGAGAAAAAGGAGAAAGCAGACAAGGAAAAGTCAGAAAAGAAGGAGAAGCCAGAGAAAAAAGAGAAAGTGGAGAAGAAAGAGAAGAAGGAGAAAAAAGAGAAGAAGGAGAAGAAAAATGAGGACAAGGCCAAAGGAGAGGAGGGAGAGAAAGACAAGGTGCGTGAGAAGGAAAAAGAGAAAGTAGAGGAAGAGCCAAAGCCGGAAGACGCAGGTGCGACAGAAACAGCAGTAAAGGAGGAAGGAGAAAAAGAGGAAGAGAAAGAGGAAGAGAACGCAGTGGAGGGGGAGGAGGAGGAGGGGAAGAAGCAGAAAGCATCTCGCCGGCCCAGGATCATGCACTGCAAAGTCAAGTTGCTGGATGATACCCTCTTCGAGTGTGAGCTGGAAGTAAGCGACATACACACACAAAGCAGACAACCGCCGCTTTTGTTGCTTATTGAGTGTGGTGTATCATTTTCTAGTCCCAGGAGAGTGACTCTGAAACTCAAGCGTTGCTCAAGGGCTTTTACTTCCTTTGCTAATTGACTCTCAGACTACCAAGAGACTGTTTCTGCTGATGTGACACTTTGGCCTGCTTTTGTTGCTATCGTACTATGTGGCTCTTAAAAACCGACTGTGCGGACTTAAAGTCTACCGTCTACAGAGAAAGTATTCTAAGTTAAACAGAACATCCTTTTTAGAAGCAACTTGACCTGCAAGTCTCGCTTTACATTCACAGCTATTTCTGATGTTAGCATGTAGCGAGCTAAGCTAACAATTAGATTTCATGACCCACACAAGAGTCTCTATCAGAATCGAATCTACCCTATTTTTAACGTTGTAACTTGAATGTGTCGAGGCTTCCAGTCTCATGTTATTTTAGATGTACAAAAACTGTCCGTTATGCTGCTTGATATTGCAAACTGTTACTTGTTATCATATTATTTTAATTTATTATCATAATTGTAAACACACTGGTTTGTAGTGCAAATTATTTTACCATTTACAGCATTATGTTTTTCTTTCAGTTATTTACCTAATACCTATGAATCGAAGTCTCCACACATTCAAAGAAAATAGGTTACTTCCACACTGAAAAATAAGGTGGATCCAAAGTCATCTATTTATGTAGAACATACACTGTATGCTTCAAAAACAGCAAACGAAACAGTCAGCATAATTCAACATTTCAAGCAGAAATGTGCTACATCGTTGTCACATCTCTTTGCATGTGATCTATTTGTCTTGTAAAAATGTCTTAACCTTTGGCAGTCCCGTAATAGTAATTCAATTTAATAATAAAAAACATAAGTTGCTATTTAAGGACTACAGTTGTTATCTGCTTGAAAAAACTAAAATAGTAATGTTCCAAATGGGGCTTTTATGTTTTAACTACATCTCTTTGTTTCCAGAAACATGCCAAAGGCCAGGAGCTGTTTGCAAAGGTGTGTGACCACTTGAACCTGTTAGAGAAGGACTATTACGGGCTTGCCATATGGGAGACTCCAACCATAAAGGTACCTCAATCTGTTAGCACTCACTCGCACTATTATAATGTTCACCGCTATTTTTTTTTTCTTGACAAAGCATGTTTTCTTCAGGTTTGGAGTGTTCTTTTTGGAGGCTGTATTGTTTAATGTCTTTTAAAACTAGATTTGCTTTTTTTAAGCAAAGATTACGTTTTTAAAGCAGTAAAGGCCTGATCAAAAAAAAAAAAAAAGAAAGTTAAATAGAGAAATATGCAATGATAAATACTAAAACCGGCAGTAGATGGTGGTAAGTCACTGTCTTAATGCGTGAGTCATCGAGTCGTTCGTTCAATGAAGCAAGTGGCTGTATTTATGAATGAATCATTGAATCACAAACAATCGTTCAAAGTCGCAGATTCATTCACGAAACACTGCTGTGTGTTTTAGTACTGCTGTGGCTTTCATTGGAGCTTTTTTTTCGTTGCAAAATAGAGCAAATACTGACAATATTGTGAAGAACATCACTTAATATTACTCTTTTGTTTGTTGAAATGTTGTATAAAATCAGTGTCACATTTGTAATCGTGTGGATATTTGGATTTGCATTCTTGCTCGTGTAATTTTATCAACATTAAAAACAAGAACTCACAAAAGGTATGTTTTGTATCAAGAGTTTGAATCTATGCACCTTTTGTGCCAGGCTATTTGAAGATGTGGTATTTTGATTGGATGTATTTATGTATTCATGTAGTCATGCATTTATGGCATCGTGCCTGTTATTTTAAGGTGGGGAAGAATTAAATGAACGGCAACATTCGGCATTTTGTTCGCGTACTCCCTCTGTCACCTCACGTACCCCAGTTTGGGAACCACTGACTTAAAGAAAATGATTTTTGGAAAATGCTTTGAAAAATTTCAAAACCTCAAAAATATACTGTGGGCAAATTTACTACCCTATTCGTTATGTTCGGGATGAAAACATCCACTAAATTAAACTGCTGTAAAAATGTATCGGATAAATATTTTTTTTTCATAAATCTGTTAATCAACCTCAGTCCTGATCAAAACTACTAAATGTTTAAAAAAAATCCAGGATTTTTACTCTTTAATTGCCAAGTTCATAAATGATGTCACTGATTTGGGAAAAAAAAACACACAAAATGACTTATTTTCAATATAAAAAGTGATTGTGGACTGGATTTTTTTTTTTTTTACCTTTTATCACAGTCTTGGGCATGTGAAAGATTAGTAACAACATTGGCTTTGATGCATTGTTAGTTTTTGTGCAGCATCAGATTTTAGTTTTTTCTCCCTCATTTACTGTTCGTGGCTGTTTTTGCCCCATTGACTACCATTATAACAACATTTTTTGACTGCAAAGCCATGACACCATATAATCATGCATTCTTATTGTTGGTGGTTTTCCCTGTTGGGAAGAGGTAAAATTTGTAATTTTTTACTGTTGATCAGTACTGTGCCTATCATAACAGTACTATAATTTACTGTTAATGGTGCAGGTGGCACCATTAACCCTTTAGATAGGCCTGTGCAAAAAAAAAAAGCTTAGTTTCTGGCTTTTATATGGAGTTATATGGAGTATAAAAACATATTATAGTGTGTGTGTGTGTGTGTGTGTGTATGTGTGAGAGAGAGAGTGAGAGTGTGAGAGAGACTTTACGCCAACTTACCGTGATGTATCTGAGAAAATCAAAATATGCACCTCAGCTCTCAGAACTACATGGAGTAAACAAAAACAAAGTAAGTGTATTTATGCACCTGCTGCCTTTTGATGGTGAGGAGTACAGACTAAACAAAAACAAGGTAAGTGGATTTAAACACTTGCATGCCATCCTGCTGGTCATTTGATGGTGTACCTAAGTTTTAGAAATGATTATGCAGCCTGACCCCTCCAGCGAGCTGCAGGATGTCTTCTCCCTCTGACACCACAGACTCAGGAGAGTCAGATCCTGATTTTGTTGTGGCACCCTCATCATCCTCTCCAGCTTCCACTGAAGGCGAGGAGGATTCAGAGGATCCTGGATCTGGGTGGATTGGGAGAAACGGTAAAGTGTGGTTTTCCACCAATGCGGAGACAACTCCCTTTCTTCAGCCTGCCAGAGGCGTGACTCCAGGGCCGACACATTAAGGCAGGAAAACACCAAGCTGACGCCAATGAACTAGTGGCGACGAAAGCAGACTGCGGGGTTGGCTCACATCGGCAGGGTCTGGGTCCAAAGTTGCCCTGACACACCAAACCGACGCTCGACAGCCGACGGCCAAGTAGCAAGTCCGTTCTGCGCCTGCGTAAGATGAACTGCCTTTCCGTACCAGCAGGTGGCAGTAGCTGAACAGCCAATCAGAATGATCAGATGGCCAGACAGACAGCGAGCTCCGACGCCGATTCAACATGTGAAATCGGCTGAAAAAAAGCTGACGAGGAAGACTTAGTCTGAGAAAACTTAGTCGGCCGAGGAACAAAAACTGCCCGACAGCCGACCGTCGGCTTGGTGTGTTCCTGCCTTTATGCCATTGCAAGGGTCCAGAATGTGGATTCTGTGTTCAATCTGTTTTTTACGGAGGAGATGATTGACCTCATTGTCAGCATGACCAACCTCCATGGGTGCCACACAATGAGAAACTGGAGTTGTTGCATTTTGGTTCATAATAGATTGTGTTCATAAATCTGATGCAGAGTAGATTTTTTTACAGAAAAAATGGAAAATTGTATCACTGAAGGATTTTAAGGTTTTAAACTGGCTTTACCATCAAGAAAAGACAAGCATTTCACACATAGGCCGTCTGTACTTCTCACCATCAAAAGGCAGCAGGTGCATAAATACATTTACTTTGTTTTTGTTTACTCCATGTAGTTCTGAGAGCTGAGGTGCATATTTTGATTTTCTGAGATGCATCAAGGTAAGTGAGCAAAGGTCTCTCTCTCTCTCTCTCACTCTCTCTCTCTCTCTCTCTCTCTCTCACACACACACACATACACTATAAAAGCCAGAAACTAAGCTTTTTTTTGCACAGGCCTATCTAAAGGGTTAATGGTGCCACCTGGTGATCAACTGTAAAAATTACAAATTTTACCTCTTCCCAACAGGGAAAACCACCAACAATAAGAATGCATGATTATATGGTGTCATGGCTTTGCAGTCAAAAAATGTCGTTATAATGGTAGTCAATGGGGCAAAAACAGCCACGAACAGTAAATGAGAGAGAAAAAATTAAAACCTGATGCTGCACAAAAACTAACAATGCATCAAAGCCAATGTTGTTACTAATCTTTCACATGTCCAAGACTGTGATAAAAGGTAAAAAAAATATCCAGTCCACAATCACTTTTTATATTGAAAATAAGTCATTTTGTGTGTTTTTTTTTTCCATTTATGAACTTGGCAATAAAAGAGTAAAAATCCTGGATTTTTTTAAACATTTAGTAGTTTTGATTAGGACTGAGGTTGATTAACAGATTTATTGAAAAAAAACTAAACTAAACTTAATTTAGTAGATGTTTTCATCCCGAACATAACGAAAGGGTAGTGAATTTGAACAATACACAAGGGTTAAAGCTCCCTTTTTCTTTCAGACATGGCTGGACTTTACCAAGGAGATCAGACGGCAAGTACAAGGTGAGTGGCAAAAAGTACTCTTTGACATGTAATATTTATTAGTATATTTTTCTGTTGTCCCTATTTTAAATAATTTTTGCATATATCTAGGCTCCAACTATGATTTCACATTCAATGTGAAGTTTTACCCACCTGATCCTGCCCAGCTATCAGAAGATATCACCAGGTAAACAGCACTTTCTTTATTCTATATATAATGTGCAGACTATCCACTCACACATCTCTTTGCAGCTCTGGCTAGACGATTTGACCTTTTCATTGACCTTTGCATTCACCCATCCCTTTTTCTTTCTTTCCTTAATGTTTTGTGTCCCTGATGTCTAGAATTATAGCCATATAGATACAATCAGTTTGGCGATATGGCTTAGTGTGATTATCAAATCACGAAGGCTGTGATCTAATAAAATATATTCGCTGCGGGTTTCAGAGTGAAGTGCTGCACTGTGTTCACTTACTGTAAACCAAGCCGCTCTGAGACGTTGAAGCACCGTACAATGAGCTGCATGTGTGTAAATGAACACAGTGCCACACTTCACTCTGAAACACACAGCGCATATATTTATTTGTCAGCAATCCGCCAAAATAAAAGCTTGTGGTTTAATGTTTAAAAATAAAATTATTAAGATGTAAATATTAGCATTGTTAGTTATTATTATATTATATATATTATTGTAATTTTTAGTTGTATTATAAAAATAACCTTTATTAAATATCCATTTTTTTATTGTACAATATATTTTTTACTTTGTTTATATTTTATTTAATAATAATCACAATAAAATTATAATAGTTATCATCATTTTATATTCATATTAAATGGGTCAGAAACAGTGGAAATGTAGCCTATGAAAACTACATACGTAAAAAACGTTTGAGTTGGTTTTTGTAATGAGTATACCCAAGTATGAACATCGTTCAGCTCTAAATGGATGTTCCACACTTAAAGTCTTCAGAATATAAAAATAATTTTAGCTTTTTTATTATAATTTTTTATACATAGATGGAACTCAGATTATTGTAGCACAAACTTTACTTAACAGTGTCTAACAATGTATTCAGCAACTGTGACTTCATGTATAAGTGCCACAGCAATATATATAAAAAATATCCGTCCGTCCGTCTGTCCGTCCTACCAACCAACTGCTTTGTCCTTATTAGAGCTGCAGGATTCTGGAAAAATGGGAATCTTGGTTTTTTTTTTTTTTTTTTTTTTTAAATAGAGATCACGATTCTGAATAGACAACTATACAAAATAACGCCATTTAGGTTCTGACAAAATGTCAGTTACTGCAGTCTACTTAAAAATATGTATTTTTTATTTTATTTTAATTTATTATTATTATTTTTTAATTGATTTTAATTAATGATTCAATGACTCACTGATAAAGACTTGATTAATTACTGGATGAATCAGCGTTTTTGATCAAATCTCTGGAATGAATGATTCAATGACAAATACATTTTTTAAACAAAAAATTCACCACCTTCTGTTGTAAAAATGTAAATGATAAAATTTTTATTTGAAGCATCAAGTTTCAAAAGGTGATTTACTTTATTTTGATTGCTACCATAGACATCAGTGTTTATATCTGAACTATAAACTTTTATCCCAGTACTTCTGTGATAATTTGAATTATTGTAACACAAATAATGATACTGAGTGGTTGAAAAGACTGTTTGTGAAGCTGTTTCACATGACAACTGCTCACTCTGGGTCAGCGAAAGTGGCAACACAGATTTTAATGTTCACAGTGATCATACTTGTCAAAGGTTTGATAGACAGCCAAATTATTCTCATTTAGGAATAAGATAGCATCTGTGTTTGAACTGAGATTGCGGTCTTTTAATAATTAATGGGTGGGGTGTGGGGTGTGGGCTGAAACCTATCCCAGGGTCTTCTTGGGCCACAGGCAGATTAACTCTGAATGGATGGCAAGTCCATCATAGGTTTGACACACAAACACACTCACGTTCACAACTATTGTCTCCAATTTATCTATGCTTAATGTATACCCACAAGAATGTCTTACAAGAATTTGTATATATATATATATATATATATATATATATATATATATATGTAGCCCTGGTGTGCTTTAAACAAACAAACAAACACGTAACTATGAATATACTTATTATTAAGAGATATTTTACTCATAAGATTTTCTAGGGCTGCCAATAATTGTGGCCAACATGCATTGGAGATTATATATATATATATATATATATATATATTACATACAGTATCTCACAGAAGTGAGTATACCCCTCACATTTTTGTAAATATTTTATTATGGGTGTGTCTCAATCAGCTCCCGAGCTCGTGAATCAGTATATCGTGTACACGAATTCGGGCACTGGTGAGGACAGTAAAGGATGTTGGTTCACTACACATTGGGACACTTATCATTCTATTTCCAGCGACGTGACAACGTCCTCATTGTACAACATACTGGTATTTATGAACAACAGCAGCGCTGATATCTTTCTGACATTATTTGTAATGTTATTTAAAGTACGTTATGATAAATTCTTTGCTTGTTACATAAACGTGCAACATTTCAGCCGTAAATAAAGTATAAATGTTTGCTAAATTATGTTCATTACCTGTCTAGCGATGTATGTTTATGCTGAAATATAATAAATTAAATAAATAAACATTAATCGCACATCGTTATGTGTAGTGAGTAGGCTCACGTGATTTAAGTTTCACGCTTCAGAACTTCCGTTTAGGGAGCATTGTGAGCATCGATGCTCACTGGTTTTCACAGTGCATTGTGGGATTTTTTAGGTAGCAAACATTTTAGTGCCCTGGAAAGATTCTGCGATTGAGACAGCCCTTAAAATGGCTGACTCCCTGACCAGTGCCCTGGCTACTGAACTAGGGAGCTGATTGAGACACACCCTATATCTTTTCGTGTGACAACACTGAAGAAATGACACTTTGCTACAATGTAAAGTAGTGAGTGTACAGCTTGTATAACAGTGTAAATTTGCTGTCCCCTCAAAATAACTCAACACACAGCCATTAATGTCTAAACCGCTGGCCACAAAAGTGAGTACACCCCTAAGTGAAAATGTCCAAATTGGGCCCAAAGTGTCAATATTTTGTGTGGCCACCATTATTTTCCAGCACTGCCTTAACCCTCTTGGGCATGGAGTTTACCAGAGCTTCACAGGTTGCCACTTGAGTCCTTATCCACTCCTCCATGACGACATCACGGAGCTGGTGGATGTTAGAGACCTTGCGCTCCTCCACCTTCCATTTGAGGATGCCCCACAGATGCTCAATAGGGTTTAGGTCTGGAGACATTCTTTAGCAAGGCAGTGGTCATCTTGGAGGTGTGTTTGGGGTCATTATCATGTTGGAATACTGCCCTGCAGCCCAGTCTCCGAAGGGAGGGGATCATGTTCTGCTTCAGTATGTCACAGTACATGTTGGCATTCATGGTTCCCTCAATGAACTGTAGCTCCCCAGTGCCGGCAGCACTCATGCAGCCCCAGACCATGACACTCCCACCACCATGCTTGACACACTTGTCTTTGTACTCCTCACCTGGTTGCAGCCACACACGCTTGACACCATCTGAACCAAATAAGTTTATCTTGGTCTCATCAGACCACAGGACATGGTTCCAGTAATCCATGTCCTTAGTCTGCTTGTCTTCAGCAAACTGTTTGCAGGCTTTCTTGTGCATCATCTTTAGAAGAGGCTTCCTTCTGGGACTTCTGCGGCGTATGGTCTGAGCACTGACAGGCTGACCCTCCACCCCTTCAACCTCGGCAGCAATGCTGGCAGCACTCATACGTCTATTTCCCAAACACAACCTCTGGGTATGATGCTGAGCATGTGCACTCAACTTCTTTAGTCGACGAGGCCTGTTCTAAGTGGAAGCTGTTCTGTTAAACCGCTGTATGGTCTTGGCCACCGTGCTGCAGCTCAGTTTCAGGGTCTTGGCAATCTTCTTATACGCCATCTTTATGTAGAGCAACAATTCTTTTTTTCAGATCCTCAGAGAGTTCTTTGCCATGAGGTGCTGTTGAACTTCCAGTGACCAGTATGAGAGAGTGAGAGCGATAACACCAAATTTAACACACCTGCTCCCCATTCACACCTGAGACCTTGTAACACTAACAAGTTACATGACACCGGTGAGAGAAAATGGCTAATTGGGCCCAATTTGGACATTTTTACTTAGGGGTGTACTCACTTTTGTTGCCAGCGGTTTAGACATTAATGGCTGTGTGTTGAGTTATTTTGAGGGGACAGCAAATTTACACTGTTATACAAGCTGTACACTCACTACTTTACATTGTAGCAAAATGTCATTTCTTCAGTGTTGTCACATGAAAGGATATAATAAAATATTTACAAAAATGTGAGGGGTGTATCTCACTTCTGTGAGATACTGTGTGTGTGTGTATATATATATATATATATATATATATATATATATATATATATAAAGAGTGTATATATAAGGGTGAATTGAATCAGATCCAGAAGAATTCAATTCTAAAATGATATCCAATTCCAGCCATATAAGTAATTTGTCTCTCTCTATTCCTCTCTCTCGCTCACTAATTTTAAAATTAATCTCAGATACTTGCCAGATTAAATCATTAATAAAATGGAGAGCCTCCTGCTGTTTCCTACCAAGTGAGCATGCAATTCTCTAGCCAGTTTCATTATCACACTCGTAAATTACAAAACCACTTTCACCCTGAATAATCACAGCGGCACACTGACGTCACTTTACTGCTGTTGTCATGGTACCAGTTTTGGACTCTTGTGTATTACATTCTGCTACAAAAACTTGTCTCAACTTGTAACATGTGATAACCTGGGAAATAATGTCATAATGTCTGACTTTTTAAACTTATATGAAATTACTTGCGCTATGCAGGTACTACTTGTGTTTGCAGCTGCGGAAGGACATCAAGAACGGCCGTCTACCCTGCTCTTTCGTGACCCTGGCCTTGCTGGGCTCTTATGCCCTGCAATCTGAGTTGGGCGAATATGACCCAGAGGTTCACGCCAGTGACTATGCCAAGGAACTCCAGCTGATCCCAGGACAGACCAGAGAGCTTGAGGAGAAAGTCATGGAGCTTCACCGCACATACAGGTGATCATGACTGTTTCTTATTGGTGGGGTGATGATTATGATTTATTTACACACATATATACTTATGATAAATGGATGTTTGGGAAACATTTGTTTATACAGGGGAAATAAAAGCACATTTACAAGAGGATAAGATTAAAATATATGTATTTGCACCTCACGTTCCTTTTATAAGGTAATGTTATAATCCTGAGTAAAATGAGCTAAGAATTTAGAGTGTGTTACACTTTCAAATATACTGTCTAGTTAGCATATCTATCAAGGTTTTTTTTTTTTTTTTTTCTGCAGATCTATGAGTCCTGCTCAGGCTGATATGATGTTCCTGGAGAATGCCAAAAAACTGGCCATGTATGGGCTTGATCTCCACCAGGCAAAGGTACAATAGATTGACAGAAGGCACTTTTTATGAATTTGATATGAAAAATAGGGCTTTAAAATTGAAGAGTTGCTGTAAAACCTACAGAAATGCATATTTTGCTATGTCTTCTTGTCCAAAGAGGTGGACTTAGAGGTTTTTGTGGAAAACAAAAACACACATGGACTTGCAGCAAAAGACAGTCAATTTTGTTAAATTGACAAAAGTGACATTTTTGAAAATAAGGCATTTTAATAACTGACTAATAAATGAAATTAAATTAAATGACATGACTAAACCTAAACATATGAGCCTGTAAAAAAATGCTCATTTAAAAACCTTCAGAAAATGTGGTTTATCATACTAAATATGAGATGTTTTATTGTCTTTCCAATTGGCAGCACTGTTTGAAATCCATGATTTGGTTATTTTCTATCAAATTTAAAAAATAAACATCAATATCAAATAAATAAAATGTTTAACATGTTTAACATTTTAAAATAAATTAAATGTAAAATATATGCCAGCTTGCTTTGAATGAAGTTGGTTTTGTAGTTATTGATAAACTTTTATTTTACTAAAAAAACATTTATTTGGTCATTTGTTTTTTACAGTAACTTTGGTTGTTGATTGGGTTATAATAATAATAATACATTTACAAGCTTCCATTTACTGCAGTGTGCTGTGACTTAAAATACATTCAGTTACATGTCTCAGTTAGACAATGTGACTTTCCCCAGCATTGATTAAACCACCTGCTTTATGTGAAATCATCAATCTGAGCTGTCATAAAAACATCAGTTAGACTGAAATGTCCTTCGTATCACAGGAGTGCTTATGATAAAAGCGTTGCATGTCCTGCCACTGCTCAGATTTGGTAGCTGAAACCAGGTCAATCTGGTTGCATCAAGCTATGGATTTAAATAAATTATAGAATTTTCTATATTAAAAGTAAAGCAGGGGCGCCTCCTAGTGGTTGAAATTTGTAAATTGCAAAATACTTGTTTATACACTCGGTTTAATTTTTTTTCTTTCTGTCAGGATCTGGATGGGGTGGATATAATGTTGGGAGTTTGCTCCAGTGGCCTGATGGTGTATAAGGACAAGCTGAGGATTAATCGATTCCCCTGGCCAAAAGTTCTCAAAGTCTCCTACAAACGCAGCAGTTTCTTCATCAAGATACGGCCATCTGATGTATGTGTACACAGGCTTAAAAATACTGAATTCTGAATTCATTCAAGTCACATTACATTTCATTTCATTTCATTTCATTTCATTTCATTTCATTTCATTTCATTTTTTTTTCTTTTTTTTTTTGTTGGAACATTTAAGAGCTGAAACCAGCTGTATTTTAAAGAATATCATTAAGACATATTCAGTTATTTTTCTCCACAATTTAAAAACATTTTTATGATATGTCAAGGTGAAACAAAATTTTATCAAAAATAACATGTAAAGTTACAGCCCACCCACCCTTATTTGATTTCCAAACCATACATCTTCCACTCTCATGTAACTCTCAGATGAAATATGGCTACATTAGACATGCTTTGGCTAGTTTGACGTCACAAGATACAATGAATCAATTGTGTTTGGCATTGTATTGCTCAGACCTGTATGTGCAGTTAGCTGCTGCTGTAATACATTTTCTTTTTAATGCTTTTTAAAACATTTTCAGCTGGAACATTACGAAAGCGCCATTGGCTTTAAACTGCCCAACTACAAGGCCGCCAAGAAACTGTGGAAAGTATGTGTGGAGCATCACACATTCTTCAGGTATTAATATCAAACAATTCATCACAACAGGTATTCACATCTTAGTGACTGTTTGTCTTGATAAATTCATTTGAGTCTGTGTACGTTGACAAGAGATGTAAACTCTTCTGTCCCAGGTTGACGTCCACAGAGGCGGCCACCACTCCCAGGAAGTTCCTGGCTCTGGGATCAAAGTTCCGCTACAGTGGCCGTACTCAGGCTCAGACCCGTCAAGCCAGCTCCATGATTGACAGACCTGCCCCCCATTTCCAGCGCTCTGCCAGTAAGAGGGCATCCCGCAGCTTAGATGGAGGTGTGTTACCATCTATGAAATTATTTTTCTCTTGCGTTTTGCCATTTACTTTAGTCAATTCTGATTGCCTATGGGTACAGCAAGTTATATTTCTGGCCAATCACTGCTAGTCACCTCAGGGAGTTTGACATCACAAGTCTGATACCTGCTGTTGCTCTGATTGGAAACTCATTTGCTCTTTCAACCTCTCTCCAGTTCTCTAATGCACTTCCCTTGGGAAGGTTCAGACTCTTTATGTAAGGTGTTCTGCAAGCATCTGTTTTTATTTGAGCTGTGAGTAGAAGTCATTTGTCTCTGCTGGCTTTAAAGGACAGATAAATTCTGCTTTCAGGTTGCTCTCTCTGTGTCCACAGCAGACAAACCCACTAACAATCTCATGTTGGACAGCTTTCTCAGTCCTCAAGCGTGGGTTTTGACCCCTGCTGGCTATTCTGGGCCAGAAATGTTGTGTTATTGTGTACTGCATATATGAAATGAGTATGAGAGCAAGATTAGTGTAATGTTTTTTTTTTTTTTTTACTTTTTGACGCACCTTAAGTACATGTTAATGTGTAATTAGTTGCATTTTCTTTGAAATAAGGTTCAAGTGTACTGTTGAATATCCTGTAAAGAATTTATGGTAAACTAAACATGTTCAGTCGGTGTTTGTCAGGTCATGAATTGTCTAAGTGACATACTGTAATCTAGTGATTGTCGCCGTTGGTTGGCATCTGTCAGTGTGAATTGGCCTTTAAAGGGATAATTCACCCAAAAATCATCATTTACTTAGCCTCAAGTTGTTCTAAACCTGTATGAGTTTCTTTCTTCTGTTAAACACAAAAGAAGATATTTTAAAGAATGTTGGTAACCAGACAGTTGACAGTAGCCATTGACTTCCATAGTGGGAAAAAAATACCGTCAACTGTCTGGTTACCAACATTCTTCAAAATATCTTCTTTTATGTTCAACAGAAGAAACAAAACTCATACAGGTTTGGAACAATGTGAGGGTGACAGAATTTTCAATTTTGGCCCCTTTAAGTGGCCCTTTATTTCATTAAAGGATTAGTTCGCTTTTAAATGAAAATATCCTGATGCATCCAAGCTTTATAATGGCAGTAAGCGGGATCAATGAGAATGAAGCTGAAGAAAGTGCCTTCATCCATCCATCATAAACGTACTCTACATGGCTAGTCCAAAACTGAACTGGCGTCCCGTCAGTTAAGCTTTTTCCGTAAGTTGAATAGGGAAGGCGTTCTGGTGGAAACTATATATTTTACTTCATGACTTGTTAATTTTTTTTTTTTACACAAACGCATCGCTTCGCTTCAGAAGGCCTTTATTAACCCCCCGGAGCTGTGTAGAGTACGTTTTATGATGGATGGATGTGGATGGAGACACTTTCTTCAGCTTCATACCCGTTGGTCTCGCTCACTGCCATTATAAAGCTCGGATGCGTTGGAATATTTATTAATATAACGCTGATTGTGTTCATTAGAAAGAAGAAAGTTATATACACCTAGGATGGTTTGAGGGTGAGTAAAGCTTGGGCTAATTTTCATTTTAAAGTGAACTAATCCTTTAGATTATCTGCAAGTAATTTTTTTTTAAACATATTTTAATGATTTGAAGTACACTACAAGTGCATATTCAATGCATTTAAGCACACTTTTTTTTCACAAGGGTAGAAAAAATGTATTTAGTACTTCAAAGTATTTGTTCTATTGAATATATTATATTTACATTAATTGCATTTTTTTGTGTCAGACTCCATTGGAATCTACTGGTCTTAAATTTAGTGACAGCCATTTTCGAAGATGCTACCTATGGAGAGTGTTTCAAATCAGGGTCTTGAGGTTGCATTTTTATTAAAGTAGCTGGCTGTGTAGACGGTGACAGCTCACTGGAGTTTGGAACAGAGCCATGTGTGTCTGAGGTAAAGTGGAGGTGATTTCTTGTGGTATAAATAAACTGTGGTTGCTTTAGGCAGTGCAGGTGAACTCACTGTGGGAGAAAAAATCACAGCAGGATTGTGATCCAGAAACACAACCCTGGTTAACCCACTGATAATTTAACCATTCAGCCCTCAGGTAGAATACGGACACAGATTTAATTACTTTCTGAATTCATCAGAGATGCACACTGTTGGTTATTTAATACATAAAAATTCCATGAAGTGAATCTTACATAGTCTTTCAAAGAGTTCAGTTGATGCAATAAGCAAACAACCCTCTCTGAAATGCTTATAAAAGAAAAAGCAAGGCAGAATTATTGCTGTTGTGATTGACAATTTGCTTCCTGAGAATTGTATTATTTTTTATTCTTGTGGATAACAACTCCCAGCATGTACCTGTGAAGACAATGAGTGAGATTTCAAGTTCCTGAAGCAACTGTTTTTGTTGGAGTTATCTTTGATTGGCAGGTCAGCCTTTGCCCAGAGCATTTCTTACAGTCTGACAGGAGCTTGATCAATTCAAGAGTGGAAAAATATATGGAAAGAAACATGGCAGGACGATTGGTTTGTGCTCCTGGGCTGCACTCTTTCAGAAACCCCTCTTTCCTGAGGTGGAGCTTTAATGCCCTCAGCTTGTTCTTCTTCTTTCCTCCTAAAATTCCTACTCTTATGAAAAACAACAGCATCTGTCACTATGTTTACATGATTTTGAAGGTAGTTTTACATTTGAGATGACTCAAAAGACTGTTTGACTTACCCTTATGAAAAAAAAAACAAAAAAACAGTGCTTGATTGAATTAAATGTGCACTTATAGGGTACTTATTCCATTTAAAGTTCAAATATAATAAATACTAAATGCCGCTTCATTACAAATATATTTAAACACACAACATACATATATATATATATATATATATAGTTTTTCACTTATAGTATATTAATTTAAAGGATTAGTTCACTTTCAAATGAAAATTAGCCCAAGCTTTACTCACCCTCCAGCCATCCTAGATGTACATGACTTTCTTCTTACTGATGAACACAATCTGAGATATTTTAATAAATATCCTGACACATCCGAGCTTTATAATGGCAGTGAACGGGGGTCATGAGTATGAGCTGAAGAAAGTGCTTCCATCCACACATGCTTTAGAAGGCCTTTATTAACCCCCGGAGCCGTGTGGAATACACATTTATGATGGATGGATGTGGACGGATGAACTTTCTTCAACTCATACTCGTGAACTCTGTTCACAGCCATTATAAAGCTCAGATGAGTCAGGATATTTATTAATATAACTCCGATGGTGTTCATCAGAGAGAAGAAAGTCATATACACCTAGGATGGCTTTAGAGTGAGTAAAGCTTGGGCTGATTTTCATTTGAAAGTGAACTAATCCTTTAAAGTGTATTATTTCCATAATAAGTACTTTTTTTAAAAGTATGCTAAAGTGTACTTCTTTTGTAGTGTACTAATTTAAGTTTGAATCATTATATAATTATTACTATATATATAAGACCAAGAATGTATATTACTGTTTGTATGTGTTTCTCTTGTATGTCTCACAGCAAACTCCTTAACTGGTTTTACAGCAGAGAAAACTACAATTGTCAGTATGTTAATGCAAACTTGTTTAGTTTTTTTACTCCATGACTTTAGTGTAACATATTTTTTTCTTCCTTCCTTTGTCTTATACATTTTTCTCTGACAGCCATGGTTTCGACCCCAGATAAGAACGCTCGTCCTGTCAGCGCTCCCATCATGTCTCCCATCTCTCCGGGCGATGTGGCTCCTTCCCCAGTGGCATCTGCTGCCCGCACTGACCGTAAAGAGACTTCCACGCCCACAGGCCGTCTACGCTCCTCTGAGAGGAAGAGTGAGGTGAAGGCAGATGCCCATGTGACAGATGGCTCTAAAACACACAGCACCAAAGCAGAGGGCACACCTGAAATCAAGGTATGGCACACACAAATATATACTATAGCTTGTCAATATAAAATTAATGGAAAGATATTTGAAATCATATTTAATACTATTATTTTGTTTACTGTTTTTTATTTTCCGAAAATCATATTTTGTTTTAGATAATTTTAGTGTGTATATTTTTCCCCTTTTTATGTGTTAGTATAAATGAAAGCCTTCGAAATGCTTTGATTCATGAACTATTTTTATAAACCTACAGTACAGACTCCTAACTGACTTTTGAACTGTTGGAGTTGATCAGAAAGCAAGCCTAAAAGTACCTGTAAGAAGCCTTAAGGCCTTTTCTCATCAAGAATGACATAACAAAACTATTCAAATTAGAAACAAAAAGCATCTTTATTTGAGACCACAAACAGAAGGCAGACATGATATTTAGGTCTATTTGAGACAGCAAGAGTATGCATACTCTCTCTGTGCTGCTGCAGAAGGTAGCCCGGCGAGAACGGCGGCACCGTGATGCCCCGGTGGTGACGGCCACCAATGGGGAAAGAAAGAGCCAGGTTTGTGCTCATGATTTCAGCTAATCACACAAGAGCATGCACAGCAGCGAGGCTTCACTAAGACTGTTATTATATGCGAAAGCATTTTATAAAATTGGCCCTTGACTAAGCTCCACCACGCTTGATTACTCTTGCTTGCTCAGACAAACTTTACATAACTACAATCTAAATCAAAATGCAAATTAACTGTTATTAACAATAATGTATCTTGGAACAAACATTCTAACTGATAGTACACATATTTATTAGAGAATGAGAGCTGCCACATAGTTGTATGCACTTCTCAAGTACCTTGTATTACTATTAGTAACCTGGCAATAACATTTTATCGTATTTATGGACAATTTCTTTAAAATTGCTTAATTAAAATAAATATAAACTTCTGTAGACTTTTATTTAAAAGAACAAAACAAAGGGTGTCTAATGATATTGCAGATACCAAGTTGGATTGGTCAGTAATGTTAAGGCGGGGCTTAGCAAAGGATCAACTGCAAAAGCAGTAATATTATCTTCAATGATAAATCAACAGCAAAAACTTGAGTTAAAATATTAGTGTATGCTGACAATATTATAGTAACATGCTATAAGACATAAATGAACAGCTGTAAAGAAATCATAATTATCGTGAACCTTGTTTTTGATCCAATGAGTGAGTAGCAAGAGGTAATTTGTTTTGTAGACACTTAACATGCTCTCTTCCCTCCCCTCTGGGGTCTGAACAGTCGCCACGGGCGGACACAGAGATGGTGCGCATGAGGAAGGTCAGAGCTCGTTCCATACAGTTATCACAGCATGAGGACGATGCCATTGTACTCATCATCTCCTCACTGCCCATTTTTACAACAAAAAGATCATTTTATTTTATTTTTTTCTCATCTGCTTTGGCTGTATCTTGCTTGCACTTGTGTGAGTTTGGCTGTACCAGACAGCACTGTAGCTGTCAGATACCTATTCAGGCAGCACCAGTAAATCAGTGCATACTGAGGTTTATGGAATGAGTCTTATTACCCCACAAGAGTGAAGTACAGATGAACATTATGACGTTTACATTGTTATTGTGGCATGCATTGTCTGTTGTCATGCACTGCCTTTTACATAGATGCAGACCAAAACTTTGGTTTTTAAAAAAAGCCAAACTGTGTTCAAATGCTACAAACCTGAGTTACTCCAACTTTAAATCCAACTGAGATAAATAATAATTGAAATAAACACTGTTATAAACATTTTAATTGTACTTTTAATTCATTAACATTTTTAGAGAAGCAACTGAAAGAATATTTTATGGAATGTTCAAAACAACTTAAGCTCTATCAACAGAAACATGCTGATAATGTATAACAGAACTGAAGAACAAAATTATTGCGATATATACACTACCAGTCAGAGGTTTGGACATACCCATTTTCCTGAAAAACCCATGCCCTGGATGATTCCAGCAGTATATATTGAAAAAAAGGAAGGGGCCACGCACCGAACCCTGAGGTACCCCGGTGATATTCTAAGATCTCACGAAGAATTTAACTGTAAGGAGAGAGTAGTTCCTGTGATGCCCAAGTTGGAGTGGATAGAAAAGAGGAAGTGGCTGACAGTGTCAAAGGCTGCAGACAAGTCCAACAGAATGAGGACAGATTATCTTTAAGATAATCAGGCTGAATCTATTGAATGTTTGCTTTTAAATCAAGTCACTCAAATTAAATCCTCACTGAGAGAAAAAAAGAGAAATCTTATTGAAAACAGTTTGCTCAAGTGTTTTTCACCATGAATGGAAAAAGACAGACTAGTCTGCAGGTGGTCTGGAATTTAATGTTAGTTACACAAGCCAGCTTGAATGTGGTGGGAAAAGTTCCAGTGCATAGTGATGCATTTATGATGCATGTGAGTGCTGTTTAAGGTGTGGGAGAGATGCTGTGTAAAAGATGGGAGGGTAGAGGATCAATGGGGCATGTGGTAGGATGGTTGGAGAGGAGAACTTCAGAGACCTCTGCCTCCATAAGAGGAGAGTAGAGATTTGCATGCTAGTCGTGGGTGTTTGTTAGTTTGTTGTGTTGAGAATTGGCTGCTGCTGATTGTTACTTTATCTTTGGAAAATTTGCAAAGTTGTAAGCCATTAGGGAGGATGTGGGAGGGAAGAGGTGAATGCCTCCACAGTCTGCGAGTGTCTGAAGTACTGTTGAACTTGTTGTGTTGTTGGATGCTTTCGCAGTGGCAACGTTGGCAGAAAAAGAAGACAGCAAAGAAATGGATCTCTTTGACTAATATGCATAGGCTTTCTTAAGATGTGGTCTCACCTGACAGCACATGCAGTGTCATTCTCAAAACCAGAGGCCCAAAGGCTTAGACTAAACATGACTGGCTAAATTTTATACAGAACCTACTCTAGAAAAAGCTATAACACACAATACATTTTTAAGACCACCAGGACTAATGTGTGTGGCTTAAGCTGATTCTAAATTTTATCCTCAGTAATTCAAACTTGTTTATGTGAAAACCTTCACAAACAGGTTTTATGTACAACAATGCACATATGCATGGTTAGTGAATGTGACCCACTGCTACCTACTCAAGTCAGCAGAATTTGGATTTGCATTATTTTCTTTTGACTGCCATGAATAGCAAACTGGCCTAGAAGTGAAAGAACAGATCTAGAAAGGTTGTTAAAGTGGAGCATAGAGCGTTATTTACATTAATTTAATTTATTTAATCTTGTGAAAAAGAAATATACTTTAGCATACAAAAGAGTACTTATTGCAACTTAAAGGTGCGGTAAGTAGATTTTGAACAACGCTGTTGGATATTGTTGATATTTGAAATCAACCCAAACAAACCCACCCCTCTCTTCATTGCTCCGCCTCCAAAATTCACACTCCAATCCTAACCACCCTGTCTCGAACCCCGGCCCGCATTCTCTAGCTGTCGTCAGTGTGTAGTGGTTTAACAGCAAAACAAAAATGAAAGTTATCCCATATTTTACTCACCCTCAAGCCATCCTATGTGTATATGACTTTCTTCTTTCCGCCGAACACAATCAGAGTTATAGTAAATAATATCCTGGCTCTTCCCAGCTTTGTAATGGCAACGAATAGTGCCTGAGTTTTTGAAGCTCCAAAAAGAGCATCCATCCATCATAAAATTAATCCATACGACTCCAGTGGGTTAATAAATGCCTTCTGAAGCGAAGCGATGGGTTTTCGTAAGAAAAATATAATCATTGGCTTCTGGCAACAGGCGTACATGCGTTCGCAAAATTTTCATTTTTGGGTGAACTATCCCTTTAAGTGTGACATGAACATAGTCATGAAAGTATACTATCTAATGGCTTGTTTTCACTGAGCGGTACGGTTCGGTTCAGTACAGTATGGTACGCAATTTTGGTTTCCATTGTTTCCATTGTGAATGGTACCCTAATTCCGAACCGCACCGTGCCACTTTTGGTACCGGTACTATTGGTACTATTGTGCTTGGTACCCCAACGGAAGGGTCCCAAGCACAATAGTACCGGTACCAAAAGGGTGGAGTTACACTTACTGCAGAACATTGATTGGTTGACAATGAATCGTCACTTGCACGTGCTACAAGGAGAATGACAACACAAGAGACGCCACACAAATGGAGATATGTGGTTCAGGCAAGTTGTACATTGATTATCTTCATTTCATGCTAAATAACAAAATGAAATATAAAACACAACACTGCCTATTTTCGTTTTCATTAAAAAAATATGAAACCTATTAATGTGTGGTTCAGGCAATATGTGCATATGTAGCTACTCTTATTATCTTCACTGTTCATGTAACGTTAGCCTATAATAAAATGAAATAAGACAAAACAACTCTGTCTCTTTTTGTTAAAAGTCCATTTTAATTAACAATAATAGCCATTATAAAAGTATAAAGTATGAGAAGCTATACAATAAGAAATAAAGACAAGCAAACAATTCAGTCAAAGTCAGTGCTCTAGTACAACCGTAAAGTTAAATATATTAAGTTATGGAACTTCACGTTGCCCTCAGCCAAAACGATTTGCCCAGGAACAAATTATAAATTCTTGAGACCAAAGATTGCCCGTTATACACAAGACAAATTATATCTCATGTTTAACCACTACAGAGACATCTGAACAAGCGGTAAACGTCAGAAGGACTAGCCGCGGTACAGCTGCTCTCGGCTGGGTACATTAGCACCGTAAACGTCAGATCAAATTTTCAAATAGGCGCTATCTTGACAAATAAACCACAGATTTGAGCTTTAAACAACTACATTCTCACCTGAAAACCTATTGACGCTCGCTGTTAATTGCGAACTACCAAGGACGTCTGAACTTTGTGTACTTAGTATTGAGGAACGCCTAATGTCGGCGCCCAGAAAGCAAAGCTTGTCTTCTTCTTGTGACAGACAGCCACATGCTGAGAAGCAAGATCAGCTGTATGTCCTCCATTGTTGTTTACTGTGTCGTTTTCTTCTTCGTGCGAGAATGACGTTGATCGCTACTTTCTGGCATACACCACACCTATCAAGTAAGGCTACTGTTAGCGGTGGAAACGCAAGCTGGGTCAGGGTGTACCGTTCCGAATCATACCGAACCGTACCGCTCGGTGGAAACGAGCCATAAGTACACTTAAATGTACTTAAAAGTTATTTCATGAATATTATATTATCATGGAAATAATATAATATACTTTTAAAGCCCGGAACACACAAAGCCGACGGTTGGCCGTCTGGCAGTTTTTGTGCGTCGGCCGACAAAGTTTCCTCAGCGTGTTCCGCACCGTCGGCTGAAGTTGGTCCTCGTCTGCTTTTTTCAGCCGATTTGACCTGTTGAATTGGCGTCGGGCCGTCGGCAAGAGAGAGAACTCTGTTTGGCTGTTCAGTATAGCAAACCAGTCAGTTAATGAAAATATAAGCAAAAGTTATGAAAGCAAGCAAACAAGTCATGACGGCACAGACAGAAGGTTGTTCTAATTTTACGTCATCTTACCTGAGCCCTCGAATGCACGAATATTTTGATAATAACATGAGTGGAGTGCATAATTGGTATACAAAACGGTAAGCAAGTGCTGTTTTGTTTATGGTTTGTATACATGCAGTCTTAGTTTCGCTTTCCCTTTTTAAATGATGAATATAGACAAATATATCTGCTTAAATAGACAGTTATTTCCTTTATACGCAGGCGCAGAACACGCGTGCTAGTTGACAGACGGCTGTAAGTTCTTATGGTGTGTTCAAGCACATATTTTTTTCCCCGACGCAGCCGATGTGAGGCGACCGCACTGTTGGTTTTCGTTGCCGCTAGTCGGGTTGGTGTGTCCTGGCCTTAAGATTTTAAGTGCACATTCAACACAATTAAATACACTTCTTTTTCACAAGGGTAAGCCTGTAGATCAAAAGCTTTTAAGATCATGAGAAATAAAAATGTGGTCACTTGTGTCCAAACTTTTGACTGGTAGTGTGCTTTTATATATTGTAGATAATCACGTGGTTATGGACATTACTCACTAATATTCATCTTATTACCAAGATTATACAAAACATTTTCAAGACAAGAATTACACTGGTTGAGCCAGAGTTGCTGGGTCAGAGTGGTCAAGATGCTTAATCAAATGTAGAATTGATTTGATAACACCAGAGAGTTACAAAGTGAATATACACAGTGTTTCACAAATGATGGCAAAGAGGAGCTTATTTTAAACTCATTACACTTTCATAACTTTACCCATTGCACAATTATTCCTGACCTCGCAGTCACCCCTGACCTTTGACCTCCCCCCCACCCCCACCCCCCCTAGCTGCGGCTGCTGTGGTTCATCCATATTTGATTTGTCTCCATCCCTCTACGTCCCAACACACTGAATGCAACTACAGATCAAACCTTAAAAATGACCCAAGAATCATTTCACGACTTTCTCACGTTCAAACACTGCCAACTTTTGTCCCCCCTGTTCTTTACAGAAAAGAGCTAAGAAAATTGAGGGTGAAACTATTTATATCAGACATAGCAATTTAATGTTGGAGGTTTGTATGGAAACTCTGGAAATGTCTTGTTTTTGCCGCTGCATGTCTCACTGCATGATATTCTGTTTCATCTTGTTTCTTTCTTCATTCTTCTCACCGCACACTCTCTTTTGTGTTTTGTTTTGTAGCTTAACCCTAAAGGCTTGGCATGCACTATTTACCTCACTAACTGTAATGCAAGTACTCGCTTCTATTTATTCTATGTTTTTTTTGTTTGTTTTTTTCAGCACTGTTTCGTTAAATATATGATTGGGAATTTTGTTTTTAACATATTTTATGTAAAATTTATTTACTTTTTCCGTTCATAATTTCATGCTAAATTAATCTGATCAAAAAATGTAGCCAATAGTTGTTTTTTTTAAGCACTAACAAATGCATCTTTAGTCTTTTACAGGCTCTTAGCATTATTGCCTTTTATTTAATTTAGCACTAGACGCTTTTTCTAAAGATTTCTAATGGGCTTTTCACACTTTAAAATAATAAACAATTTATAAACCCGTATCTTGTTTCCTGTTCACTTGCTTCATACTTTACCCTGGATTATTAAAATAATCAAGGGTAGTCAGATTTTGAGATTTCACCCTAGAATTAGCCTGCAAGCTGGCCTGCAAATTAACGTCATGGCTGAACAGTTCAATAATGATTAAAAAAGAACAGCATGACAGCAGAACTGTCAAACTGTGGAATTGTCACCTCATAAATCTGCTAATGTACATAAATGTCAATAATACAGTCTATTCATCACTAATTAATCTGTTTTCTGTAACTGTTATTTTTAGTGGTTTCTCCTGGACACTGAAACTAAACACAGTGATTAAGCAAAGCACATGGATATTTAATCAGGGAATTCAGGATTTCATGACTCAGAGTTAAAAGTGGTGTTTAGTCTGGGTTAAAAACAAATGTTGACCCAGGGTTAAACATAGTGTGACAAGCCCATACATTTTCTGAAAAAGTCTACTGTTTAGCCAGATGTATAATTATTGACTGTACATTTAGCTACTAATGCATGTTTTTATTCATTTATTTGTTATCAGATCACATGATTATATTACTGTTTTGTAGTGTTTTAATAATACTGATTACACAGCCTGTCCCAGTCATATATTTACATACTACAAAAAGCTACAAAGGCTGTTTGTCACTGTTGTCCTTGAGAGGTCTGATGAGTCTGATAATAAGTCTGACAATGGATTCTGTGACATTAACTCCTTCAGCCACACCATGACCTCTTCTCTAACCCCATGACCTCTGTATCTAACCAAACATCATGTATAACACTGTCTCCATCACATATACTATTATTATATTAAGTGTTTAAGATTGCTGTTTCGCACTTTGCTTTGTTTCATAAATCAACTGATTAACAGACATGTGTCAAATATATCATATGCTGCATTGATTTGTGACAGCATATGATTTATTTAGTACACTAGATTTAGAATGGAATATAGACTAATTTGTAAAGCAGCATGTTTAGAAAGCAGAACCCAGAATTTGACCCATGTCTGAACTCAAGCTTTGTTCACACTGGAGCTTAAACAACTTATCTAATGTTAAAACTGGTGAAGTGCTTGCATGATTACCACCTCATCTACCTCAAATTAGCACTTGGAAGAGTTTAATTAATGATAAAACAACAAATTAGATGTTTTACAAACTATAGTGAGCTGCCTGCCAGACTAGCTTTTAAGGTAACATAAGCATGCTCAAGCAAAGCCATACAAAATACTGCTACACACAAGGATTTTTATAGAGTTGATGTTAGCATTTTGCTAAGCAAGTGACACAATATTTTAATACAAAAAAAAAAAAAAAATGATTTAATATCTTTTCAGTAAAGGATACATACAATGTTACCTTACATTTCTGCCAAAAAAATTTCTTTGGAGGCAGAATAACGTTGCTGACTATAGCCAAAAGTATATTTCATTTTATGTTTATGCTAGACTATGTGTACAGTGCATGTGATGTAAATTTTATCATCAGATGCAATTTTTCTAACCACACATGCTCTGTACGCTCAGCTCATGCATGCACAATTTGTCCACAAGGTGGAAACACTAGCCCAGCCCATTGTTTTACAGTTGCAAAAGAAATGGATGAGATGGAACAACAAACTGCTGGAGATGCAACAACAACAGATGCCCATGTTGACAAGTGCATGTGTGAGGGGTTTAAGAGATATACGCAGCTCTTTAGCAAAGACATTTTTATCGCTCATCAATGTGTGCAAATTCTTGACAAAGATTAAACTTTCTAGTCCGCATGTGTTGAACGACTCATGCATCAAATGAAGTATACCTTGTAAGATTGTGCATTCATCTACTATGCATATGCTAGCACTCTGTCAAAACTGAAGTATACTTTGGGCCCATCTTGTGGAACACTTACAATACTTTAAAGGGTATTTAGTTCACCCAAAAATGAAAATTATGTAATTTATTACTCACCCTCATGTCATTCCACACCCGTAAGACCTTTGTTCATCTTCAGAACACAAATTAAGATATTTTTGATAAAATCCGATGGCTCAGTGAGGCCTCTATTGCCAGCAACGTCACCGAACCTCTCAAGGTCCAGAAAGGTACTCAAAACATATTTAAAATGGTTCATGTGAGTACAGTGGTTCTACCTTAGTATTATAAAGCGACAAGAATACTTATGTGCCAAAAAAACATGACTTTTCAACAATATCTAGTGATGGACAATTTCAAAACACTGCTTCAAAGCTTTACGAATCTTTTGTTTTGAATCAGTGGTTCAGAGTGCCAAAGTCGCGTGATTTCAGCAGTTTGATACGCGATCCGAACAACTTATTTGAAACAAGATTCGTAAAATCAAAAATAGCTTAATTTGTGTTCCGAAGATGAACGAAGGTCTTACGGGTGTAGAACGACATGAGGGTGAGTAATAAATAACATTATTTTCATTTTTGGGTGAACTAACCCTCTAAAATACTGTCTAGGTTGTCAGCTCACTAGATTCTGGAACAGAACCATTTGCTAAATATAAATAAATAAATAGCCGTTTCAAACTACTAACCTGCAATCTTAAATTTGATACTGTAATAAAATAGCTTTTGTAGTTTTTTACTTGAACAAAAGGATTTACCCAAAATTTATGGAGGAGTCCGACAAATATCTTGGCCCTCATTTATCAAACGATCGTACGGCAGAAAACTGTGCGTACGCTCATTTCCACGCAAAATTTGGCATTTATTAATATGAGCGTGAGCGGTGGCTACGATTAAATCTCACGTCAGGTCTCAGCTCGTGTACACACGTTTTTGAGTCAACGGGAACTTGCGTGCAGCATATTAATTCTGGTGGAGACTTGAACATTATTTAATTTATGTGAACATTTAGTTTATTTTCCTGACTGACAATCACTCACTAACTGATCATTAACCATTAAACGACACGATTAAAAGGTCAAATTAAAATTAAATTAGAATAGATGCGTGTCTTAAAATACCACAAATGTTTTTTTGTTTTTTTTCTCCCCAGGGATTTAGCTTTGGATGCGCAAATGGCAACATCAAAAGAACATAGATTCACACATCATACACCCGCAACGCAGAGAACAGAAAATATATAGTTAACGTGGATTAATGTAAGTGCCATTAAAAGACCAAACTTAGTAAACACTATACTAAAGCATACCATACGGAAAAATTGGTTTGTGCAGAATTTGATCTTTTAATATCACTTAGTAGGCTACATTAAGCGATGTTAAGTGTTATCTTTATAACGGTTTTCTATGGGAGGAAAACACTTAACGAGTAATTAAACGAATTGCATTCATATTCTGGGCTCATCTGCTTTGCTGTACAGTATGGTTTATTATGATGTTTACGGAGTTTGGTCTTTTAATATCACTAGTACATTAAGCCACGTTAAGCGTTTTTCACATCAAATATGTGGAAGTGAATGTGTTTTGTTGTTTAAACACTATAACGTTGATGTTAGTTGATAAAACAGAGGATCTGTCGGATTTAGGCTAGGCTACATCGCGTAAATTCATCCATTTTTCCCGAAATACATAAACGTGAGTGTCAAATTATAATTGAAAGGATTATTGCAGCTTCTATATCAGTGTATGGAATTTGCATTTAACAAACTAATGTCTTTTTTATATATAGCCTACTTCATTTAAATGTCTATTTAAATGTCTGAAACCTCAAATAAACATTATGCGGCTGAAAACACTGAATAGTTGTGAAATATGAAAAACACTGAGTGCTTCCATCTCTGGTTTGAATGTAACAGTGACACACTGAACGGTTCAGGGGTGAAGGGGGGACAAATTGAAACTAAGGGGCACAAATCAGATCTGAGGGGGCAATGTACCAGTCGGCGCGTGCCACGCCCATCCAAACACATTTTTGCGCATGTGAAGGATGATGTTTTATGTGGATATTGAAACAAGAGTGAAATAGAAAGCCTTAGTTTACATAATGAACAGTAGTTCAGCAAGCAATAAATTGTTACATTGCGAATATGGAAACGTTTGGATTCTCCCCGAATGAGAATTGTTAATACGTAGGTATTAATACGTAACTTTCAAAGACACAAAACGTACATTTTTTTACGTTTAGAAAGGTGCTAAAACATACAATATTGATGTAATTATAGCACTAAAATGTAAAATATTTACGAATCTATCATGTCATAAAGATATATGTAGAATTTCCATTTTATCGTTTTGTAGATAAATCTATAGCCATTTTATACATACATTTAAAAGAATAAAACATAATGTGACAGAAATGTGTAAGAAAATTACAATTTTAGTAAAAATATAACATTCAAAACGATATTTTGAGCCGCTAATCTTACACCTACCCCTAAACCTACCCATAACCATTTCTTAAAACTCCATACTGTTATAAATTTGATAATAATTTATTTTTTGCGAAAATGTCAAAAGTGGTACCAGAAGTAGTTCAAACAATGATGAGTTGCAGTCGCAGTCCTCTCTGGCGGTGATAGTTTTTTATAGGGTACAGAGCAGAATTTAACTTAATAATCCATGAAAATAGGATGAATCCGTGAAGGCGCGCACTCATTTCAAATATCAATCCACTGAAACACGGCATGTCGCAATCTGTGACAAAGCAGGTGAGAACCAATGAGCGTTCAATATCAGTGCCGTAAATCATGTCGTAAAGCTTCTCGAGGGTGGCGCTACTTTCAAATTTGAATCATAACGAGCGCAGCTTTGACTGTGACGGTAGCAGTTGCTGAGAATGAAGATTGGTCTTCGGAATTCGGATCTGTTTCTTACAAACATATGGATTCTAAAGATATGGAGTACAGCAAACAAATAAAATCGATGTGATTTGTGAATTTATGTTGTGCTTTGGTGTATCTTATTGTTGTATTGTTAGTCGCTGCACAGGAGAAAACTCCTACTGTGTCACACAGCAAACAAACTAAATATTACAAAATGGTTAAACAGTTACAGAAATTTTATTCATAAGGTTTCAAAGTGTAGTCTTGTTTAACATTATGTAATCCTCCGAAACGAGTTTGCAGCACAAGTCACGAACAGAAATGTTATTTCATATTAAGTAAATGAGTAAACTGCATTCAATAAATGGTACTAAAAACATGTATTGTTATGACAATTGAATACAACCGGTTTAAAACATTAATGCCACGATGTTAATATCAATTCACACTTGGATATGTAAATGATTTACGTTTTATTGCTGTTAATACGAAAGTATTTTTACATTTTAGTGCTATAAATACGTCATTGTACGTTTTTGTGTGTATGAAAACGTAAGTAAATGTACGTGTGGTAGAACACTTTACGTAAAAAATACACACGTATTCTCATGAGATCACGTTGGAATGAGAGAGGTAGGCTATGTCAGCCCAATTCAGTTTTGCTTTAAATAAATTCATTTCTGCTTTATAATGAATGCCACTATAGCCTAATTTGTGTTTCAGTATATAGCTACTTATTTTTCATTCTTGTTCTGTTTTAAATAAAATAAATTTAAAGGATTTTTTGTGGAGTGAGGTATTAAAATAACCACGTTTATATATATTTATATAAATAATGTTTGTAAGTATTTAGTTTTATTTACCGGTATTATTATTTAAATTGATTTTATTGTTTGAAATTACGAGGTTGAGGGGTGTTTTTAGAGTAAGACACATTTATTTTTCATGCGATTACTTCCTCTTCATGGCCGGGTTACGTTTCTCTGTGTCGTGAACTATAGGGCAAGTCTTCTAAAATTTGGGGCATGATATTTAAATGACGACAGTTTTCAGCCGCCACATTTATCAACACCCGTTCATTCGTGCGACGAAATTGGCCGCATACGAAAGTTTAATGAATCACACGTGAGCGTTGTCGTAAGCTGATTTTTCCGTTCGAATGTACGCTGGTTTCTATGTTCGTTTGATTAATGAGGGCCCTTGTCTTTGTTTATTTTCACATAGCCGCTGTCTGTCTGAAGTCAGTGAATGTAGATGATGAGGGCTGGTTTCTCATGAGAGTTTTTTACTCTTGCAGATGTTCTGTTGGGCACTGAGACACAGATCAGTTCTCTCCATTTTATTTCCAAAGTCTCTCCTGTCTACTGCAGTTAAATGAAAGATCAGCTTTAGACTATTTCTTTTTCTCTCTCTGTCTCATTAATCACGATCTGTCTGTATACACATGGATCGTTTGTTTTGGGCAATCACAAAAACTCTCTGACATGAATATTCATAGCGTCATAGTGTCTGACCATAGCTGATTACCCGATGCCACTGAGAGGAGATGATGGGTGACAAATCAAGCTGTGGGTGATGAGAAAAGGGGGGAAATGCAGTTAGAAGACCGTGAAAGTGGAAAAAAGAGACCTGGGTCTTGGTGGCCAATGGAAGATCTGTAGAATGGCTTTGTGTGTAACATTCGCTTGACTTAAAACCGATGTGACTAGGGATGGGGATTAGAAGAAATGTAATGATTTTGGTTCCTTAATGACTCCATTAACTATATAAAAATATGTAAAATAATGATTCACTGAGTGATTTGGTTGGTGAGTTCAAACCCAAAAATTCAAAACTGATTTGTGAGTCTTTTGACTAATTAAAAATAACTAGTTGAGTCATTCACACCTACACCGGTTACACTGTACATTTGTTGCTGCTTGCAAACAGCGAGGACAACACAATATAAATATGCTGTGTATTTATTTGTGTATTGTTTTGTATACATTTTTAAAAGTAAAGGTTATTTATTATGGAACATTTTGGAACGATGGAACAATTGAACTTTGCATTGTAGAAAAGGTTATTTATAGTGGAAAATGGTTCTTTCAAGAACTGTTCACTGAAAGGTTCATTGGGGAGCCCAAAATGGTTCTTCTATGTCATCTCAAAACCCTCATTTGGAACCTTTATTTTTAAGAGTGATGCACAGTTTTTTTTTTTTTTTCAATCATTAATTCAGCCTACAAGCTCAAAACCAACCCCAGATGGAATATGTGGACATTTAAGAATCATTAACAGAACCAAAGATCTTGAAATTATCCAGTGCCAGTGTATTGGTAAAAAATACTTGATTCCCATCCCTAGATGTGACATCCCTTGAGTTTGAGGTAAAATAGTGATTTATGTCAGATCATCAAACTAATGAGATTTCTTTATTGGGTTATTTCTCTCTCTTAATCTCTTCATCTGTCCTTCATTTTCCTGTATTCTCTCTCTCTTTTATTTTCCTTAATTCTGCTATCGGTTCCTAAATTTCTCTTCTTCTATCCTCTTGTGTTTTTTTCTTTTGACCTTTTTGGTATACTTTTTTTCTGTCTGGACCTCTCTTCCTCTCTCAGGATGTGGATAAGACACAGACAGAAATCATGCGTCATCACACGAGTATCAGCGAGCTCAAGCGAAGCTTCATGGAGTCGGTGCCTGAGCCGCGGCCCAGCGAGTGGGACAAGCGTCTTTCCACCCACTCGCCCTTCCGCACCGCCAGCATCAATGGTCAGCTGCAGCCCGACGTGAGTACTGGGGTTATGCAAGGGGTTAAAGGTTACACTTCATTGTTGGATTTAGAGTCTTTGTATGGCTTACTTGAAGATAAAGACTGAAAAGGTCTGTGCTTGAAGATAGATTGGATAGTCATCTATGTTTGTGAGTGGTCGTTACATACCGCAGCATTGCATTTTTAAACTTGGTTGGAAAATTGCCAACTAAATTTATATATATATATACATTAGAAATGTGTTTCTTAATTGTGTACTGAATAGTTTCAAATTTTCTGGTTCAACCAAATCATTTGATGTGTATTGCACACAAAACTGAAAATCACACAGGTAATCAGTGTGCCGAAAAAGTGCGTTGACATGCAAGGTACTAGGTTAATGCAATGAGCACTTTTCAGTAAGAACTGTAGTGACATCAAATATTTAAAACATTTACTTAATGGTGAGTAAACTAGGCATCCGTGAGCAGAATTGTATATTCAGCTTTCTGTTCTGAGTTATCTCTGTGAAATTATTGGGTAATACTTTATTTTACAGTGTCATTGTTACATGTTACATGTAGTTACTGTAGTAATAACTACAGATTATGCATAATTACATGCAATTAATCCTAAACCAAACCCTCACCCTAACCCTAAACCTATAGTAAGTACATGCAGTTAATTATTATTACTCAGTACTTAAATGTATAATTACACTGTAATACTGACACCTTAAAATAAAGTGTAACCAATTATTGTTTAATAACTTTCAGATGACAGTAAAATTTTTGTCTATTTTCGGAGACTGCAATACCATTATTTGCATTCTCTGTATATGTTTCATCGATTCTATCTATCATCTACTTATTTTTTATATCCCCCTTAATGGCATGTAAAAATGAAACCAAACAGTAGTTGGTCACTATATTTCGTCAGACTGTCTCTTCCTGTCTACCAGACAAAATGTCTGGCTTTGCACTGAATAATGTGCTAGGTGGAACTTTGTGTTATAACTCAGCCTAAGTATGATGCAGTTGCTATGATGCACGTTGTGCAACCCTGAAAGCACAGTTTTTTGATGTGAAAAGCAGTAAATTAGACAAGTTCCACAGAACTTGGAACTGAATGCTTATTCTGACAGCCTGTTCAAATCATTCTGAATCATAAGACAAACACCTCAAGCTCAAATTTCTTTCTTCTATGAAACACAAAGGATAACTGATCTTATGGCAGAAAAAAGACAGCACAAATAGCCAATCAAATCCCTGCACTGATAAACCTTGTTGCTATCTGCCATTTTGTCTTTCAACCCTATTTAACTGTCTATGACATACAAACCTCCTTTTTTGTGGCAGTTTACCAACATTATCAGTGCTTGACATTAGCTTTTCCAGGACAAGGATTTTTTGAAGGGACAAGTGAAAGGGTTTACCGACCAGACAAGAGGCCTGATTAAAATGGCAATAACAAAAAAATATAACTAGGGAAGTACCACCAAAAAATTTCAGGCAAGAATGATTCTGATTTTATTAAATTCAGTGTAAACGGAATATATATAACATCACACAATAAGTTTTTTCGAATCAACACAATTTACAAATGTCACATTGATTTTATACAATAGTTCAATAAACAGGTAGTTAATATTAAGTGACTTACATTTTAAACACAATATTTACTGTTGTTGCTCTATTTCGCCAACGAAGATAGTTCCAAACAAATCCACAGCTGAACAGTTGCCGTCTCCGAGCAACAGTGGTGTTTCGTTACTGAATGATTCAGCTTTTTTAAACAAATCGGGTAAGTCAATAATTCAATGACCCATTCACAAAAACAGTCACTTGCTTCATTCTTGAATTAATCAGCCATTTTGAACAAACCAGACAAGTAACTTTTGTACTTAGACAAGTGAATTACTGATTGACTTACCCGAAGGCCAAGCAAATAACAAGGTTTAATGGCAAGCCCTGATTATGGTAAAATGTGTTGTTATGGTACATTTTTAGGTATCCAGAGAGGCTATTGAAAGTTTTCTCCTTTGGTTTCGTTCCCGAAATCTCGAAAAATGCAAGAGTTGGATTAGACTCTGCAGTTTGCAGAAAACAATAGTAGAATACAGTACAGGGGATGTTATTGTGGATGAATAATTGATTTTAAATATTGCTTGTCATTCTTTATGACATTGACCTTTGTTCATTTTACACTTCAGTGATTCGTTTTCTCCATTAAATACAAAGACTAAGAAAAACACACACAAAGAACATTTATTTAGTCCTGTTTACATCTGCAGAAAGCATCCGTTGCACGTTTCCTGTGTTAATGTCAATGTTTATGACACAATTGGGTATATTTCCCGTAGTTTCACTATTTTCTTGACTTCTACTGTTAGATTTAGTGTTTCAACATAACCTGATACAAAAGCTTGTGCTTTCTGTTTTTTTGTTTTGTTTTTGTTTTTGCACTGTGATAAATTGCATTTGAAGTAATTTATTCCAAAGTCATCAGGTACATCAGTGAGCGAGCTGATTTGCAGTGTCATTTTGTTAAATGGATAGAGTACCTAGTGAGTGTGGTTAAGTAATCATTGTTAAGGTTAATTGTGATGGTTGCTCTTTTCCATGCAATTAGACCTCATGCGAACTGAGGTTTTCAAGCTGTACAAGGACACAAAAGCACCAACTAGTACTACATCTGATTTGGGCTATATTCCAAGTCTTCTAAAGTCGTACATTTTGTCTCCTTTTGTGTTTCACAGAAAAAAAGGAAGTCATAGGTTTGGAATGACACTAAGCAAATAGTGTTTTCTTTTGCTGAACCGATTCTTTAACATGAAAAATGGTAATCATGTGGCACTTAATAAGAGACTTCTAAAAATAATTTGACTTTTATTATGAGTTTTACTGAAGGATTCTGTTGATGAACTTTTTTCATGCAGTTTTCACTGATACAAAAGGCATCTAGTTGGTCACTGACACATGATGGTCACTGACACCTGAATAAGCATTTTATTTATAAACTCTCAGTGTGTTTGTATGTGTGTGTGGGCACGTGTGCACACAGGTGAAGATGCCTCCTCTCCTACCAATACACAGAGTAGCAGGGAGTATATCAGAGGTAAACGTACTCTCATTTGGTCGTTACTGCCAAGGCTGTGATGCAACCGCACCTGAAAGACTTAACGTTTCTTTATGTAGATAAAGAACAACACAAGCAGAAATGGCCGCTGAACGCTTTGGTCATGGCCCAGTCAGAGTAGGAGAACTCCTCTCTCTCTGAATCTGCTCACTGCCCGCGGCTTTTATAGACCCTTGACCACACCCTCTGCCAAAGCCACACCCCTTTATTACTGCTGCTGCTCTCTGAATGGCTACTGCCGGCTTTCCTCTGCTTTGATCTGCCAATCGCATGACTGGATTACACTGCATAAATAAGCTGCATGAGTCTGTTAGTTCATTGACAACCAAAGTAGGTATAAAAGGAAATCATAGCAAAAAGCAAATAGGAAAAGGAAACAATAAGAAACTGACGCCTCCTCCTCTTCATTTCATTGTCTTTTCCCCTTTTTTTCCTCTTGTTCCTGTCCTTCACTGGTTGTCCATCCTTTCCTTCCCCTTGTTTACTCTCCTCCATCTCTCCTTGCAAAGTCTTGTCCTGGATCACAGTCCTGTCCTCCTCCACTTTCATCCATAGCTCCACCTCCATCTCGATCCTCCTCCTCTCCACAAGCAGGAGTCTCTAGAAATGCTCAGAGAGGGGCACATCCGATGTCCCCACGCCCCTCCTCTGCTGAGGCTTATTACATCATGTACCAGTCTCAGACCTGAACACAATAAACTGCCACATGACACACTCTCAATTAATAGACTCAATTTAAAAATTAAAGCTTAAATTCATTCTCTCCAATTCTCTCAAGACAGTGTGCTCTTCTAGTTAAGTAGTTACTTTTTTATAAAACTATTTAGTGTATTTTATGCTTATCCAGATTTTTCAAAAGCATGTGTCTAATATCAATGTTTAAGTGTTAGCACTAGAGATGGGAATTGTAAGGAACTAAATGGTTCTGATTTCTTAATTCAATATACTACTCCTTTACAAATGTTCCCCATAATTGGTCTTAAATATATGTTAAACAAAAATATTAAACATTTCAAAGTATGGTTTATAACAATAAAACACGACAAACACTTTAAAACAAAATGTTACTGCACGGCATGAATTAACATCCACGTCTTAGTTTATTTCAAGATTTAGATAACAGAAGTAATGACTTATGGGTTGAGGGATTAATTCAACAACTGTTCTGCAATGCATTTCCCAAAAGTATTGTTAGCCAACTATGGTCGCATAGTTCCATCATTACCAACATAGTTAAATGATTTGGCATTTCCCGAAACCGTAGTTTCAACAAACATTCACAAACTTGTGTGGTTGAAACTACACAAGTCTCGACCTGTGGTTAGAAGCATAGTTTCAGTCAGACTATCATAAAATATTCCACAGAGTCAAATCCTTACTCTGGATATTTGATAATATATGTGGTGTGAACAATCATTTGGGGAGAAACCCCCTAACTCCACTCGATGTCCATATAAGTAGGATCTTTGCAGACTACAGAGTAGAATTTTGCATCTACAAAAAAAAAAAAAAAAAAAAGAGAGCTAGAGAGCCCATACAGATTTGATATGCATTAGGTAAAAACAAATACACATTGTATTTCACAAGAGACATAAGAAAGAAAAAAAAATGACTGAGCTGAAAACAAGTTTTCTCAATCAGGACTAAATGAGCTTTGCTGAGGTGCTAGGATAAGACCATGCGTCTGAAATCGCATACTCTTTTTAGGTAATTATTTTAAATAAAAAAATTACGTCATGGCCACTCTAAATATATATATAATAAATATATATATATATATATATATATATATACAGTGGGTACGGAAAGTATTCAGACCCCCTTAAATTTTTCACTCTTTGTTATATTGCAGCCATTTGCTAAAATCATTTAAGTTCATTTTTTTTCCTCATTAATGTACACACATCACCCCATATTGACAGAAAAACACAGAATTGTTGGCCTTTTTTGCAGATTTATTAAAAAAGAAAAACTCAAATATCACATGGTCCTAAGTATTCAGACCCTTTGCTCAGTATTTAGTAGAAGCACCCTTTTGGTCTAATACAGCCATGAGTCTTTTTGGGAAAGATGCAACAAGTTTTTCAAACCTGGATTTGGGGATCCTCTGCCATTCCTCCTTGCAGATCCTCTCCAGTTCTGTCAGGTTGGATGGTAAACGTTGGTGGACAGCCATTTTTAGGTCTCTCCAGAGATGCTCGATTGGGTTTAAGTCAGGGCTCTGGCTGGGCCATTCAAGAACAGTCACGGAGTTGTTGTGAAGCCACTCCTTCGTTATTTTAGCTGTGTGCTTAGGGTCATTGTCTTGTTGGAAGGTAAACCTTCGGCCCAGTCTGAGGTCCTGAGCACTCTGGAGAAGGTTTTCGTCCAGGATATCTCTGTACTTGGCCGCATTCATCTTTCCCTCGATTGCAACCAGTCGTCCTGTCCCTGCAGCTGAAAAACACCCCCACAGCATGATGCTGCCACCACCATGCTTCACTGTTGGGACTGTATTGGACAGGTGATGAGCAGTGCCTGGTTTTCTCCACACATACCACTTAGAATTAAGGCCAAAAAGTTCTATCTTGTTCTCATCAGACCAGAGAATCTTATTTCTCACCATCTTGGAGTCCTTCAGGTGTTTTTTAGCAAACTCCATGCAGGCTTTCATGTGTCTTGCACTGAGGAGAGGCTTCCGTCGGGCCACTCTGCCATAAAGCCCGACTGGTGGAGGGCTGCAGTGATGGTTGACTTTCTACAACTTTCTCCCATCTCCCGATTGCATCTCTGGAGCTCAGCCACAGTGATCTTTGGGTTCTTCTTTACCTCTCTCACCAAGGCTCTTCTCCCCCGATAGCTCAGTTTGGCCGGACGGCCAGCTCTAGGAAGGGTTCTGGTCGTCCCAAACGTCTTCCATTTAAGGATTATGGAGGCCACTGTGCTCTTAGGAACCTAAAGTGCAGCACAAATTTTTTTGTAACCTTGGCCAGATCTGTGCCTTGCCACAATTCTGTCTCTGAGCTCTTCAGGCAGTTCCTTTGACCTCATGATTCTCATTTGCTCTGACATGCACTGTGAGCTGTAAGGTCTTATATAGACAGGTGTGTGGCTTTCCTAATCAAGTCCAATCAGTATAATCAAACACAGCTGGACTCAAATGAAGGTACAGAACCACCTCAAGGATGATCAGAAGAAATGGACAGCACCTGAGTTAAATATATGAGTGTCACAGCAAAGGGTCTGAATACTTAGGACCATGTGATATTTCAGTTTTTCTTTTTTAATAAATCTACAAAAATGTCAACAATTCTGTGTTTTTCTGTCAATATGGGGTGCTGTGTGTACATTAATGAGGAAAAAAAAACGAACTTAAATGATTTTAGCAAATGGCTGCAATTTAACAAAGAGTGAAAAATTTAAGGGGGTCTGAATACTTTCCGTACCCACTGTATATATATATATATATATATAGTAGGAAAGTATGTGATTTCTGATGCAGCCCACGCTTCCCTCTTCCAAACAAAACTGACTTCACATGTAATGGGTAAAAAAACACGGGTAACAGCTAACACTGTTGAAAAAAAAACAAGGTTAAGAGCTAATACAAATGACAGCCCTATATTGTTGAACCAACGTGGGTCGAACGGTGGATGTGCGACACTGCGGTTTTGGGAAACAGTTGTAACTAGCTAGTTAATTTCTCCAATGACAGACAATGAGTCATTATACTAATTCATACTGATGACTCATGATTATACTGATTTTTGACCAATTCACTTAAAAGAGCCAGTTTGTAATAGTCATTTATTCGTAAATAAGACTACATCAGGTACACTTTATGTTGTTGCATTCAGCCAGCAAGAACATTGCAATAGAAAGATATGTTGTCCATTTTGAAGCACTTATTCTTTTATCATATTCGATTCAGACCACAAACTCTCAACTAAAACAATTTCTTTAACTGTGGTGCTGCAGATTCAGTGGCACACAACCACTGTTTAGTAGTTCAAGAACTGTTAACAGAAATGAACATCAGGAAATTCATTAAAAATGGAACTGGTTCTGAAAAAGAACCAGTTCTTGATTCCCAACCTTAGTTAGCAATGAATGTTCTTTGTAGTAAACTCTGATCTAGCCAATGACAGAGTGTAGTTCTGTGACAGACACATCCACTGATCTGATCCTCTGAGGATCTCGCTTAGTGGTCCAACCCACCCAAACCCTGCTGGTTTTTATGGTGTTTTTCTGTCAGTGATGGATATTTGCAATACCAAAATAATGTCTGCTGCCAATCCTAATGTCAATCAGGTGTCCACCATGCCACCAACGCCATAAAAACCCTCAAGGCCTTTGCTTCAATCCATCTGACCTGCTTAAAGCACTCTGGTCAGATGCCGAGCCCGAACCCATCAAACCTACCCAGAAATCTGTACTACCACCATCAATCTCTCCCCTTGTCTCCCCATTCCACATGTCTGTTCATTGTACTGTGTCTCTCTTGGTGTCCCGTTGCCCTGCGCAGAGATGGAAGCGTTCAGCAGGCATGTGGAGGCAACAGCAGGTAAGAGTCAGGTGGGTGCCCATGCCAGGAGGGCCGCCGCTACTGCATCATATGGAGGAGGATGAAGATGATGACCGTAATAAAGAAAAAGACATTGAGGCACAAGGACATGCTGTCCAAGTCTCTATAGCCTTGTCAACAGAAGAGGAAAAGAGCCGTGCTGCCCGAGTCTGCCAGCTGTACCCAGTGGTACTGCATCACCCCCCTGTCTCCTTCCTGTTGAGCAGTCTGCTGGTCTTGACCCTGATGCTGTGGTGGCTTGTCTTCATTTGAGAGAAAGTGGAAGAAAAAAATAGATATGAGGGAGGCAGCAGCCGCTTCTCAGACTGAGCTTATCTGGATTATGAGACAATAAGGAGGGAGAGAATATGATGTCCTTCCTGTTTTTCTGTTTGTTCTTCTTGGATTCTTAATGATTTCACCATTTCACAGTGGATGTCGCTTAACAGCTTATAATTTTAAACTATTTATGTACTGTGACACAAAACCCCTGGATGCAAGTGCACTATGTTATCTTAATAGGGTGTAAGCATTCACTTAACATTTCTCTGGCTTTTCAGATTACCTTAATTCTTAACTCACTGCTTAAAATAACCATTCAATTTCAGTCAAATTACCTTTTTTTGTTTATTGGTGTTTGCAATGTGAGTATGAATTGAAATCAGACTATTCTAGAATATTTCTTATATTTTTGCAATTCATTCATCTTAAACCATTTACCACACAGACTAAAACTTTGCCTTGAAGATGATTTCAGTTTTAAGTGTTGTTTTTGTTAAAATTTGACTTAATAAAAAAAAAAAAATTATAATTCTGGAAATGTCCTGTTCACCTACCTACACTATCATTCAGTGTTAATGTTTTCATAGTATTTGCATACTACATTGTGAGTGGTCTTTTTTATGCATTTATTTACATACTGATGTGATTGATCTTTCAGTTATGCACAACCAAATCCTAAAACCTAAGCTTACCTGAAACTTTAACACCATTCTTTTACTGCCTCGCAAACATTGCTAATTTCTTCAGTAAATGCAGTTACAGCCATTTTTTTTTTTCGCTAGCTGTGCACATCTTTACCAAGTGACCAGTGGGTTTCTCTAGAGTTTTCAGCACACCATACACTTCGCTTCTCTTAGCAGTTATTTTTATCTCTTCTCCATTTCCAGCCAATGCATAATGAAGGGGACAATTTATGTAATACTGCTAAAAACTAGTCTACTTCTTTATGAAGTTTATCAGCCCTTAGTAGATTAGCCTATCAGGGCTTTAATTACACACCCCTTGAATATTATACTGTTTCTCCTTCCATGGGACTCCAGCATGCATCAAAACACCAGTACTACTGGTCATGCTATAGCTTTAAATTTGTCTTGTGTGGTATAGCAATTATAGCCTCGCTTCACAATGAGTGACAGCATAATGCATAATGATAGAAGGGAATGGTTTTATTTTTTATTTTTTTTATGTTTTATATTGTTTTGTTGTTGTTTGTGTTAGATTTAATATTTAAGTAGGTTAATTTATCTTTAAAAATCATGTACACCTTTTATGGACTTTAGTCAGGGTAGATGGCATATTTAATTTGACAAATTTCAGGTGTCTGGCTAGTGGAGTACTGGGACAGCACCAGTAA
This sequence comes from Elopichthys bambusa, assembly GCA_037101425.1. Classification (NCBI taxonomy): domain Eukaryota; kingdom Metazoa; phylum Chordata; class Actinopteri; order Cypriniformes; family Xenocyprididae; genus Elopichthys; species Elopichthys bambusa. The sequence goes on along the minus strand of CM074448.1, from coordinate 15,019,629 downwards.
ATTGTCTACATAGCATGACACATGCTACATAACACTATGATTCTGATTGCAGCCTGAACATTATGTTCAGTACATATTTGGTGTGTTCGCTCTGTTACCTGATTTGCATAATTTATTTAGTGATATAAATAAATGGCACTGTCACTAGGTACACTTAATTCTCATTCAGTTATATCATCTGGTTTTCTTAGGCCTTTTTAAAATTTTGTTTCATATATTTCATAGCCTCATTTTCATTTGCTTTAATTTACATATGACGTCTGCTTTGACTTTTTTAGATCTAGAACATCTAGACATTCCCTAATATCGATTTATTGTGCGCTTTTTTATAATCTCTCCATATCCACTGCAAAAACACATTTTCTTTATTATTATCGTAATGGTCATCTATAAGCGCAATATCTTTTGTGATTTCTTGGTTATAGCCAAATTATCTTTATTCCCAGAGAACTGCAACTGCTTCATAGGATCCACTTAAGAAGAGAGAAGAATATGTATCTAATATTTCAAATATTCATAATCCATTTTTCCTCAGTATAACTAAGAGCATGTAATCCATTCATTATGAAAACAGCTTATGAAGATGTTATCATTTTTTAAAAATCTCTTTTGCAACAGATTTTGTGGTTCCTTGGATGGTAAGGATATAATCCAAAACATTTCTTCCAGAAAATGCATAATTAGATTTAGACTAATTAGAGTTCCCTTTTGAAGTGGAACTCTACGCTGCGTCATCAGTTAACGCTATGAAAAACACTTCGCGTGGGCCGGTGTCTGAAATACGTGTCCATACATGCCAATTTTGATTGGCTACTGCAGTCAGGTGACGTCACATGTGCGCCGAGGGGCTATAAAAGGGTGCCTATGGAAAACATGATCAGCTTCTTTGTCTTCTGGAAGCAGTTTGTGTGTTATGTGAATCTAGCGTGTGTATGTTTGAGAAAAGAAAGAAAGTATAAAAAAAGTATCTTCATTAGTGTTAGATCGCCACTTGTGGCCCACCTCTTCATCTGTTGGTGATGGACACAGGAGAGGAGAATGGGCAATACCCCCACTCATATCCCACTCCTCATCTGTCACCCTTCCCAGTGCAGAAAGTGTGCATATGACAGGCTGTTACAGATAGGGTCATTACAGCAAAAATGCCACTTGTGTCCCGCCACTCATCTGTCACCCTTGTGGATATCAGGAGTACAGAGGTAGTCATGATGTGCTCCCTCTGTATTCATAATTAGTGGCTGGTATGGATGAAGGAAGTGGACAGTACCAATTCTTCATCTACCACCATTCCAGTACTTGGAGTTCAGAGCATATAATTGGGCCGTTATGGAAGAAGCAGCACTTACGTCCTGCATCCTCATCTGTTACCATATCTGCAATGAGAGCACCCTCCATGTTCATGTACTCACTTACTTATAGGCTGGGCTGAAGAGGGAAAGTGAGCAATATTGCAGTCTTACCTCATGTACTTTTTGGCTGCCACTCTCAAGTACAGGCAGCACAGGGGTGGTAGCAATACACTCCCTCAGTTTTGGGCTGGGCTAGTACAGGTGAGGGCGGTGGGCAGTGCCGCAATTTCCACCAAAGTTTCTGGTTTCTGAGACTGAGCCCTTCTGTTACTCTGCAAATGACTCTTATTTTAGTCTTTCGTCTCTTGCTCCTAATGATAGAGTACTTTGAGTGACTTTTGTTTGGCCCCTTTTAAATTCACTAATAACTGTGAAAGGAGACTTGCAGACCTAATGTGATTTGTCACACCGAGCTGTTCTTTAAGCACCACATGGTGAGCCCTTGAATTTTACACAGCGTTCATTTCCCGTCGTTATCTGTCAACCTGACATCGCCTTTATTGGATGAAAACAATATTTGACTTACAATGTGCCAAGTGTTCCTAAATCAAAAGCTTTTTTGGCTCAGTGCCTATAGATAAAATATTAAAAAGCAAAACTAAAGTAATTTGTAATGGTTTTGAAATGCATAATCTGCATATCTGAGCTGAGCATTATGGATAATAGGGAGTGGTGGGCTGCTAAGAGTGATGATGGCTTCATTCAGGATCTCTCAGTCAAGAGAATGTATTGTTGTTATGGAATAAACACACCTCACCCTTGTTTTTGAAGCTTTCTGATAGATTTTGCGGATTTTTGCGGTCAACTGAGACTTTTTGTGGCTACACAACGGTGTAAAGCTAAATTAGCTAACAAGCTAAAAAGCTAACAGTGTTTTTCAGTTACTTTACTGCTGTTGTATACATTAGTAAATCAAGTGCTTAAACAGTCAAATTCACATTGACCCTCCTAGTAGCATGAAAAACAAAACTGTTCATATTTTGAAATAGATTAATTAAGTTCAACACTAATCAATGTGCCTTATTTAAAGTTTTTAGATTAGTTCACCATTCTACCCAACATAAAAGAACATAATTTGATTGAAAAGGTTGATAAAGTAACTATGTATCATTTTCTGCCTGTTCTAGTGTCGTTGTTTTTTTGTTTTTTTTTTGCCAACCATTCAAAGTTTCACCAGACTAAGCATTTTTTCTTGTCTAGCAGCTTTTTTTTTAGGTAGTCAGCACAGAATCCCAATCTTACAGAACGAAGACTTGACCAAAGGTTCCAGATGGTTCTCAGTAATTAGTGGTGTGTGGAGGTGAAGTTAATGTAGTGAGAAAAGCAATTCTCTACTCACTCTCTACTGTGTCTTGACCCCTTTCACAGTCTCCTGTGGTGAAGACAAAAACGATCACTATTTCTGATGTCACCAACTCCCTTCGCAGTGAAATCACTACAAAGGACATCCCGATAGTGCACACAGAGACCAAGACCATCACCTATGAGTCTGCACAGGTGAGGGGAGTCGATTTGTTTAATCAACCCTGTTGTCTTATGTGAAAATTGCTGTCTTGCTGTCATCATTTTTGTTTGTCCTGGGTTTGTTTCATCTTTGCTGTGCCAGTATTTGTCTGAATATGTCACAAATGGAATGAATTTCATGAAACTTATCACTGGGGTGCAAACTATAGTACTGTAGCATCAATCAGTACTGTACATATTGGTATCCACATCTCACAGTATTAGTGATTTTGTTAATAACAGGTATTCGTCGATATTGGATATTTAATTGACCAATATTGGATTTTGGTAGTGTTGCATACATTGGTACACATCTGTATTCAGAACAGAACATTCAGAACATATTCAGAACCTCTTATTACCTCGCAAGACTTTTGTGTTTTCTCGTAAAACTTTTGTATTCTCTTTTGTAAATGTGTTCCCTTGAGAAACTTAGAGCAAACGCAGAGTTTCTCAGGCAATGCAAAACTTTTGTGTTCTGTTGCATTGAAATATAATTTTCCCTCCCATCTCATGTTTTTTCCATCACCATGTCCCCCTTTGAGGCTCCATAGTTTTATGAAATAGCTGTTGGAATAATCAATAAATAATGAGAGATATCATGGAGCAGTATTTTAACCACGTGTGTTTGTCTGCTAATAGCCTAATGCGCTGTCAGAGAAGGAGTCTGGGATGCTGTTGAGTGCTCAGACCATCACCTCAGAGACTGTGAGCACCACCACCACAACCCAGATCACTAAGGTACCTGTTTTTCACATCATATTATTGCCTAAACTTGCAATGTCATTAAAAGTCCTGACACGTCTGCTGCTTAAAGAACTAATTGTGGTTAAATTATCTTATTTAAACACAACGTAAAACTTATTTAAATTATCACAATGATAAGATTGCTGCAAAACATAAAGAACTTTACAATATCCAAGTTACAAGTGATTTGCATGTGCTGCATACTAAGTTAGGGTACTGTTCACAATGGTGCCATAAGGCTGCGTACATGAGATAAAGCCATTGTTAATTACAATTTATATCACCATTTCACAGTATCTTTCCTTTTTGCAAGTTAGTCAAAAATTGCCGTACTGCACAGATGAGATATTTTCTTCACTGTGTTTCTGGCTCTCTCATTCTCTCGTTCTCTTCCCTTTCTCTGCTCAGACGGTGAAAGGCGGGATCTCAGAGACCCGTATCGAGAAGAGAATCGTGATCACTGGAGACACTGAGATTGACCATGATAAGGTGAAATGGACATAGTTAATAACCATTTCGTTTTTTAAAGACATTCTCATTCTAGAGAGCTTTTTATTGGACAAAAAAAAATTAGACACCCCTAAGACGGAGATGATGTCATCAATATTATTTCCTGAAGAGAAAAAAAAAACAAAAAAACTAAATGTATATCTCTTTTTTCATGATTCTTATGACCTCAATGTTAACATGCATAGATTAAAAGCCACAAAACTTTGATTTAGATTTCATGGGGCCTTTAAATGTACAGTCAAACCAACATTTATTCAGACACCTTGAACATTTCATTTATTAATACAGTTTATTCACTATAGTTTAAAAAAAATGGCAATAAAATATGACAAGATCTCAGAGTTAAACTGTGTCAGAAAAAATGAATCTTAATTATGTCAGATAGCACTTAAGTAAAACATGGTCAGGTCAAAGTGTCTGAAAGAATTTTTGTTCCAAATATTTATAAATTTTACTGGTAGTAACTGTATGAAGAATTTTTGGGTATAATATGTCAGTTTACTTTATTTTGCTATCCTCACTTACATAAATGAACTATAGTGTCCTGCACCCACTAGTACAAATATATAAAAAATATAAAAAATGTCTGAATAATTTTTGGTTTGACTGTATAACATGAACAGTTGCTACATATTTTTTAGCCTAGCAGTTTGGTTTAAATACTGTCCTCTCTGGTCTCCAGGCTCTTGCTCAGGCTATAAAGGAAGCAAAGGAGCAGCACCCTGACATGTCTGTCACTAAAGTGGTGGTGCATCAGGAAACAGAGATCACCCCTGAGTAACTCCTGTATGAGACATAGGTTAGTATTCATCTGCAAAACCTGTGATTATAAGACTGGGGTCAGAAGAGAGATTAATATTATATGTATTTAATTTACTTTTTTACTTTTGAAATATTGAAGTGATCTGTATGCCAAACGACCTCTTGCAGTAATGCTTCCTTGTCGTCACTCAGCATGTTTTGATCAGTTCTGATCTATATAGGAAGCTTAAAAAAATGAAATGAGCAGAGTGGAAAGTGCTGCTTGTTGAGCTGAAAGGTGCAGTTTGGTAAAGGTGGAAAAATTATGATCGATTTAACTATTTAAAAAAATTAATGAAAAATTATTATTTTTTTATCCTTCAAAAAAATTCATTACTGATTTTTCATTTTGCCATGCAGATGAAATCTGTTAAAAGAAAACTGCTGTGAATATAAGCAATTCAGTTACAAGATGATAAGAGACTGCAGTAAATCTGCAAAATAAGATCTGCTGCAGGCATGTACATGTTTTTAAGTTTTAAAGATCTTGTGGACGAATTGCTTAAATTCTCTGCATTCTAGTTAGAGCTTTTATTTTATTCATATGACTGACAAAAAAACTACAATTCTGGATTTTTTCAAAAACGTCTCGGGTTATGTATGTACACTGCGTCAGTTGCTGACGCTCTGGGAACACATCCTGCGGAACCCAGTGCAGTAGCAGCTCCTGGCCGTAAATTTAGTTAGGGCAGATTCTGGGTCTTAGCACTAGTTTATGATAAGCATTTTTGCAAGCTTTATATTCTAATTGCTGAACATGCTGAACACAAGTAGAATACTTTTGGCAGAGGTTGCATTATTCAGCCAGAGGGTAGTGCTCTAATGTTGATTGACAGGCTTTTAGTACACACGACACACGCATAGAATTGCCTTAATGTAGCACTTATTGTCTTCGAATGTTGTTTTAAAACATTACAAGTTGTGGAGGAATTCCAGTGAGGAAAAGAAAGTCGTCAAACACAACAGTACTATATAAAAGCTATTCACATGTTTAAACAAAAGGATTTATACTTTCATTAATTTGATATGCTAGTCCACATATTAACAGATATGCCAACTAGTTACTGACCTAATGTAGACTAATATACACATAGCTGAAGCGGATTCAGATGAAGGTGATATCATCTTGGTCTGGAGCGGGGTTTAAAAAATCCCAGAAGCTTCCATGCTCAACCATTTCTGATACAGGGATTTCTTGAATCAGATCAGTCTGAGCCACCGGCTACAGGACTGCCTAGAGCCCCTAAGAGCAGAACTACCAGGGTAGAGCCTCAGCTAAGTCCACAGTATTACATTTTTGCCTCATTTCCACCAAGCTATACGGTACAGTACAGTTCAGTTGTGAATGGTACCCTAATTCTGAACCGTACTGTACCACTTTTTTGGGACCCTTCCATTGGGGTACCTAGCGCAGTAGTCCGGTACTAATGCAAGCCAGATCAGAGTTTACTGCCCCGAATCGTACTGAACTGTACTGTACTCTCCTGTACTGCTCTGTGGAAACGAGGCATTAGTAGCCAACCAGGAGATCTTAAGGGAGCGGCATACTGAAGGAAGCCTACGAAGGAAAATTATTTAACTTCTATGATTTTTTTATCCAGTCTTAATAAGTTGGAGAGGCAACAGAGAATGTATTGTTAACCATGATACAGACCATTATACTCTGTGAAAAGCCCCTCTAACCTTTAATTAGCCTGGGATTCATAAGGAGAATAAACCTACTAATAATACGCAACATGATAAATTGGGGAGGGCAAGTGGTGAGAGAGTGGAAAAAAAACTCACTTGATCCTACCTGCAAGCTCTACTCCTCTCTCGAGCTCTATACTCATAAGGATACCTACCAGAAAGCTTGACCCTGCTTTAACCCCCAGTCAAAGATTTTATCTGTCAGGCTCAACCTTACGGATATGCACAAAGGAGCATAGCCTCACTTAGATACCCAGTCGGATAGATTGGGGACAGCGGCAGATGAGAGAGTGGTCTGCTCTTGTCCAATTTAGCTCTGCATGCCAACAGTGATTATACAAACTGATCCTAGAGAGGGGAGCACCTAATCCCTTCTTTAAACCCCAAAATAGAAATTGGGGAAGGCGACAGATGAGAGAGTGGACATAAACTAAAAATGACCTGTCGAGATCTATACTCATAGGTATACCTGGCAAGGAGCACAACCCTGCTTTAAACCTCAGTCAATGAATTAGAGAGGGCAACACATTTTATCTGTCAGGTTCAACTTTACAGATATACAAAAAGGAGCCTATCCTTGCTTTAATACCCAACCCGATAGACTGGGGAAGGTGAAAGAAGAGAGAGTGGGCCGCTCTTGCGACTTAGTCCACCTCACTTCTCAACTGTCCAGCTCTACATAAAACAGTGAGTATACTAACCTACCCTTAAAAGGGGAGCATTTGATTCAAACCCCAATTAAAAAAAACAAAACAAAAAAAAAAACGGGGAGGGTAACAGGTGCCCTGCCGAGCAGTTCACCTGCCGAGCTTTATACTCATATGGATGCAAATAAGCAAACATTATTTCACTCCTGCTGCCAACTTGATATGTTGGAAGAGCGACAGACAACAACAGTGGGGACTAAAGTCACAATGAATATCGGCCTCACTATTATCCAGCAGACCTCTAATCTCAGCTGTTACCCCTTCTTTTTAAGCCACACATTACCATCTAGCTTTATGCTCTGAAAGGTTAAATAACAAGTGGGACATTAACAGTGATAAATACCTTCTTATTAACCTTTTAGTTCAGGAAGCATGCCAACATAGTCCAGACTTTGTTTGCACCATCACTTAGTATCCCAGAGAGTGGGAAAATATAGGAAAGCGAACGTCTAATTGTTGAATACAGATCACCCAGGGGGTGCATTAACATTTTCTTAGTTAATTAATTTTCAACTTCAGCAATACTGAAGAAAGGGCATTACAATTAAATGAGCTGACCCATCTGCCATTTCTTCTTTCTGTTTGAAATGACAGATCGACTATTTAATGCCAAAACCATCCATTAAAAATATTTTTATTTATTTATGTTTTTGTTTTGAATGTACGGCGATGCACACTTTCTAAATTGAGCAGTCTGCTTTCTCGCTATTCTTCAAACGCACAAACACTGCCTCTCGCAGCACACAAACAAGCGACTTCCTGAAGACAACAAAGCCGATGAATTGTAATGCAGGTGCCATTTAATAGGCACAGGTGCTCCATGTGACATCATAGGACTGCCATCAACCAATAAGATTGGCGTGATTTTTACACATGCCTCTGACACCGGGCTCCGCAAGATCAGCAAATGACGCAGTGTTGAGTTCCACTTAAGAGGGGACCACTTTTGCCAGACAAATCCTTTCAGTCTGTGATATTTCAAGATAACACTTAATGTCAAAAAGATCACCAACCATTGTTTTTGGATATACATTCCAAACTGATGTTTGCATCCCATAACATGCTTCCCCTTTCAGTGTTGCGTGTACTCAATGTTTCAAGCAAAGCATTAGCTCTACAAATACATTATTGTGTCATCTCTCCCTCTGTGGCCCAGGTCTCTTAGCTTGATGGGTTTATGGCATGTATTTAAATCTCCCCTCCCATGGGCAATGAAGCCATACCATCTCCCATGCTACATTAAACCCATTACAGCATTTCTGAGATTGTCTTTTAAAGCAGTGAGGAAATTGCAGAATACTGCTAGCTTACCACTACAAACAAAAACACAAAAACAAAAAAAAACATAACTAGATGGTAACGATGGAAACCCTCCATAGCACACCTCATACAAACAGAAAGGAGTCCTTAGGATTGTAGAGAATTAGACACAGACATGTAAACTGTATGATTTACTGTTAGAATTAACTGTGCTCTAATAAAAACCTCAGTCCCTTGGACAGCACTGTTATACTGCCGTATTTGTAGTCGTTATACATGCTGGTTGCAGGGTTGGTGGCATTCAGGATTTTAAATTCCAGTTCAGCTCAAGAATTTAAATTGAGGTAACATGATGCAGAATTTAATTAGATGATATTAATATTAGAGTTTATGGAATATTAGATGATACATAATATTCATTCGATAACATTAGATGATATTAATAATCGTTGTTAATGGCACCTTTAGAAATTTATATAACATTTATTTTACAATATTTCATAAATTATTATTTATTTTATGGACTATGGTGAAGAACAATGTTATTTTAGTATTATTCATATACTATTATAGTATTTACTCATATTTTGACTTACTTTTTATTTTTATATTTTCAGCTTTCATTTTAATTTTACTTTAAGTTTGACTAATTTTATGTGATTTTTGTCATTTTTATTAGGTTTTGTTTTTCTAAATATTTCTACTTAACTTTAATTCATATTTCTTTCAGTTTTAGTAATTTTGGAACTTTTTTTGTTAGTTGCCAAGGCAACGTTTTAAATTTTCATAAATTTCAAAGTTTAAGTTTTTCATTTGATATTTATATTTTATTTTATCTCAGCTTTTTTTTTTTTTTTTTTCAATTAAACATTTTTTTATATATATATATAGTTTTAGTTATCAATAACAACACTGATAAAGACCAACACCAACACCAGAAGACCAGAATCAACTTTCAACTCGAAGTCAAACATAAAAAAATTATCAATAGAATGTTTGGATTTCCTTTTAATCCATAGTTTCGAGACATTTGTGTAATGAAAAAATGAAAGGAACTCTCAGAGTTAGGTCTGTAAATGAGGACTTTTAGTCTGTTTGTGTGAGGCACTGGGCATCTGGTGCTGTTTAACCAGCTGTCAGGGTGGTATGTATACAGACACAGAACTCCCAGAGGATAATGGTTAATGCTGCCCTGCTAGTTTGTTCCCACAGTGCCCTTTTTGTGCGTGCAGAGACCCATTTCACCCCATTCGCCCCATCAATGTTTATTTCACTTTCTCTCGGCAAGAGAGTGCTTCAGTTTTCATATTTACCATCCACCATTATTTCTATGTCAGTCAGGTCTGCATGCCGCAGGCATTGCCGGTTTCCGTCACGAACTCCGTGACCCATTTGGGATGTGTTTACTTTTTTCCTGACCAGAAATGTTCTTTCTCGCATGATTGTTGATCAAAACTTTGATCTCACATCAACACAGGGTGAAAAAAAAACGGGACCAGTCAGGTTTATGAATGTGAAAAAAAAAAACAACGCAAGAGCCCTCACATCCAGCCCCTTCCCATCAACCCACTATGCTCACCAAGTTCCCCCCACGGAAAAACACTTCCTGTAGCAGCACGTCCCACCCAGCCATTGCCGTCTGTGACCGCCTCATTCCAGACCCTAAACATCTGTCAGATCTCAAGCGTCTTGTACTGCAAAACTGAGCATCTACTCCTGTCCAGCGTCAAAAAGCAGAATTCAAAGCAAAGATTCATCCAATTCCCAACACCTTGGACAGACTTTTCCCAAAAAACCTGCCTGACCTCCAGCTCGTTCAAGACATTCCATGATGGACTAAACCATGTTACAAAATCGTTTTGTAAAACTGTGGCAAAAGAGCATCTTTTTATCTCTAATTCATACAATATTTTTAGGGTGGATTCCAAAGGGTTGGTTTACATAACAACAACTGGGCGGTGGGAATTTAAAAGACAATTTTCTAAAGTGTCAATTTGTTTTTTGTTTTTTTGTTTTTTTGTTTGTTTGTTTTTTACTTAATTTATTTATTTTAGTAATTGGTTGATTATTCATCTTATGTTGTTACAGGCATTTTTTTTGTTTTTTTTTTTTCAGACAGGGCAAAGGAGCATCTGTCATAATCTGAAACACTTGTTAAAGGGGAGGTTCACCCAAAAATTCAAATTTTCTTTCATTCATGGAACACAAAACAAGAACTTTAGCAGAATATTCATGCTGCTATTTTCCATTATTTTCCAAGAAAGTGAAAGACTTAATATTTAGGGATAGTTCACCAAATAAATAATTAATAATCTGACATTATTTACCCAATGTTGTTCCAAACTGGTATGACTTTCTTTCTCCTGTGGAGCACAACACAATCTATTTTTAAGAATGTATGTCTATACAATGCAAGTCAAAACTGTTTGGTTACCAACATTATTCAAAACATATTCATATCCATAGGAGAAAAAGTCATACAGGTTTGAGGTGATGTGGGTGAGTAAATTATGACAGAAATTTAACTTTGGGGTTGAACTATGCCATTAAGTTGTTTCCCCTCCTCTATTGTTCTCTAATTTCATTTTCGTTCACACACATTCAAATATGAAAGGGTTTAACATCAATAATGTCAAACGCCATTCATTGTCATGAGTCTCGTAACTGAACCCAATGCATCAGTTTGAACACGGAAATAAGGTTTTTGAGTACTGTACAGGCCATATCATATGATAGTTCAGATGTTTTTTTAATATTCATAATGTACATATGTAGTTTTGTAAATTCCTCACACAAAACTATCATATGACTTCATAGGACTTGGATTATAGTACATTAGGCACATAGACTACTTTTTTGACACTTTTATGGTTCTCATTTTTTGGAACTAGATAGTTCCATGCCCTATTCATTTTTATTGTATGGAAGAGAGTAGCATGAACATTCTGCTAAACGTCTGAATTTCACAGAAGAAAGAAAGTCATACAGGTTTAGAAAAACATGACAGAATTTTCATTTTTGGGTAAACTTTTCTTAATTCAGAACTCCATCGTGTTGTAAAGTCCCATATTTTATGTTCCTCTTAAATGTGAAAGTATTATTTTGTTCTTGGTGTAAAAATAATGTGTTAATTACATTCAGAATGCTGGAGCAATTTCAGATGTTTTCTTGTGTTTTAAAGTTATGTTACTTTGCATATTTGTTGAAGGCTTGTATACATTTTCTTTTGTTTCATTGGTATTGTCATCCTGTGTCATCATGGATTGGGGATCTGATGAAGATTGGGTAGGGTATTGTAGTGAAACTACATTCTATTATATTTCTATTTATTTTCATCAGTTTTGTTTTCTCGTTTGTGTGTGTACTTTACATTTTAGATGCCCTGCTCTGTTAAATGCAGCTTTGGCGTTTTTGTATTAGATCCAGAATCCCAAACACCAGCTCCTGACCGTTTTTAAATGGGATTTGCAGGGATAACTTTATTCATTTTCAGTATATTTCTACTTTTCTACTAGAGGGGGCAGTATGTTCTTACCCATGAGTCTATAGCAGATCTGCAAAGCCTTCAAAATGAGCATCCATACACAACCTGAAGTGGTTTTAGATGAATTGGAATTGATTAGCCAGGAATGGAGTTAATTTGCAATAATTAGTTGGTAATTAAATGAATCTGAAAGCGATCAGACAGATCCTACAGCAAATTAAAATGTGTTTCCATCATTCATTAAGACATTCAACTGCTCTTATTGACTTTAAAGGTCCAGACTGACAATTCTGGTGCAGTAATTCAATTAAAAAAAATCAAAGTGGGAATTTTGTGGATTTTATATTGTGCATCAACACTGCCGGTGGCATAAGGGCTCCTGTGGTAAAGCGTACTGCCCCGCGTCAAGCCGACAAGTCCAGTATGTCCAGTTTTTAAATGTCTATTTTAAAATGTTACGCTTTTATAATAGTTCAAATAGTATCCTGTACAGAGACCAAGGTGTTGTAGTTCATTCGGTGTGTTTTTGTTTTTTGTTTTCCTTTATTGTGGCACTCCTTTCCTATGCTCGTCTGGGGTGAAGAAAAGAAAAGAATCATACATTTGTCCTCAGAGGTTCTTTTTCTTCTCATCACAAACCTCTTTCTTTTTTGCCATCACTGAAAAAAGACAAATGTACAATATAGCACCATGCACTGAATAAATTCCAACTTAGACACATTCTTCACATGGTTTCATGAGTTTTTGTTTTTCACAACCTTCTTTACGGTCTCCTTGTGTTGTTTGTGTGTTTCTTAATAGACATTCCAGGTCTTCTCATGGGTGTTTACTTGGTACTTGGTAATCTTTCATTAAAATTACTTCCTTTGCAGTTGACATCAGTCCCTGTTTTCAAACTTCTCGTCTCCAACCAACACCCATTTTTCACAATCCAATCAATTCCCAATAGATAAAAAGTCCTGAGCAACTTTTTCCCTTTTTCCCTTTTAACACATCCTGATAACCATTTTATAATTTTTAATTGTTATTAAAGACAAAAAAAAAAAAAAAAAAACTCAACATAGTAACCCAGCACTGCATTTTATTACTAGTGTTTAGCTTGATGAAAGCAAGGCTGCAGTTAATGGCTTTCACTGCAGTGGATTCCCTCATAACCCTGGAGACAGGTGGTGTGAAGTCTGAACACAGAATGAAACTAGAGTCCAGAATAAAACAAGATTAATCAGAAAGGTTATAGACAAATCTGGAAAACAAATTTAACTGGAAATGACAGCACCAAAGATGGTCTGCTGTTAAAACAGAGATGAATATTGCAGATTTTCTTGTCTTTGCTTCATACTCTTGCATCATGCAGTATACGCTTTGGTTTAGTTTCTTAAAAATGGGCGGCACTAAAAGATGTGGCTGTTGAATTAATTTATTACACTGCATTTAGGGTTCTTACTGGCCATACACATTAAATTACCCCAACATTCCTATTATTTGTTTTTAGAGTTTTGTACTTTGTACTTTCATATCACCAGTGAAGTACATACTTTATAGTGCATATTATAAATGAAAAGTGGAACACAACTTTAATGTCTCATGTTCTTTGATATCTGCTTATTCCACTTGAGATTATGTTTATATCATATGTATGCTGATGGTGCACACACACACACACACGTTATGATCATGTCAGCCTTGTTGGCGCATTTATCTTCAGTCTGTCAGAAGGGATCAGGGAGGAATATTTAAGAGCTTCAGAAAGGCTCCATCCCTGTAACTCGTGAGTTGAAGTCAGCTGGAATTATCCAGGCAATTAGTTTTTCCTGGAGCTGTTATTTATGGGAATACTCTGAATGTTTTGAATGTTTAATCTCTGGCTGCCAATTAGCATCTCTCTAAAGGTCAGCGAGAGTGCAGATGGATTAAATGCTTAACAGTGGCACCTGCAATAAATTGTGTCAGTTAGAAGTGGATGGCAGGCAATATCTCACTCTCCTGTCCTAAATACAATGTTAGAATTACCCCTAAATGATAATGAATGTTAAAAGTGATTTACATTTTTCTTTAAGGTGTGGTTCTTTCCACAATCATTTTGAGGCCAGGGGCCTCATTTATAAAACACACGTAGAATTAGATTTGATCAAAAATTCCATGGATTTCATGTCAAAAATGAGGAGCAAATCGAGATTTATAAAGGCCACAATGTGAAAATGTTCATATGCGAACACCAACTGAAGAGTGGTCATGCATACCATTAACATAATCTAATAGCGTATTTTAAAATGTAAAATACACAGTCACAATATGAATTAATACTATTATATGTGCAAAAGAGCAACCACTTTGTGATAATTACGTCACTTAAAATAATTAATTTGAATGAATTTATTATATGATTTATTGCAAAAAGTTAGGATGGGTCATTGACAAATAAAGCTTCAAAAAAGGTATTTTTAAAAACTCTGTAATGAATATTTTTGAGTCATGAACAATGTGTTTAAACAAGTTTCAGTTGTTAAATAACATCTCAAAGTGTTTAAATTCACTTTTTGGTGTTTTTATGTCAGGCGGTACAACCAAATAGTTGTATGTGTGTATATATATTATATATATACTGTAGTTGTACCACCTGACATGGAAAGTGTACCAACCTACCCATACTTGAAATTTTTACCAGTATCTACAAACCTTTTCACTCTGCCACAAGGATCAATTGGGGTTCTCTAGATGATGCATTATCATGTTTACTGTTACCTTGTTACCTTGTCAATTCATAATAAAAGAGCCATGTTTGCAGTTGTGCCACCCTGACATTTGAGAATATACAAATTGCTGGACAAAAGGTTTTTTTTTTTTCTTTTCTTTTTTCTTTCAATTATCCCAACAGCTTTAAAAGTACTGATATTTATAAAATTTGTTTATATGAAAGGTTTCAAACCTAAAATTAGGTTTTTATTTTCTTTTACTATTAAGACACCATTTTAAATAGTTTTCTTAGTCTGTTAATTTGTTCGGACAGTTGCACCACCTAACATTTTGTGGGTTTAAGATAACAAAACATAAAATAATATGTATTATTTAAATGTACTAAAAATGAATTCAAACTAAAAAGGTTTTATAGGACTTTGACACAAGAATATGCATGTCATGTCATTGATCGAATATATATATATATATATATGTGTGTGTATGTATATATATATATATATATATATATATATATTGCGCTTATTAGGGCAAACACACAACTTAGTAAAAGGTTTGGGACTATCTTGCTTCATCCAAAATTATTTACTGTCAAATTAGGATGAAGAACTTTGTTTAAAAAGCATGTTCTATAAAGTATGCATGTTTGGCATGTATAAAACTTCCGGGGCTCCTGTGCCAACTGAGCATCTGCCATTGAGATGAAGTCCTACATTGGTTTGTTTATCTGAGGCTAAACAAACGTTCATACAAAGGCTTGTTAGAGGAATGTCCAATTTTTTGCTTTTTTTTTTTTTTTTTTACATAGAATGTTTCAAATGTTAGTAATGTGTGCTGTCCATGGGCGAAGTTCATTGCAGCGATTAATAATTTAATGAAATAAGGTAAGCTTCCAGTGTGAGCCACAAAATGGGCTGTGAGGCCAGCACACAGTCTTGAATTCATATTCATGAGTGCACTGAGTTAAATGATTATTATATATTAGCAGCAGCTGGTCTGCCATATGTGAATCTGCCCATGAGATGCGATATTCAAGGGTTCATGAGAGGAATTTTAAAAAGGTAACTACTTTTTCTGCTTTAACTTTAGGATCTTTCAGACTTAAATGAAAAGGGGGGTTGTTTTCCCACAATCTGGAATGTCTTATTCAAATAAAATGGCTCTATAGTGTTTATTTTCCTACAGAAAGCATGTGTTTGCTGGATTTTGCTGTTTTTGGACCTGACTTTGAGAATGTATGCAATCTAAGCAGGTCTATTATAAGTTAAACATGAAATCAGCATTTATGTTGCGTAACTTAATGCATAAAACGTTTTAAATCGGCACCAAACTACTGCATACACCTTTGATAAATTCATGTCAATGTCAAAATTGCCTTCATGAAAATAGTGGAGTTTCTCCATGCCGAAAAACAATATTTGAACAAGAGGTCAACCATAGTTCTGTCCTCTTCAACAGTTTAATAGTCTTTAAATTGTTTTCCCTTGTCTTTGCATATTATGATTTGGATCCTAAATACCTCAAGAAACGAATCAGAAGCCAAAGAAAACTTCTCTGTGCTAGATTTAAAACATCTTGTCTGAGAAAAATCATTCCAGAGAGACTATTCTGTCTTTACAGGCTTTTTCCAATGTTGGTAAAGGTTTTCATGATCTATCATTAAAATAGGTGCTGATTACAGACATAATTGTGATGTTAATATTTATAAAAAAAAAAAAAAAAAAAAAAAAGAGAGGGGATATTCTCTTGCTTTTCCCCTTTTTAGAAACTAAATTGTTGCTAAATAAAATTTTAATGAAATGCTACCACATTGCTGGTTTTCTTATTGTCGTCATCTTTAAACATTAAAATTTCTTTTTGGGGATGTTATGTGTTGTTTTCCTGCTCAATGAAGTCAGTCTTGAGAACGGAGAGAACAGTGTGTGCTCAGCCAGCATGCTTACATAAATATACTTCTCTTCTGCTTTGGTTCAGTTCAATTATTTATAATACAAATTTGAGTATGTTTGACTCTTAAAAAGATTCAAACATTTTCTTCTTTTCTACTAAAAAAAGACTCTTCAGTGATCTTTTGAAATGAAAGACTTTGACATAGCTGTAAGATAAAAGCTTCTTCCATAGTCCAGAAGAATCATATATTCAAAATAAGCTGCAAAAACTGTTTGTGTTGGAGTCTTAAAAGTACAGTAGAAATACAATGACCCATTAATCCAATGCATGAAGTCAAGAGAGGGGTAGAAAATGGTCATAAAAACATTATAAGTGGACCTCAAATAATATAATAATGAACTGATAACAATGTATGTCATGACCCTTTAAGCCTATTGTCCTGACGAAAAAAAGCTTAAATTTCAATGCAAAGAAACTTCTTAGGATAAAAAGGCTCTTAAGGAACATATAAATTGAACTATTAATGTTGCTTAAGAACAATTATATTATTTTATAGTGTACCTTCATATATCTATGCAATACATTAGTAGAAATGTTCTTTTAGTTTTAAACAAAACAACTACAATTTGAAAAATTATTACAATTTAAGCAAATTATTATTAAGATATTTTATGGTATAAGGTATTTAGGTTTAAGATAAAACATAAACCAAACTACTAGACAATTAATTGATAAATGGAATATAGATTAATATGTATTTTAGACATAAACCTTATAACACTTTACAATAAGGTTCCATTTGTTAACGTCTTAGGTTACGTAAGTAACCATGGTTCCCTGAGAACAGGGAACGAGACTCTGTTCGAAAACGCAATAGGGGAACATCATCACGTGAATCAGTGTCTGAATGCAACTATCAAGTCTCACCAATCCTATTGGCCGGCGACAGCCTATGATGTCATAATAGACGCGACCCGGAAGTATAAAGGAGCGCCTAGAGAAGCAGTCAGTACCTTATCGTCTGAAGGGACTGTTCAGCAGGCAGCCCCGATGCATGGCTAGGAAACGCGGAGTCTCGTTCCCTGTTCTCAGGGAACCATGGTTACATATGTAACCTGAGACGTTCCCTTTCGAAAGGGAACTCAACTCTCCGTTTGAAAATGCAACAGGGAACGATATACCCACGCCGCCATGCTTGAGGGGAGTGCATGCCACAAATGGCTAGACAAACGTCAGAACTAGCAGCTTCAACTAAAGTGCCACCCTCCCTACGGGTCATACATAGGCTGTCAGTGACAGCACTCCCTATGGCCAACGGCCCAAGCTATAAGCCTCAAAGAGGCCTTCCACAGAAGGCCTACCAAGGCCGCTCAAAGGCTTCTGGGACCAAACTTCTTTCCCGCAGGAATGTGGCCAGGGGGCCCGAAGGAACCGTAGCCAGTCACTTGTCAGGGAAACAAAGTAACCCTGTATGCCACCAGAGAGGCCGACCTGGTTAGTTAAAGCACCTAGTCTTGGCCAACAACCTGTCTGATCACAGAGTCTCAAAATCCCATTCTTCAGAGAAGAAGTGACTGCAATAGGGCAGTAACTAACTCAAACCAGAGCTTAGAGACGGGCATCCTGGAGAACAGCATTTTACCCTTTTACCCTCAAATGAGGGGAGTAACACTCTGCTCAATCCTAGGATCTATTCTGTGCTTGATTATTTGCACTGAGGAGGCTGTGCACTCTAAAGGAACCCAACACAGGGGAGTACATTTACTAGCCTAGGGGCTGATCTTCAATAGGGAGGCCTCAGAGAGGCCTTCAACCATTGACCAGCTTAGGGAACTAAGTACTATTACAGGACAACCCTCAATGAGGGGAGTACAGAGCTCAACCTAACAGTTAACCGTACTGTAGGCACAAATCATGGAGGCCCAGAAAAAGGGCCTGCAACATGACACAAATTCTACAAAAAAGGTAGAAATACATCACAGCAGCCTTGCAAAAGGCTAACATGTGAACTACATGCTAAATCTGCTAGAGAACAACCAGAAGTGAGGGAAAGCTTCAAGGGTGGCCAATAAAGGCCACACACCTAGAACAGCTCACTTGCTGATAAGCAAGATCTCGTTAAACATGGAACTCGTTAAAATGAACGAGTCAAACAGCAGATACAACTGTAGATTGCCCACATAACCGTCAACCTTAACACAATCCGACAAGCAGTGTACTCAGTAAAAACACTTTTTACTCTTTAAGCAAGAGGAGTACAAACATACGCCATCACACTCTGCAGGAGGCCCAAAGAAGGGCCTACAACTTCCAGAAAGACACGTAGCGTCAGCTTGTGACAGTGTTCCAAGCTCTAAGGAGCTAAACATGATAACCAAACCCTCCGGTGAGGTTAAAAATTTAACTCAACCTAAGCCACCATTCCACCAGGCAATGAACTCAGTAAAACCCCTATTACTTATACCATCATGTTCTTGAAGGAGGCCCAAAGGAGACATGTGGCGTCAGCCAGTGGTGGAATACCAACATACCACCCTGTAATGTACTCAGTAAAAGACCTTTTACTCTTAAAGCAAGAGGAGTACAAACCTACGCCATCATGCTCTTAAAGAAGGCCCAAACGGGGCCTACGACTCGGAAAGACACCTGCCGTCAGCTAGTGACAGTAACTTTTCCTAAGCTCTAAGGGAGCCAACATAGAACCAAACTTATGTAGTGAGGTTAACTACTTAGCTCAACCTGAACTTGATTCTATTTAACACATTCCAACAGGCAATGTACTCAGTGAAGCACTAAAAACACTCTTAGCAAGAGGAGTACAATTATGCCGACATGCTCTAAAAGAGGTCCAAACAGGACCTATCACTCCAGAAAACACGGGTGCCAGCCAGTGGCAGTGTCAAACAAACCAAATATACCACCAAGCAATGTACTCAGTAAAATAATTTTTACTCTTAAAGCAAGAGGAGTACAAACCTACACCATCATGCTCTTGAAGGAGGCCCAAATGGGGCCTGCGCCTCAGAAAGACACGTGGCGTCAGCTAGTGGCAGTTTCCAAGCTCTAAGGGAGCTATAATTAGAACCAAACTATCAGTGAGGTTAACTATTAAGCTGAACCAGAACCTGATTCTTATCCAACACATTCCAACAGGCAATGTACCCCCCAAAAAACAAGCAAGAGTAGTACAACTACACCAATGTGCTCTGACAGAGGCCCAAACAGAGGTGTCAGCCAGTGGCAGTGTCTAAGGGAGCGAAATCTGAGACCACACTACCAAGTGAGGTTCCCTAGCTTAACTCAACCTGAGCTTAAATCTACACATTCCAACAGGCAATGCTTTTTGACAAAGTAAAATGCTACCATGCTCTGAAGGAGGCCACAAAAATGGCCTACTACCTCAAAAATCAGGGGCATAAACCTGTGACAGTGCCAGTATACTAAGTGAGCAAAAACTCTTAACTAAACATCTACCAACAAAACTTGTAATACAACAAGCTATTGTGCTTTGAAGGAGGCGCAAACAAAGCCAACTACTTCAAACAACACAATCATCAATTGTGGCAGTGTTCAAACCCTAAAGGGAGTCATATAAGAACCAAACAAAATAGTGAGGTTCAAAACAAAACTCATCCTGAGTTATGCATTCCAACAGCCCATATACTGGGCCTACCACCTGAGACAACCGCACCAGGGAGACTAACAATAGTCTGCTACCTTAGCAGCTATCTATCCTGCACCTGCACCAAAGAGGAAACGGGCCTCGGCCTGACAACTCTAATAAGAGGAGACCAGAACTAGGAAACTACACTCTACTGACAGGGGTAGTAATAAAAGGTATATCACAGCATATCACCTAAACCCTAGTTCTATCCTAGGTCAGCTATAGCTGTGGGCCTATAAGGCCACACATAAGCATAGATCTGCCTGGGGCTAAAACTCAACCTCAAAATTCTCAATAGAGAGGAGAAAACTCTGAAATACACTCTAAAAACAAGAGCTCAGAGGAGCGAAACTCAACTCAAGTCAAACAATGTCAGGCGGCCCGAAGGCCGACGCTTAACATAGATCTAACTGAAGTAAAGAGTGCCAATCTCTAATACCAACTCTAGCTATGACCAGAGGAGAAAGCTACTCTACCATATGGTGGCTGAAAAAAGGTGGCCAAAAGCCAACACAAAGAAAACCAACCTAATGGGAACTTCAGGCCCTAAATTCCCTCCTAATTCCTTTACGCTCCCAGGAAAGGCTATACAGGAAAACTATGGTCAAAATATTAAAATAAATATAGACCAAGCTTAAACCTGCGGCTCGAAGAACAGAGACATAACATCATGGGCCCAGCCCTCAGTCTGATCGAAGAAGCACCTGGGTAAAAAATATTACTCAGGAGGTGGAAGAAGAAAGGACGCAGACACAGCTGCCGTCCGGAACTGACTTCCTCCCTTAAATCTTTCTTCCTCCTCCTGTCGGTCTGGGCCCAGAATCGGATCAGAACAGAAAGCAGGTTAAAAACGCTGCCGCTGATCCAGATCCTTCAGCAGATCAGACTGGTAATGCCTGTAACACTGCCATCATGTGTGGCATCACTGCCATCATTCAAGCCCTTTTCACCTAAAAGAGCTTAAAAGGCAGGACCAGAGCTGTAATGCCCGTGCCCGCCCAGTGACGAGATAGTTAACAAACTATCAAACTGGCTCATTCCCTTAACATCAACGAAATCAGCTTGCTGATGTAGGTGAACATGAGCCGAATATGGGTTCTTCCGTGCCCTCTCGATCGCCTCATGTGGATCAGGAAGGAATGGAAGGCTACGAAGGCTGTTTAGATTATGGTCGGAAAGGAATTGTACGTCGAGCCGTCCGCGTGCAATCCCTTTCTTAACGCACACACACGGCAGCTGCAGCCTGCCAGAGGCGCGCTCCACAATCTAAACAGCTCCGTATACACGGGGCAGGGAGGCTTAGAAGTTTAAAAAAGGCTTGCCTTCCTTATTTCTAACAGCTACCCCTGCTCTATTGGGCTAAAAACCAGAAGAGCACTCACTGCCAAATCAGAAAATGACAAAGAAAGAACATTAGAAACAGGTAGAAATACCTGTCTTAAACTCCCCCGCAAGCCCCATCTGTGAACCCCATGATTTCAGTCGCCGCCCTGCCTTAGCACAGGCGGGACCAGAACCACCGGCACAGATGTCGGCCGCTCTTCGCTCGAGAAGACAGCCAAATGAAAGTGGGGCGTCCTAAAAAACAGATGCTCACAGTCTGCACAAACAGTGCCCTCAAGCACTGTCCGTGCATGCTCCTACCCAGACAGAAACGCACAGATTGTGTGTCATCAGGTGTCAAAACCTGGGACACAGATCCACACACTTACTGAAAAGTTTGTTAGTACATAGTAAAAATCACTTACCAGATTTGAAGACTCACAATCAAACAACACAGTCCCTGAAGACGATAAGAAACTGACTGCTTCTCTAGGCGCTCCTTTATACTTCCGGGTCACGTCTATTATGACGTCATAGGCTGTCGCTGGCCAATAGGATTGGTGAGATTTGATAGTTGCATTCAGACACCGGTTCACGTGATGATGTTCCCCTATTGCGTTTTCGAAAGCAGAGTTGAGTTCCCTTTTGAAAGGGAACATTAGTTAACATTGACGGTGAAATACTTCTAAAGCATCGACCAAGCTTAATGTTAATTTCATTATTTACTGATACATTATTAAAATCAGTTGTATCTGTTAATATTATTTAATGTTTCTAATCTAACATGAACTAGCAATAAACAGTTTTATTTTTTATAATTAACGTTAACAAACATTAATACAAACTGTAAAATTCAAATACAAATTTATTGCTCATTGTTAGTTGATGTAAGTTAATGCATTAAGTGGTTTCTTCCTGTGCATTCTTTGTGTAGTCTTGCTAGTATGTTACCCTTGTTTGAGCTCCTGTCTTCTTGTCCTGGATCCTGTGTTCTTGTCTTCGGCCTGGTTGTTTGTAATTTACCCTGTTTGGATTATCAAATATCAATTGAGGAATATGTGCAGCGGTTTTGTGAGTTGTCATTCCAGATACCATTTGATGAATTTGCAATTAAGGACATTTTTCGCTATGGGCTGAACGAACCCATTAAATATATGACTATGCACTGTTGTTGAGTGGATCCTTCTTCACAGTTGGGGAGGTTGAGGAGCTTCGGTGGCCTTAGAGCTTGGCCCACCATGGTTTCCAGCCGGTCCAGTTCTAATGGTCGCTAGTCCTGTGCTTTCAGCGCCTTCCAGTCCTGTGGTTCTCCAGCCGTCATGGTCACCATGACAGAGTCTCAGCCTCCAGCTGGAGTGCCCATGAGCTCCTCCAGAGGACACTCCTTTTGTCTTTGTTACTATTAAGGACTACATTTCCCATGATCCTTTGCCTGGACTCATTATGGCCTCATTCAGTACACCTCTGTATTGTTACAGTACCTTGTTTGCTCTGGTTTAAGTGTTGTCTTCCTGTGTATTCTTTGTGTAGTCTTGCTAGTATGTTACCACTGTTGTCTGAGCTCCTGTCTTCATGTCTTGGATCCTGTCTTCTTGTCTTTGGCCTGGTTGTTTGTATTTTACCCTGTTTGGACATCAGTGCGTTTGGACATTTGCCTACTTTTGACTACTTTTTGGATTACCCTTAATAAAACTGCATTTGGATCTTCAGCCAAGTCTCAGAGCAGTGTTCGTAACAAACTAACCACATCAATATGTGGCAGGCAATATATGGAGTGGAACCTTTTTTTTATTTTAAGGCTTTAGTATTTAAAGTTTGATTTGCTTTTTATTTTCACTTTTTACTGCATTTCAATTCGTAAGGTCAAGGAAAAGGAAGTTTTTAATTTCACCCTCTTGATGATAAAGGAATAACAGAATGTTTTATTGAGGTGCTTATGAGTGTATGTATGCTGTATGATTTATTTTGTTGACATGTAAGTGGTCCCTGGGTCTCACCAGCCAACAGAAACAATTCAACAGCCAATAATGATCTACTCATCATATGCTGACAGACCCTTCTCTAGAGGACAGATGACTGCACTGCATCTCTCTCTCTCTCTCTATCTCTCTCTCTCTCTCTTTGGTTTATTTATTTATTCCCTCTATCAATGCCATCTAAAAAGGTAACACTGTCTAATGTTCCTCCATTTAACAGTGACGAGTTATTAATTCGGTCCCTTTCCCGTCATGGCAAGTGGTTTCTCCAATTTAAAAAATCCCAATTGGAAGTGATTCTCCATTGCTAAAACATGTTGTTTCGTTTAGATGCTTTGCCTATATGATCGTAAAAGACGACGCTGAACTGGATCTTACGTTTAAATTCCATATAGATGATTTTGACTATGTTGTATTTGCAACAACTGGAAAAATGAAGTGTTTTGGTTGCCGTAAAGTGGGACATTTAGTCCGTGATTGTTTTGAAAAAAAGAAAAGAAACACCAGTAACTGAGCAACATTTGAATGCTGCAACTGATTTACCCACGACCAATCAAACCTTAGTAGTCCGTGCGGAGCCGGACGCGACCGCAGTGGAACATGCCACAGAGGATCGGACTGAGATTGAGCAGATTGTAGAGGGGCGCGCTGAACCTGAGCTGGTTGCGGCCGAGCTGCAAGGGGTTATTCAGGCCCAATCTGAGATAATCGAAACTGAGACGTTTAACAAAATGACAGATGATGTTAGGCCCGTGGGTTCTGTTGAAGTATGTGAGAATTATGGCATTTACGTGGATGCAGAACAGACTATGTTTAAAGTACCTTTAAAATGAAAGAAGAGTGATAATACTTGTGATTTGAGACATGCAAAGAAAATAGATATAGCTGAATGTGAAGACCAGGGTGAGTCAGAGAATGACAGTGAATGAGATTCTAGCGTCTCTCTTTCACAGAATGAATGTGTGAGTCGCAGTTGTGAAGTGGATAATATTAAACTATTCTTAAATCAACAACAAACAGAAGAAGGGTACGAGTAAAATAATATTTTCCTGACATTAAGCAATTTATTGAAAAGATAAAGGGTTTGGTGGCTGAAGGCTTCTTTACCAATAAGGAAGTATATTGGTTAAAGAAATTGGGGAGAAAACTCAATGCTGAAATAAGCAATGATGGTGGTGAAAGGAGTTAATTTGATAATATTCGGTGGCTTGCTTTTACTGTTTTTATTTATTTATTTTTTTTTATCTCATCTCTTATGGGTGAGGTGAGTTTTACTTCAGTGAATGTGAATGGAGCTAGAAATGTAAGAAAAAGAGCTATATGAATTGTTTAAGCAGAAAAAACTGAGTTTTTCTTCAAGAAACTCAGTGATTTAAAGAATGCTGCAGATTGGTTAAGGGAATGGGACGGTATCTCTATTTTAAGTCACAATACTGCTGTTAGTGGAGGTGTTGCCATCTTATTTTTGAAAAGCTTTAAACCAGTTTCGTATGAAAGGTTAAAGCTCTTTTTGAAAATCGTGTTTTGGTTTTTATTTGTATGTATGTTCCTACCTCAGGGGTTGAAAGAATGTTGTTTTTACTGTAAGTACCCCCAATTCAACTTTACAGAATTGTAATAGTGAAGAGTTTCTGTTTCTGGGGGGTGATTTTAATTGTACTGACCAAAACCTTGATCGGAATCACATTGAACCCCATGAACCCTCCCGTAAGATACTTATACAAGTCATTAAAACACATGAGCTGTGTGACATAGGGAGACATTTTAATGGTAATCTAAGACAATATACTTGGTTTCATACTCGTGACAATGCTCTATCTTTGGCTAGGTTTTACAGTTTTAAACATCATTGTGGTATTTTTAGCAAGTGTTTTATTGTCGCTGTTAGTTTTTCTGATCATAGTATGGTGTGCTGTTCTTTTATTTTAAATTCAGTCAAACCAAGTACTGCTTACTGGCATTTCAATAGTACTCTGCTTAATGATAAAAATGTTAAGGAAACTTTTAAGTATTTTTGGGAAACTTTCAGAGCTACAAAGAACTCTTTTCAAACTTTAAGACAGTGGTGGGATTTTGGCAAGGTGCAAATTAAACAATTCTGTCAACAGTACACTTGAAACATCACTGCACAGTGATTTTCTTTAATTTGGAAATAAAGAATGGTCAGAAACGATTTATTCACGGGCTGCGTTCCGAATCCGGCACATTATTATCTGACATTAGAAAGAGAGCAGTTTGTTTCTATGAAAAGCTGTACAGATGTGAATGTGTTGCAGAGCCTGACATTGAAAATGTCTTTTTTGGAAACTTGACACAGGTTTCTGACGAAGCCAGGCTTTGAGCCTGGATGAGTTATACAAGGCCCTTCAGGGCATGGAGGCTGGGAAGGCTCCTGGCATCGATGGTCTTCCAGTAGACTTTTATAAGTCTTTCTGGACAGTGTTGGGGGAGGATTTGCTCATGATGCTCAGTGAAAGCTTGGCTGAAGGGCGGCTACCATTGAGCTGCCGTAGAGCTGTTCTTACACTCCTCCCGAAAAAAGGAGACCTGATGGATATCAAGAATTGGTGCCCTGTGTCACTTCTCTGCACGGACTACAAACTGCTCTCTAAAACATTGGCAAACAGACTAGCAGAAGTAATGGAGCAAGTTATTCATCCAGACCAGAGCTATTGCATACCTGGTAGGTCCATTTTCGATAATATTTCTTTAGTGCGGGATATCCTGGATGTCTCCAAGTTGTTTAATTTAGATTGTGCCTTGATCTTTTTAGATCAAGAAAAAGCATTTGATCGAGTTGAACACAATTACCTGTGGAAAACTTTAGCAGCTTTTGGTTTTTGCCAAGATTTTGTAGAAATGATTAAGATGCTGTATACTGATGTTGAGAGTGTGCTGAAAGTGAACGGTGACTTATGCACTTCTTTTAAGGCAGGTAGAGGTGTTAGGCAAGGATGTTCGTTGTCAGGAATGCTTTATGCATTAGTCATAGAACCGTTGTTGCAACAGATAAGAGTTCTTTTGAATGGTTTAAATATACCTGGTTTTAACTGTAATGTTCATTGGTCAGCTTATGCTGATGATGTAGTTGTAATGGTTAACAGTCAAAAAGACATGGACATTTAAAAAAAAAAAATTACTTGAAGATTTTAATGTTCTATCTTCTGCTAAGGTAAATTGGAACAAAAGTGAAGCCTTAATGTGTGGAAAGGGGATGGGAGAGAAGCTAAGTCTTCCTGACTGGTTGCTTTGGTGTAAAGGGGGTTTTAAATATTTGGCGGTTTATTTAGGAGATGAGGTTACTTACTCATTTAAATCCTGAGGTAAGCTCTGAATGTACTTTTTGTTTTAATAGAGAAACCGTTTTTTATTCTTCTATGGAGTGTTCTAGACTAAAGCCCTTATTTACTGTATTAGAAAATCTTTTTGATTGTTTTAATGAAATATTTTCCATGGAAACTTTTATTTTGTGCAGAAAAGACGTGTTACTTGTCAGTTACTGAATTTTATTTTGGGTCAAGCTAAGCTAGCTATTTACTCAAGTAGAAAAACTGAATTTAACAGAAGCCTGGACAAAATGTTACTGTGAATGATTTTAATATCTGCAAGTCTATGGATGATATGTCTTTTGAACTAAAATGGTGTAGCAAAGGAGCATTGTACTCAGTGTTTGAAGAGGAATTGTTTTTTGCACATTTCCTGTAATTTTCACTTTTCTATGAGATGATTTATATTTTGTAAACTGTTTTGGTGAATTTGTAATAAAGAACATTTTAATTCAATTTTCTCAAACACACATATTGAGTTGTTTCCATGTTTAATAGGGACACAATGATTTTTATTCTTATTCTGTACAAACTGTATATTATATCCCCTAAACCTACCCATCAAAGAAAACTTTCATATGATTTATAAAAAATTTTCCTCATGGGGACCAAAAATTACTGGTATTACTATCTTTGTTAGGACATTTGGTCCCCACAATGTAGGGAATAGGACCACACACCCATCTAATTAGAGGTGTCTAACTGACTAATAAATACAGGAATGAAAGTGGTGTATATGAGAAAGACAGACTTTATTGATCCCAAAGGAGAAATTCAGATGCAAAATGACCAAAAAAATCCATAAAAAAAAAAATTATATCTATCTATCTATCTATCTATATTTTATATCCTTAACAGGAAATTTATTCAGACTGGACATTACTGGCCAATCAGAGCAATAATGTCATATTTCAAACTATACTCACAGATTCACAAAGCTGAATTATATGCATTCTGTCACGGCTGGTGGTGTAGTATTTAATGCACGGCAAAGGAGATATCTTCAAATAACATTTAATGGAATGGCGGATCGGGCAGTTCGGGGGACCATGGCAGATCAGGACATTCGGGGCGCCATGGCGGTGTGGCCTCCGTGGCCTCAGCCCGGACCCCAGGCTCGGCCACCATAGCCACGGAGCGGAGTCTGGAGCAGACTCGGTGACTGGAGCCATTACTGGACTCTGGTCAGGGGCAGGAGCCGTTGTGTGGGTGGCCCAAACACACAATTGCTAGTGTCATTAGGGGCACTGCAATGCTCTCTGGTAGAGGAGCATGCACTGGGCTGAGTTCAAGGACTGGAGCTGACTCAGGGACTGGAGAAGACACTGAAGTGGATTCAGGGGCTGGAGAAGACACTGGAGCGCATTCAGGGGCTGGTAAATGTTCTGACCTGAAGTCAGTTAGCCATTGGTTCTCCACAGATTCTGGTGAGGGCTCAGGAGCGGCAGCGGCAATCTTGCGACGAGGCTCTGGGATGGTGGCCATCTTTATCACTGGACTGAGGACTTGGGGAAGTATAGGAGGACAAAAATGGATGGATCAGTTGGAGGTGTTTGTGGAGGGAACTGGCTTAGGGTGGGCAGCTGATGCAGTGTCGTCGATGGGGCTGGATGAGGCAGATACCCTTCTTTAACTTCCTCAACTTCAAAATTTTAACCACTTAAATAGAGAATAAGATTAATAGATTTGACTAGGGAGAAATAACAAGCAGGTTCGTTATACCAAATGGTATCCCTATCGAGTCCCATAGGGAAACACACATTGAGAGAAGTGTCAGGCCAGCTCACCCGATGGGAGAGCTCGAGAAACTCCTCCACATACCTCTCCAAAGGATGACCACTCTGCCTCAATCCACACAGGTGGTCCTGAGCCAAGATCATCCTTTTTTCTTTAAGGTCTAGTCTTCTTTCTGTCTTTTAGGCCCTGTATTCTATCACTGCTGGTGGGGTAGTATTCAATGCACGACAACTACGAACAACTAAGAACAAAGGAGAACATGTAACAAACAGAACATGGTGCAAAAACAGACATGCATGTGACACATTCACAACCCTCTGTATGTTAATTTGTTTACCGTAATCTGACTTCATTTCAATATGGCGAAATACATTAAGGGGGCGGCCCACAATACATAATTAATACACTTTTTATAGTAAACTATTATGAGTACAGTTTACATCACATGTGAGTGTACACCATTCAGTCTTCACAAAAACTATTTCTTAATGTGTGAAACTTTTTAAATTAGCACTAAACTACTGAATGCACCTGTATGCAATGTAAAATCCGCAAATGAAAAAACAAAAAACAAAAAATAAAACGAACATAAAAAAACAACTAAAACCTTAATGACAAATTCTCATAAATTTTCTAAGATGGTGTCAATAGAATCTCATACAACACAAGTTGCTGACATGGAAGCAGACAAAGACGATGGTGTAGAGGATCCAGGTGCAGTTTATTACAAAGTTGATAATCTAAAAATGTGAAATCAGAATAAACTACAAACTTGAGCTTTACATGAAACAAAAACTTAAACATGAACTAAGAACTTGACTGAAAACAATAACCTGACACGTGGAAACAGCAATACATACTTCAATATAGGAAAACAAGGCAAACATGAGGACTTAAATAACCTACATGATTCAGGGGAACACATGAGTATGACAAACAGAACAGAACTCATAACCATGACAAGACAATAGTGTTCAAGTTCAAGTTCAACTATACCAGGCTTCCACCATTAAGCGCGATCTGCCGGTTGCAAATGGGGAGGAGTTGAAAATGTAGACTTGAAGTCAGACAGATTCTGCTTCCCATAGTGAGGCTCGTGCAGTGTTAGTGTACTTTATCACAGATGAAGTGGATTATGCAATATTTGTCAAATAGACAGACATTTCAGACATTCTCATGTAGCAACAGTAACACTTCTCATTCAATACTTCAATGTACTGCTTCATACAGTATCTGTATGTACAAAAATAAAGTTCAACCATTATGTAAATATGAATACAGTAGGGTCTGTATTTTTAGTTTTATTTTGGTAAACATGACACAATATAACATTAAGATTACATGAAAAGAGTTTTTACTGTTATAAAAACATGATTTTGTCAGCATTACTTCTGCACGGCACAATTTTGTCTGTGCGGCACCGCATTACGTTAAACTCACCTAATAAAACAATCAGAACATGAACTAAGGAACCACATGGCAGAAACATATGAAAGGATTTACATTAGGGAAACAGGGAATCACATGACAGGAAACAGGAAACATGACTGACTAAATTTCATAAACATGAAAACATGAACAAAATCTAAACAGACGTGACCGTAATATCAAAAGCTTTGTGAAAAAAATCAAGAGAGTGTTGTTACTTTTAGTTAGTTACTTTCCGACACTGCTAGTGACACTGTTTGGTCCATGAAGAAAGTGTCCTTGTACAATGTCAGTTACTCCTCACTGTGAGAGCCTGCAGCAGTAACGTGGGCAGACGACACACGAGGAGACATTATTCTGTTTGATGGCAACCAAGAGCACTGTAGAGAAATAAACCAGCGTGTGGAGGCTTAATACTGTCTTACAAAGTCATTTCAGGTTTACTTCAATAAAGCTACAAAAATAAAGGATTGTTATACAAGCATATTTATTCCAAAACCTGGTGAACTGCCTACCTATAGACAGTATTTTTAGGTACACTCCTGACATAAACATTTTTGGGTATAGCACATATAGGTAGACAGCTCACTAGGTTTTGCAATACAGCTTGACTACACTCACCAGGTATGAGGAATATAGATTTCGAGTTCTCTTACTGAACCTCACCTTGTTTGCCTCCCACTCACGCGGAACTCACTGGAATCTGTTCAATTTGGCTGTAATGATGAAGATGAGCAGAAATACAATCTTTCTCTCTGTCTGCAGTCTGAGCCCTTGATACACTGTGCTGCATATTGAAGTTCACAGCTGCAATATAATTTATGCTCTGCAGTCCTTGTTTCTTTCCGTCCCTAATTTTTTGCACTTTACACAGAATTTGTTTCTTTCTTTCTTTTAATAAATCTATGTTGGGTTTTATTATGCAGTCTATTGGTCAAGGGCAAATTCTAAAGTGGATTCACATTAAGGGACTGTAAATTTGTTTTGTGCATTGATTAACTTTAATATCTTTAGTAATATGAAACTAAAACATCTTTGATGCACTGAAAAAAAAAAATATATATATATATTTGCTGCTTGTTCAAATTGCTTAATTAAAATGCGCTAAAGCAACACAATTTTGTCCTATATTTAATTTGATTGTGTTCAATCCGCTAAATGTAAAATTGAAGTTCACTTATTCCGTTTGTTTTGGGATCACATGAATGATTTGTGTTGCATTAACTGAAACTGGCCAGGGCTTGTTAGTTCCCAGCATGCTTAGCATTTGGCTAAATCAAGAGAGAAAAAAATTGTTGAAATTAATGTGATATTTTATGTATTTTTGAGCAAGATGAGAAAAGGGAGAGAGTTGACAGTGTGTAATAGTGTTTAATGTTCAGTTATGTTGGAATTATTAGAACAATTTAAGTTACAGTGGGTTACCACTGTGGAGAAGAGTGGTGTCAGACTCAGACGGAGACAGAGAGGTAAGTGTAAGCAGGTGTTTATTTGACACGAACACATGAGACAACAGTAAATGGGATATAACGAGTCGAGATGCAAGCACAGTCACTTAGCTGGAGACTAATGTAGTGTTTCTTTGATAGGTGATCGGTGGGAGAACACGGGATACAGGACACAGGACACAGGAGACGGAGTTGGGACAGCAGGATGACACAGGTAAGTAGCGGGTAAGGAGTCCAGGTATGTAACAACAAGACCAGACAATGAAGTGTGGGGAGTAAGAGTCTTTATAGTGCTCGTGAGATGAGGTGCAGGTGGTCGTGATCAGTACTTGGGGGAGAGTGAAAGAGTGGGCGGAGCGTGGAGATCTGGTGACGACGCGTTGGTGTTGGTGGGTGTTGGCTGGGACTACCTCGACCCCGGGGAGCAGGATGGTTCGGATGGTCAGCGTGGAATTGAGTAAGGAGCGAGGGGTCGAGGATGTCGTGACGGTTTACCCAGGAGCGTTCCTCTGGGCCATAGTCCTCCCAGTCAACGAGGTACTCCAACTGTGGACCCCGTCGTCGAGAGTCGAGGATCGCCCGCACCCGGTAGATGGTCTCCTCTTCTGCAATGTTGGGAGGAGGAGGTACCGCATTGTCACCAGGATCTGTGGAAGAAGGAGATAAGGGTTCAGTGTGGGGCTTGAGTAGGGATCCATGAAATGAAGGTGATATACGGTACTGTGGTGGAAGGTTGAGTCGGTAGGTGACTTCGTTGAGCTGCCTCTGTATGGTAAACACACCTATGTACTGGGGACTCAGCTTACGGCAGGGCAGTCGGAGACGGATGTCCCGCGTCGAGAGCCACACCTTCTGACCCGGCTGGTACTGGGGAGTAGGGCCTCTTCTGGTGTCCACATGTCTCTTATGTCTCCGAACTGCCTGCTGGAGATGGACATGGGCTGAGTCCCACACTCTCTCGCTTTGCTGGAATCAGTGGTTGACAGCTGGAACCTCTGAGGGCTCACCCAACCAGGGGAAGAGAGGAGGTTGGTAGCCCAGGACACACTGGAACGGGGTGAGCCCTGTGGTGGTTTGCTGGAGGGAATTCTGGGCGTATTCGGCCCAGGGCAGGAACTGGCTCCAGCTGTCCTGGTTCCGGTGGCTCAGTCTGGCCATTGGTCTGGGGATGGTATCCGGAGGACAGGCTGACGGACACTCCTAGGAGCTTGAAAAAGGCTTGCCAGACTCTGGATATGAACTGTGGTCCCCGGTCTGTAACGATATCTTCTGGAATGCTGAAATGACGGAAAACATTGTTGAATAGAGCTTCGGCAGCTTCCAGAGCTGTGGGAAGACCCTTGAGGGGTACGAGCTTGCAGGCTTTAGAGAATTGGTCTACGATGACTAAAACACAGGTGAAGTTGTTCGATGGTGGGAGGTCAGTCATGAAATCGATGCCCAGATGAGTCTACGGTCGGCGAGGTATGGGTAGTGGAAGCAGCTTGCCTTCTGGTAGCCTCCTAGGAGTGTCAGCAACGGCACAGACTGAGCATCCCTTGATGTGTCGGGAGACATCCTGGGTCATGGATGGCCACTAGTAGTGTTACTGCAAAAGCGAGAGGGTACGAGAACTACCTGGGTGTCCAGAGCCCGGAGAGGAGTGAGCTAAGTCCATGAAGGGCCGACGGTGGACCAGTGGAACATAGAGGAGCCCCTCAGGACCTCCCACATGGAGCGGGTACAGAAGCCTTAGCTTGGGTTATTTGTTGGTTGATGGCCCACTGGACCACTGACAATCATGGCTGGAGGGAGGATCGGTTCAGGGTCAGAACTTTCTGGCTCGGGATGATATAGTCGAGATAAGGCGTCCGCTTTGCAGTTTTTCATTCCAGGACGGTAGGAAACCGTAAAATTGAACCTTGTGAAGAAGAGAGCCCAGCGAGCCTGACGAGGTTTCAGTCTTTTTGCTTCTCAGAGATATTCCAGATTCTGGTGGTCGGTGATGACGTCAAACAAATGGTTGGCTCCCTCCAGCCAGTGTGTCCATTCCTCCAAAGCTAACTTGATGGTGAGTAATTCTCTGTTCCCGATGTCATAATTTTGCTCTGCCGGGATAGCTTCTTGGAGAAGAAGGCACATGGATGGAGTCGTGGGGGATCACCCTGCCACTGTGATAACACCGTAGATGAGGATATCATCGATGAAGATGATCACGAACCATTGGAGGTACTCCCGGAACACCTCATTCATGTACTTCTGGAACATGGAGGGAGAGTTGGACAGGCCATACGGTATTACCAGATGGTGTTATGAAGGCAGTCTTCCACTCATCCCCTCGGCGAATACGAATGAGGTTGTACGCACTCTCCGCAGGTCCAGCTTGGAGAAGATGCGAGCACCACGTAGCTGTTCCAGAGCCGTCGGGACCAGAGGAAGGGGATAACTGAACTTCACTGTTTGAGAGTTGAGATGGCGGTAGTCGATGCACAGCCTCAAGCCTCCATCCTTCTTGGCCACAAAGAAGAAGCTTGAAGCGGCAGGGGATGTACAAGGTCGAATAAACCATTGTTTAAGGACTTCCTGGACGTACTCCTCCATGGCCTTCTGTTCCGGGATGGACAATGGGTAAACTCTACCCTTGGGTAGAGTAGCCCCAGGTAGAAGGTCAATGGTGCAGTCCCATGGCTGGTGAGGTGGTAGTTGTGTTGCCAACTGCTTGCTAAACACATCCTGGAACGCCCGGTATTCAGGAGGGATCTCAATTTTCAAATTCATCTCAGGACTCTCGATGGACGTGGAGAGGACAGGGAGAACTTCAGAGTCGGAAGAAAAAGAAGAAGGTCGCAGCTTCGTAGGAGGTTTCTTGATAGAAGATAAGCAGTTTCCTGTATTCCATTGGACATGTGGTTGATGTTGGTTGAGCCACGGGCGTCCCAGGATGTCTGCGGTGGATCCTTCCAGCACCATGAACGTTATATCCTCCGAGTGTAGGCAGCCGATGCGGAGCGTCGGTGTGGGGGAGAAGTGCCTGATGCGACCACGCCCCAGCGGCTTTCCTTGGATGGTCTGTATGCGGAGATCCTGTTGACATTGTTTACAACGTACATTCAGTTTTTGGTTAATCTGGTTGCTAATGAAGTTCCCTGCTGAACCGGAATCGACGAGGGCTTGCGCTGAAACAGGCATGAGAATTTAGGATGTGGACAGTAGTTCTAGTAAGAGGAGTAGTACGAGCGGGTAACTGGATGGTACCTCACCGCGGGGCATGGTGGTCGGATGGGACAGGCAGTGATGAAGTGGTCCTCTCCCACACAATAAAGACAGAGATGTTGTTGAATTCTTCTCTGATGCTCCACTCGGGTGAGGTGGTAGGAGTCCACCTGCATCTGTTCAGGTGCTGGAAGGGCGACAGATGGTGTGGTGGGCAGAGGATTGGCAGTGGGTGTTAACACTGAGCATGCTGAGAAATGTTGAGCCACTCGAATTGTTTTTTGGATGAGGTCTTCTAATCCCATCGCAGAGAGATCTGCGGTATTCTGCCAGATTACTTCTCTGAAATGACTGAAAAAAATCATTAATGGTGGCTGTGACTGGAGTGTTGGATTCCCAGGGGGTTGAGCCCATTGCAATGCTTGTCTGGAGAGCAGGGAAATGATGAACGCCACCCTCGTACGCTCGGTTGAGAAAAGATGAGCCTGAGCTTCCAGATAGAGGGAACATTGTAGAAGAAACCCACTGCAATCATCCGCTGCACCGGAGAATGCCGTTGGCCAGGCCATGGGACTTACAGAGGCAGCGGTAGAAGCGGTGGGTGCTGGGTGAAGGAGAGCTTGGTGGATGGCGTGCACGAGGTTATCGGTGACGGCAGGTGCAGTGCTTGCAGATGGAGGTTGTAATGAGGATCGTACAGCGTCAACCAAGGTGGCTAACGGATCCGGTGCACGATCCTCGCCCGTGTTCGTGGAGCTCTGCATATGGTCTGGTCTTCTGTAAGACTCAGACGGAGACAGAGAGGTAAGTGTAAGCAGGTGTTTATTTGACAGAGGCACGAACACAGGAGACAACAGTAAACGGGTGAGTCAAGATGCAAGCACGTAGTTACAGTCACTTAGCTGGAGACTGATGTAGTTTTTCCTTGATAGGTGATTGGCGGGAGAACACATAATGCAGGACACAGGAGACAGAGTTGGGACAGCAGGATGACACAGGTAAGTAGCTGGTAAGGAGTCCAGGTATGTAACAACAAGACCAGACAATGAAGTGTGGGGAGTAAGAGTCTTTATAGTGCTCGTGAGATGAGGTGCAGGTGCTCGTGATCAGTACTCGGGGGAGAGTGAAAGAGTGGGCGTGGAGATCTGGTGACGACGTGTTGGTGTTGGTGGGTGTTGGCTGTGTCTCCGTGACAAGTGGAGCATTTGCTTAGGCTGTGGACTAATACAGCTAAGTTCATAACTACTTTGCTGAAGGAGCATTAAATGCTTAGCATTTAAGATACTAACATGTACTATTGCTAGTTAAAAGTTTAT
The DNA here is from genome assembly GCA_037101425.1 of Elopichthys bambusa. Taxonomy (NCBI): domain Eukaryota; kingdom Metazoa; phylum Chordata; class Actinopteri; order Cypriniformes; family Xenocyprididae; genus Elopichthys; species Elopichthys bambusa. The sequence goes on along the minus strand of CM074448.1, from coordinate 14,983,585 downwards.
TAACAAGCTAGTACAGAATAGATGGAACTGAATGCCTGAATCATGTCAGGGAGCCATATAAAATTCACTTTGAGACTACATAATTGGGTCACTTAAAATGAAGTGACATGTACAAATTATGTTTGTTTAACTTAATTGATTCATGTGGGACCGATATACAAATTAAGTCATGTAAAACCAACAAACTTTTTTTCAGTGTATGGTACACAGAAGTGTCATGTGCTCACTGTAAAAAGCAGTAACCTGCAGTTGTAACCACATGTAAATCCTTGTGCATAAGATTTGGTATTTCCTATATATGCACAGTATTACTTTACAAACCCCCCATTTTCCTATATAAAATTGTAATTCTTTAAGATTACCATGTTACATTCTCAGCACTTTTTACAATCCCCAACAGTAACTGAGCATACCTAACATCCAACACACTCTCATGGCAATACGTAACTATTTAAAATTTTTTACAAGTGGTGGCTAATTCGTGAATTTGTATGCTCTCATTTTGTTTTCGTATGATCTGCTTATAACCCACTGACAGTTATTGTTTAATGGCAGACCTTTATACTTGTTTGTGTTCTGTTTTCTCTGTCTTAAACAACAACCAAAACGTTTACAAAACATTCCTACTTCAAACTAAAGCAAAATGAGAGGTGAGATGAGGAAAAGGTGATTTCTCACAGTAACCATGTCTGAAAGTTTTTAAGTCTTGTTCTCTTCCCCTCTTCATTTTATCTGGTGTCTTACCATCACTCTTGCTCAGTTTGAGGTCGGTGGCTGCCGTTCCATCATGGTGGCGATCTGTCCTCAATTGTCTTTGGCCACATGGCCATCATGAGAACTTCCTCTAGCGTAGAGACTAAGTTGAGAGATCAGTGGTCATGTAGAGATCCAGATGGAATCTTTTTTTCCCATATTTTTTGCACATTTTCGGGGAAATTTAAACATGGTAAACATGTTAAAGTCGGCATTAAATGTAAGTTGCAATATAGTCTTTTCTTCCTTAGTGTGGTGTACATCCAAGTGAAATGGCTTTTTGAACAAGAAAAATGTAGGACGGGGACTTGATTTTGTCTTTTTGGAATTGATTGGATGTGGTTAGATGGTTGTGTTTTGCTATTGCTGTGATCTCATGTGAGTGACAGGTGTCCCGCCCTTGCGCCAGCAAACACATCATCAGAGAAGAGATGTCGTCACAAGAGCATTGATTAAAGATTATTAGGGCACATAGTTTATCAAACAAACGATGTGCACAGATAAATCATTTATAAAAAATACTACCAAAAAAAAAGAAGAAGAAAAGAAAAAAAGAAAATTTCTGATTTCATGGTGACTTTAAACTTTCATATGAATATTAAAGTGTTTCCGTGGAGTTCTGTGGGTGCAGATTCTGTGTGGGCCTGGCCATTTATTAGATGTCAAGTAGTTTTGTTACCCTTAAAAATTCAGTTGCTTGAAATGTGAGGAAGCATTTTTGCTCATGTAATGTACTTGAATGTAAAATTCCTGTAGTTTTTTGTATATTTACACTTTGTAATTGACTTTTGTGACACATAAAGATATTTTAGTTTGAGTTTGAGTTGATATATAGAGATATTTGGTTGCATGTTTTAGTAGCAACCCTGTTCTACTGTTACAAACTGTGGTTGCTGCAGCAGGAATGAAGAGAATTGGACTTCTACGAAGGGATATCTTTATTAACCAAAGGAAATCAGAACAGCAAACACTATAGACAACAATATAAAGGGTGTGCTGATGGTGCTGAGGAGCAGGTGCAGGTAATCCGTGATGATGGGGAGAAGACGAGGAAGTGAGTGCAGGTGTGGAAACAAGGAGGATCATGGGAACTGGAGTCCGGGACAGAGGGGAACTGTGACATCTACGTGCTAGTTTGAGGAGTGCTAGCTTTACACCTGCATATTCCAGTACTGTAACATTCAAAGTTAGTATCTCAGAGGCTGCTGGGTAACAACTACTGAATTACAATTTGCTAAAATATATTAATAAGAGGCCTGTGTGAATTTCATCTTTCATCTCAAATTTTAATTCCAGCACTGTAATAATAACAGTAGCACAGTGCTAATTATCTGATACTGTATAATTGCACTATATGTCATTTCTAAAGCCTTATGATATTATAAGCTTTTAACTTTCGTTTTATTAGTTCATCAGTGGTGTTTGCTAATGCAAGTATGACTGTTACACCTGCTGATACTTAGGACTGCACTTATTAAACTCATCTAGCACTGTTTGTGCCATGGACAATAATACCTCAAATGATACAGCTAGCTGAGTAGAAGTGTGCTATCACTTTTCTAAATGATACATTATTTATTGATACATTGGCATCATTATATTATATTAGAGTTATGTTTTATGAAATCAAATGTTTTATGATCTCTCTGCAAGCAATGTCTATTATATAATCAAAAAATAAATAAATAAATTAAACCATTTTAACATTATTAAAATACAAATCAGTGACTGAATTTTTTTTTTTACTATTATTATGTAATACACTTGTTTGTTCATATAGAGTTCACAGTTTGAATGTTCTTGTTTGCTTCAGTTTATTTTCAAGATATGAAGTATATTATCACTTTCTTTGTGGCTGTTAAAGTCACACACAATGATATTCAAACTAAAATGAAACCCTTTTAAGTGTACAATGCAGATAATCAGTACCTAAGATTTTCATTGTCATTGGACACACAGTTTGTAGTTCCAGCCACGATGTTACAGAAATAGAAACCACTCCAAAAATAGAATCCCCTGTCACACATCACATTTCACCGTCACAGCTGGTTAGGCTAAAAAGATACCTTTTATCGTGTGACGTAGCATCTGATTAGGATACAGTGATTTTATCATGTTTAGGGTTATTTTACGTACTTTGTTTTGCATCATGTCAAATAACACCAATTAACTGTAAAGCAGGGTATTAAGTGGCTTATGTCAGAACCTTTCTATAACATTGTAATAGAGATTTAACAGACATCCAGCAGTGATGAAGGACACACAGACAGCTCAGAGTCATTGCAGTCTGGTTAAGGTTATAGTTAGTGATTTGCAGGCAGGTCTTTGTGGTGTGTAATTACTCAATAGGCTCAGTGGATCTTGATCTGCCTCACTGCCTTTAAGGTGACCTCTCCTAAAGCAACACTGACTCTTGGCACATAAAGATGACATCACAGACCTCATCACTTGAGTCCCATGTGTGTCATTAACCTCTCTCCAGATATGCGACTTATTTTTCTAGAGACACAAATGTTATTACAAGAGTGGAATAACATTGAAGTGCAACTGTAGCCTGTGGGTGGAAGTGCACTGAGGCTGCCAGCATTGTTTCCAGGTTTGATAGATCACCATCATTAACACTGATGTAACTGTGCACTGACATTGCAAAGTCATGATTACAGTTGAGTGTAGACATATGCTGGATCTACCTGCACATACAGTATACACTCTTCTCATCTCACCCTCATGTCGTTCCACACCTTCGTTTATCTTCTGAACACAAATTAAGATATTTTTGATGAAATCCTATGGCTCAGTGAGGCCTCCATTGCCAGCAAGATAATAAACAGTTCAATCTTAAAATTATAAAGCGACAAGATTTTTTTTTTATTTTTTTAAGTAGACTTTTGAGTGGTTCAGAGCGCCAAAGACACGCGATTTCAGTAAACGAGGCTTTGTTACATCTTAAGTGTTTCGAAATTTCAATAGTTCATGTGACTTTTGCCGATCCGAACCACTAATTCGAAACAAAAGATTCTTAAAGCTTTGAAGCAGTGTTTTGAAATCGCCCATCACTAGATATTGTTGAAAAGTCGTTTTGTTTTTTGGCACACAAAAAGTATTCTTTTCACTTTATAATATTAAGCTTGAACCACTGTACTCACATGAACTGTTTTAAATATGTTTTTAGTACCTATCTTGTTGGCCTCGCTGAGCCATCTGATTTTATCAAAAAATATTTTAATTTGTGTTCTGAAGATGAACAAAGATCTTACGGGTGTAGAACGACATGAGGGTGAGTAATTAATGACAGAATTTTTGGGTGAACTAACCCTTTAACATCCATGGAAACTTTCCGTCACACAAAAGATTCATTATAGTGGACAAAAGGTTCTTTAGATTAATAAAATGTTCTTCATGCCAAGGACAAAAAGGGTTCTTTTAAGAACTGTTCACTGAACTTATTTAGGGAACCCAAAATGGTCATTTAATGGCATCACTATTGGAACCTGTAATTTGTTGGTGCATTGGCATTCATTTATTCTGATAAAACAAAAAACAAATAATGACTGTATTAGAGTAATTAGTAACAGTAACACTTTACAATAAAGTTATAAAGGGGGGGAGAGAGATCTGTTTGGTTACAAACATTCTTCCAAATATCTTTGTGTACAGCAGAACAAAGAAATGTATACAGGTTTGGAAAAACTTGAGGGTGAGTAAATGTTGACAGAATTTTCATTTTTGGCTGAACTATTCCTTTAATGTGACATCTGTGACCCAGACGCTCCCTAAACCATCCTGTCGCATCTGTTACTAAAGACATCCAGATATGTGCTCCCACCATGCTGAATGCCCAAAAAGCTGTGCAGGAAAAGCAGCCAAGCCTAGAAAGTCTTTAAGGGCCTCATGTTCCAAACTCTATTTTCAGAGTGTTTGTTTTTGGAATTATGACTTACAGTATGTTGTGTTGACTTTTGTTTATGAGTGTTTGTTTGGTTTTTGTCAGATTTTTCTTTGGTCTTTTTTTGGATGTTAGAGCATTCATATGTAGTTGTTTGAATGTGTATATGTGTGTATGTATGCATATGCACCTCGCCCCCTCCCTGCGCAGTTCCGCTGCGTTTCCTGTACACATTGGCAGTGATCTGCAGCAGATTGTTAGTATTATCGTCCACGCAGACCTTCGCCAACAGTAGTGGCATTTATTTTTATCTCAGCTCTCTCTCCTTCTTCTCATTCCAAACCTTTTTTCTGCTTTGTATGCTATTCCGTTTCTTACTGATTGCATCATGCAGCTACAACTTACAGAGCAGGGGGTGAATTTACTGAACAGTTGCGCCAATTTTCTGCATGGTTTTCAGAGCATTACTGGCATCTTATCCACTAACCATCAGCAATCCAGTATAACAAGGCTCTATATATGCTGGTATAATGGTGAGCCATAAGTATTTAAAGGGTTAGTTCACCCCAAAATTAAAATTCTGTTATTAATTACTCACCCTCATGTCGTTCCACACCCCTAAGACTTTTGTTCATCTTCGGAAGCCAAATGAAGATCTTTTTGATGACAGAATGTTGTCAGCTACCAACTATAATGCACAAGAATAAACCTCTTCCGGAAGCTCAAACGTGCTGCGTAACACACGAAAATGAACCTCATTGGTTATGCAGCATGTTTGAGCTTCCGGAAGAGGTTTGTTTTTGTGCGTCACTCACGTTCGCTGATCAATGTTAACATGCCAGTAAAAGCCTAAATTAAATCTGTTCATCATAACAAGCGATCAGTTCTCTTCAGAAAATTTGGACTAAACCACTCGATTCATATGGATTCGTTTTCAGATTTCTTTATGACGTTTTTGAAGCATCAAAGAGGAATTTACTAAAGCAGGCTATGGAAGGACATCTGACAGAATTCTGTCATCAAAAAGATCTTCATTTGTGTTCGGAAGATGAACGAAAGTCTTACGGGTTTGGAACGACATGAGGGTGAGTAATTAAAGACAGAATTTTAAATAATGTTTACCCTATAAATAACCCTAACCCTATAAATAATGTTTTTGTCATTATTTTCAGAATAAACACTGCTAATTTCTGTTTAAAGTAGGTATGTTAAAGACTTTTTTAAAAATGTTTCTGTAGATATCACCTGAGAAACGCATTACAAAAATGATATATCCATCATATATACTGAATTTTTTTTTCATGCTTCTAAATCTGTGCATTCATAAATACGTTTGCATTTTAGATTCCGTCAATACATCCAGACAGGACAGGATATGACTGGATTTGTGAAGTGACTAAAAAATTTGTGCAGGGCTTCAAGTTTGCTTAACCGAAACAGAAAGTTTATGAACATCATACATTGTTCATGAACATAAACAAGTTCACCAAGGTAAATAAACCAATACAAGAGTCCATCATTTAACAGCTGTTGTTCCATTATGCAGGCGTTCACACTTGCAATCCATAGAAATCTGATTTGTGTTTTGAATCAGCAGTATGTTCACTAGCCGTCAGCGCTCTGCTGTTTCCTGACTCATAGGAAATCTCTTGTGGGCAGAAAATTACAGTGTGCCACATTCCTTTGATTAACAGTAGCTGCAGGTTAAGCAGAACCAACTGAGACTTAGCCAGATAGCAGATTTAGCTTTTCTCTTGCTGCTCAATTTGTCATACAGCTTAAAGCCCTTCAAAAAGTCTTCAAACTATATCAAAATGGTGTGATGGTTGATGTACATCTAGACATGTTGAGGTGCTCTCCCAAAAAAGAGAGCTATATGGATGTAAAAGAAGGATGGCGCTATGAAATAGGAGGTGGTGAGGTGTAGTGGTTAAAGCTAAGGTCTGATAACTGGAAGAATGGTAAGTTCGATTCCTGCAATAAGCCATAAACCATTCCCATTGTGCCCTTGAGCAAGGCACTTAATTGTAGGTTGATCCAGGGGGACTGTCTCTGTAAACAGGTCAGATGTTCAGTGGCGACATTGCGTGAAAATCATGCAAAAAATTCTACCAGCCCTGGTTGTGGATCTATTAATTGTAATTAGATTTACTAACAAGTCATCACATTTGGCACTTGTGTTCGTCACTGAACTCATGGTGTGAGTTCATTAGGGATTACACGGAATGAGAATTTCATAATGTGCATTGACCAGTGAGTATAAATTACGGGACGATGCAACCAGAGGATAATGATGATAATCCTTTCAAGACACACTCATTAGTCTTTCGGTCTATCAGCCAGAACCGCAATCACATCTGGGCAGGAAATCATTTCAAGGGAATCCATTAGCTTGTCCTGTGGGATTACTGGGCTTGTCAAGGACCATGTAACCATTTTACTGAGAACTTTTTGTATTAAAATAATACATTTTATGGCCATTGCCAATTACAAGAATGTGCATGTAGGCTACAGGAAAATGTACAGGTACCAACAAAACAAGTCTGCCCTTGAAAGTGAGCATAATAGCCAATTCGCTGCATGTGAGTTTGTAAATGCCATAAATATCCAGTTTCCATGTCTGCTTTAACAAACGTGTGATGAATGCCATTGCTTTTACTGCTGTAATCCAGGGCTAACTCCCCGTCTGTCTCTTTGGCACAATGTAATGTGATGTGTTCGGTTGGTAACGAAAGGTTGGTGATTCAAGCCTTTTTTTTTTTCTATGTCAGGACGCCATGTAACCACTAACACATAAACAGGATGTGTTACTATGGGTAAAATTCAGTATCATCATTAATGGATGGTACAACCCGAATTCCGGAAATGTTGGGACATTTTTTAAATTTGAATAAAATGAAAGCTAAAAGACTTTTAAATCACATGAGCAAATATTTTATTCACAATAGAACATAGATAACATAACAAATGTTTAAACTGAGAAATTTTACAATTTTATTCACAAAATGAGCTTATTTCAAATTTGATGCCTGCTACGGGTCTCAAAATAGGACGGGGACATGTTTACCATGGTGTAGCATCTTCCCTTCATTTCAAAACAGTTTGAAGACATCTGGGCATCGAGGTTATGAGTTTCTGGAGTTTTGGTGTGGGAATTTGGTCCCATTCTTGCCTTATATAGGTTTCCAGCTGCTGAAGAGTTTGTGGTCGTCTTTGACGTATTTTTCATTTAATGATGCGCCAAATGTTCTCTATAGGTGAAAGATCTGGACTGCAGGCAGGCAAATTCAGCACCTGGACTCTTCAACAACAAAGCCATGCTGTTGTAATAGCTGCAGTATGTGGTTTTGCATTGTCCTGCTTAAATATACAGGGCCTTCCCTGAAATAAACATCATCTGGAGGGGAGCAAATGTTGCTCTAAAACCTTTATACACCTTTCAGCATTCATAGTGCCTTCCAAAACATGCAAGCTGCCCATACCATATGCACTTATGCACCCCCATACCATCAGAGATGCTGGCTTTTGAACTGAACGCTGATGACACGCTGGAAGGTCTCCCTTTTCTTTAGCCTGGAGGACACAGTGTCTGTGATTTCCAACAAGAATGTCAGATTTGGACTCGTCTGACCATAGAACACTTTTCCACTTTGAAACAGTCCATTTTAAATGAGCCTTGGCCCACAGGACACGACGGGGCTTCTGGACCATGTTCACATATGGCTTCCTTTTTGCATGATAGAGATTTAGTTGGCATCTGCAGATGGCACGGTGGCTTGTGTGAGTGATGCAGTGTCGTCTGAGAGCCCGAAGACCACAGCCATCCAATAAAGTTCTTCGGCCTTGTCCCTTACGCAAAGAGATTTCTCCAGTTTCTCTGAATGTTTTGAGGATGTTATGCACTGTAGATGATGAGATTTGCGAAGCCTTTGAAATTTGACGTTGAAGAACGTTGTTTTTTAAGTATTCCACAATCTTTTTACGCACTCTTTCACAGATTGGAGAGCCTCTGCCCATCTTTACTTCTGAGAGACTCAGCCTCTCTAAGACATCCCTTTCCTAGCTAATCAAGTTACAGACCTGATATCAGTTAACTTAATTAGTTGCTAGATGTTCTTCCAGCTGAATCTTTTCGAAAATTTCTTGCTTTTTCAGCCATTTGTTGCCCCGTGTCAACTTTTTTGAGACCTGTAGCAGGCATCAAATTTGAAATGAGCTCATTTAGTGGATATAAGTGTCAAATTTCTCCCTTTAAACATGTTATGTTATCTATGTTCTATTGTAAATAAAATATTGGCTCATGTGATTTGAAAATCTTTTAGTTTTCATTTTATTCAAATAAAAACAAAACATCCCAACATTTTCGGAAATTCGGGTTGTATAATAATCAATGAGTGGTGTCAACTAAGAGATTAGGGTTTACCTGGTTGGCTAGAGGTTAGCTCCTGCTTGTAGATGCTGTTATTCCATCTTTATGACAAAGCCAGCCTTGTGGATGGTGCTCCGACACATAGCACAACAGTGCTTTAGGCGACCTGAGTTTGAGTCCCATCTTGTGGTCTTTTCCTAATCCCACTCCCCTATTGCTTCCTGTCTGTACTCAACTGTCATCTCAAAATTAAGGCAAAAAGCCCCAAATATATAACTTAATAAAACCACACCATTATGTGACTAAGAAGCTTTTTCTCCTTTGATAGCCATTAATGTATTCTGACAAAGAGTTGCAGCCTTAGAGCTGGTCAATTATGTTGTTCAATAGCCAGTCGACTTTCAATCCCTCGTCTCAAGAATCCTGTCACTTACATGAAACTCATAGCAATTAGCAAACAACAACGATCCAACTAGCCAATCAATTCCTATGGATAAAAATCAAATCCTACCAACTGCTTTTCAAATGGAATAGTGGATAAAGATCTGGGATGACGACCAACAAGTTGAACTCAACACTAACACTATCGCGTTCTTTAACAAGATATAGGTTACTCAAGGGATGATTGCCTCTGTAATACTATATGTGTAAGTTGCTTTGGATACAAGAGCCTGCTAAATGACTTCTTAGTGTCTTTTCTCCTGGGCTTTTGAGCAGAGCTTTTTTTAACAACGTATTTAATAGTGCATTTTCTCCTCTCATGACTTGCATACTGGGACAGCAAATGAGCTAGAACTGCTGATACATTAATGAAAAATCCCTTTGGGCTGGTGAGGAGAGATGCTCGATCTGTCCTGTTGAGACCTAAACACATGGCCTCGTGTTTAATCCAAATACTTTCAACAGTTCCTTAAAAGGGTTGATGTTTTTTTTTTCTGCTCAGTAGTACTAGCACATGATTTCATTGTATAATTAATGGAATCTTCTCCAGAGCGACTGTTACAGCTAAATGCAAAGTGATTCTCTGTGTTACTGCCATGAGGGCTCCATCAGTGAGTGGTTAATGAGCGGGTGGAGATACACAAGGTCTTGAACCAGGCTTTCCTGCTCAAAAAACAAATCCAAAAATGCAGTGACCCACATAATGCATAACACTTTCAGCTGATTACACTCAAGGAGGGACCTGATTTGCTTCATAAAATGTAAAAATCCAGTAAATATTGTGGTTATGTTGTTAAACCCCCCGAACTATTGTTTTAATAAGAGGAAATGTCTGATTGAAGCTGACTCCTCAAGGATGACTGATGGTTTCAGACAGTTGTGTGTAGCCTATGTGGTCATAGTAACACCCACTTAGCACTTCAGCTTCTGTTCACCAGCAGTGTCGGCTGAATTTGGCTTTTTTTCACCTTGCGACAGGGTGAGTCAGTGATTCTCTGGAGGGGAACAGAGTCTGTCTTCCGCCACTTACGGCTTTGAGCTTCAGGACTCTGGTGATAAATGCCAAACTCAGCTCAGTTGTGCAGGATTGTGGGTTTGGATGATGCCAGACAGCAATACCTAAAGATGTATTATGAGTTTTATATATATATATATATATACACTCATATATAAAACTGACCTCTGCAGTTTTTAGGATAATAAAGAGTTTCTACTAAGTGATACTGTTTTTCAATTTCTACATACTTTTTCACAGTCTTAATCTCCTTAATCTTCCTAACAAACCTAGAGCAACTGTGCACATAAAATCACCCTAAAAATATTTAATATAGCGCTACCATGACTGGAAGGTTTAACAGGAAACCTTGTTATGAAACCCAACAAACTCAAAAGCTGCTGGATAGGATGTTTAATAAGTTGCAAATGTTATAGCAGTACGTGGTAACCATACTGATTATCTCTCTCCCTGTGACCACTAAAGATGCCCTAAATACAACCACTGCACTCTATAGGAACTATCAAATTCATATATGCCTGCACCTTCTGTTTTTGCATGTTGGACTGAAATAGCCAATGCTGTTACCATCTACTTTTTGATTACATCATCTGTGCCTCCATAAAATCAGTTATCATGGCAGACCAAATTAAATTGACATGACCGGGCAGGCTTAGAATAAGACAATTGCTGGACTGTCTTTTCAGCATATAGGCTAAGTAATTTTCTCCAAGGAGGCAAGGGAAGCAGTGCCTCTTCAAAAATATGGATGAGAAAAAAACAAAATAGGAGATCAAATAGTTTGTGGGGAGTTCATTTTTGGGGCAGCATGGTGCCTCGGTGGGTAGCACTGTCACCTTACAACAACAAGGTCACTGGTTTGAATTTTGGCTGAGTCAGGAGGCCAATCATATTCAAAGCGTATGTGCAAGCTGAGCTGATTATACAGGGTATGTGTGGTTAGAGAAATCAGGTTAGGCGCATACATTATGTGTGTACTAAGATAATAAAGAAATTTATGTCACACACACTGTATGCACACCTTAGAGTACATTAAAAAATTGATGTATACTTTGAGCTTAAAGAGTTAGTTCACCCAAAAATGAAATTTCTGTCATTAAGTACTCACCCTCATGTCGTTCCACACTCGTAAGACCTTTGTTCATCTTTGGAACACAAATTAAGATATTTTTGATGAAATCTGATTTGATAAAATCTGATCCACACATAGGCAGCAACGTCAGTGCACCTTTTGATGTCCAGAAAGGTAGTTGAAAACATGGTTGAAATAGTCAGCGTGACTACAGTGGTTCAACCTTAATGTTAAAGTGACGAGAATACTTTTTGTGTGCAAAAACAAAACAAAAAACGACTTTATTTGAACCGTTGTCATATGTAGCGAACTTAGTGCAGACTTCCTTGTTTACGTCCGAACACCAACTATTGGTGTATTACCAAGTATTGGCCGAAAACAAGGAAGCCTGCACGGAGTTCACTACATATGACAACGGTTCAAATTGTTGAATAAAGCCATTATTTTTGTTTTTGCGCACAAAAAGTATTCTTGTTGCTTCATAACATTAAGGCTGAACCACTGTAGTCACGTTGACTATTTTAACAATGTTTTTAACCTTTCTGGATGTCAAAAGGTGCAATGACATTGCTGCCTATGTGTGGATCAGATACCCTCGGATTTCATCAAAAATATCTTTATTTGTGTTCCGAAAATGAACGAAGGTCCTACGGGTGTGGAACGACATGAGGGTGAGAACTTAATGACAGAAATGTCATTTTTGGGTGAACTAACTCTTTAAGCTAAAAAAAAACACTTTTAAAAACATAAAACTGAATATGAAATTACATTGGACTAAAAAAACCATTAGCAAATGCAGAGTGCAACTTTACCTAATTTTAGAAGTCAGCCACATGCCACCAATGTACTCTCATGAGCTGTATGAACATGAAAAATATGAAAAATTGCGGAAATATAATTATTTGCCACCGTCATATATTTGCTGTAGGTTGATGTTGTTGAGTCAATCTGACACAATCACAGAAGTTATTTATTTTCACTTTTCAAAGAAGCTATTTGTTTTCACTTTACAAATTTGAAGGGAAGGACAGTGAATTTGTCTAAACCTTTATTTTTTCTGAAGGTCCCATGGCCTTAGGATAGCATTATCTTGCAAGTTACAGCAGTTTGCATCTTAAAGCTTTCTGGCTTGAATTACATAAGACCTCCTTTGGCAATATGCTGATACAAACAGCCTGAATTCTATGAGTCAGAGTTGGCTCTACAAAGCACTTTATCAACCCCTCAGGGCCATTTGTGTGAAATCACTTCTAATAATTTTGACATTTCTGGATTTTAGTGCATATTTATGTCCACAGGTGCAATGAAATTAAATATAAACCCATAGATAAGTTTCTTACACCTGTCTTTTACAGCCCCTTGGGTTAAGAGCTTCTTTTTTATTCAAATCTTATGTCGCAGTCCAGCAGAAATCATCAGAAGAGTTAAAAACAGCTTGCTATTTTACTATTGTGCCTGTTGTATTTTGATTCTAAGGACCCATAGCACAGCATATTTTGTAAGTCTTCCTTATTTAATACAGCTGATTTAGATTAACAAAGAGCTCCATGAACTGAGAGCGTCAGATAAGAGAGATAATGTGCAGTAGACCAGGAATGAAAACCACTTGCCTAATGGACTGGACTACTAACTCAAGGATTTCATATTCTTAGGAATTACAAACTCGCTCATAGTAACTCTTGTAGCATTTTTGCTTTTAAAATATATTTCACAAGTTCACATTTACATGTAATTAAATAGAGTAACAGTTATGTGTATTTGGCATGTTGTCCGGGAGGAGGTCTCCGGGCCAGGAATTTTGGCCCGAACCCAGAGTATTCCCCCCGGTTGTGGTAAGAATAGATAGAACTAGAAGTGAGGAGATGAGGTGGAGGAGGGATGCTGATAGACAAACAGTCTGCTGTATTTATACCTGTTGATGTTGGTTGAGTTGAGTTGATTAACTGAATGCTCTTCACTTGCTAATTAAGTTAATTATCTGAACCTGCTCCTCCCAAACTTTGTTAATAAAACCTCATGTTGTGCAGGATTCAGTAGTGCATGTTATTCCAAAGGCCAAAAACCTTCCTGCACTTCCCATCCTTCACAATATTCAAGCACAGCAAGGATGCTACACCTCCTTGCAGTTATTGCATCTCCATGGACAATTTATTTTCCTTGTTTGAATATATATATATATCTATATATCTATATATATCTATATATCTATATATATATATATATATATATATATATATATATATTTTTTTTTTTTTTTTTTTTTTTTTTTAACAAACTGACATCACACCCACTATGTCTTTCCTCACTCACACTTGGTTTCCCACTATTAAACACTTGAGAAAACAACCAGTTTGGATTTCCCCTGCAATTAGTATGTATTTACTGAGGAAAAACATTCCTGCCATTAAGTTTAAAACAATTTATGAGTTCAAGATTTATTTATTATTTTAGTTTAGAATTTAGGGAGTATTTAGTCAAACACTGCCATAATAAACCCAATGGGAATGTTCTTGTGTACTGTGAGTGAACAAATGTGGACATGTATTCATACAAATGTGTTGCATGGCAGGTTCTGTGGGTCATCTGGAACCCTGCCGCACATATTGCTTACAGGAAGTAAAGTCTAGGATATTTTTTCTATCTCTGTGTGTGATTTCCTGTTGCGTCATACCTTCATAGAAATAAGCTGAGCCCCAGCTCTGTTAAACAATTATGTCTCATGTCAAATTTGCATTACAGTAACTTCAGAAACACATGTCGTCAACAAAGAAGTTACACACAAACAAGTTTGCCCTTCTGTTTTGGACCCGCAAAACAAACGCTGCATGAATGCAGAATGTCACTGATATTTTGCCTGAGGACAGGGCATGAAACGTGCCAGTGTGGAAGTGCCATGGGGAGCTCTGACTTTGCATCAACAAAATCTTCCCCAACATGGGTGAGGGGGGTGAGAGGGCTGATGGGAAGGCTTATCTGGCCTCTTACTGAGCGCACAGACGTTTCAACTTCGCATGAGTGGGGAAAGAAGGGGAGTGTAGCCAGATGATAGTTCTTAGCCTTTTGTATGTAAAAGAGCTTCTGGAAGGAAAAGCTTGGAAGGACTGTACAATGATGCACACAGGAATCAAGCTATAGACAGTTTCCAATGAAACAGGCAAGCACAGAGTACGCAGTCTTGTGCCTTTGTATTTTTGTCAGATTTCAAATACTTTTTTGTTTCAAATTAAAGATGAATGTTATGTTGTGATTCACCTCATGGCTGGTTAGCTTGGTTCATGGCTTATAACGATTTAATGAAGACTTTTTTTTAAAATCCTTATCGGCACTGTTGCACTCTATTGCCGTTGGCTTGGAGAAATGCTGCCTGTCTAGAACAAGCAGAGACAAGCGGAGTGATACCAAAGGTGTACAGTCCTCATGTTGATGCTAGTGGAATATCACACGGTGCTGATCACCTCTAAGGCAATAAGATTTAAGGACCGGAACTAACTGTTGTATAAATGTATATGGAATGAAAGATATAGAATATACTGCATGCTTATTGTTTCGAAGAGCATGATCTATTCAAGTCCACGTCATACTAACAAAAAGCTATGCCTCTAATCATAGGTTGAGAGCTGTATTTCCACCCACACAAGTTTGTGATGCTGCAAGTTCATTACCTACAGTATGATTTTGGGAAACTAAACATAATTGTTGATCTATGTTGATATTGACAGAACTTGGTTCAGAACTGCTGGGTTGGTTGCAAGATGGATGCTTACTGACCCAAGTCATAAGAGCCCAATTTCCCCAAGATATTCTGGTCTCTAGATATGGCATGTCCCTCCTTTTTCACCTGTTTTTCCTGTTTAAGCTACACTATATTGCACTATATAGTATTGGGACACCCCTCCAAAATATTGAATTCAGGTGTTCCAATCACTTCCATGGCCACAGGTGTATAAAAACAATCACCTAGGCATGCAGACTGCTTCTACAAACATTTGTGAAAGAATGGGTCGCTCTCAGGAGCTCAGTAAATTTAAGCATGGTACTGTGATAGATTGCCACCTGTGCAATAAGTCCATTTGTGAAATTTCCTCACTACTACATGTTCCACGGTCAACTGTTAGTGGTATTATAATAAAGTGGACACAATTGGGAACAACAGCAACTCAGCCACGAAGTGTTAGGCCACGTTAAATCACAGAGCGGGGTCAGCGCATGCTGAGGCGCACAGTGTGCAGAAGTCGCCAACTTTCTGCAGAGTCAATAGCTACAGACCTCCAAACTTTGTGTGGCCTTCAGATTAGCTCAAGAACAGTGCATACAGAGCTTCATGGAATAGGTTTCAATGGCCGAGCAGCTACATCCAAGCCTTACATCACCAAGTGCAATGCAAAGCATTGGATGCAGTGGTGTAAAGTACGTGCTCTCTGGAGTGACGAATCATGCTTCTCTGTCTGGCAATCCGATGGACGAGTCTGGGTTTGGCGGTTGCCAGGAGAACGGTACTAGCCTGACTGGATTGTGCCAAGTGTAAAGTTTGGTGGAGGGGGGATTATGGTGTGGGGTTGTTTTTCAGTGGCTTGGCTTGACTCCTTAGTTCCAGTGTAAGGAACTCTTAATGCTTCAGCATACCAAAACATTTTGGACAATTTCATGCTCCCAACATTGTGGGAACAGTTTAGGGGTGGCCCCTTCCTGTTCCAACATGACTGCGCACCAGTGCACAAAGCAAGGTCCATAAAGACATGGATGAGCGAGTTTGGTGTGGAGGAACTTGACTGGCCTGCACAGAGTCCTGACCTCAACCCGACAGAAAACCTTTGGGATGAATTAGAGCGGAGAGTGCGAGGCAGGCCTTCTCGCCAACATCACTGCCTGACCTCACAAATGCGCTTCTAGAAGAAAAGTTGAGGCTGTTATAGCTGCAAAGGGTGGGCCAACTCTATATTAAACCCCTACAGATTAAGAATGAGATGTCATTAAAGTTCATGTGCACATAAAGGCAGGTGTCCTGAAACTTTTGGCAATATAGTGTATATACAATCATGTGAACACCCTATTGAATTCCATGGTTTTCTGTATCAGGGCATAATAAAAAAAAATCATCTGTTCTTTGGCAGGTCTTAAAATTTGTAAAACCTCGGATGAACAACAACACATGACATTTCACACTGTGTCATTTTTTGTTTAGCAAAAATAAAGCCAAAAGGGAAAAGCCATGGGTGACAAACGTAGGACACCCTTACTGTTAACATAGGAACTAAGAGGGTAAGTAACAGTCAGGCACTGCTAATCAAATGTCTTTGATTAACTGATCACCAGCAAGTGTGATCACCTCTATAAAAGCTGAAGTTCTGGCAGTTTGAGTGTCTGGAGACTTCAGATGTGTGTTAACATAACGCCAAGGAGAAAAAAGACATCAGCAATGATCTTAGAGAAGCAATTGTTGCTGCCATCAATTTGGGAACAGTTACAATGCCATTTCAAAACAAGTCCATCATTTACAGAGAGAAAGATTATTCACAAGTGGAAAGCATTCAAAACAGACACCAATCTTCTCCTGAGTGGACGTCCCAGCAAATTCACCCCAAGAGCAGACCGTGTAATGCTCAGAGAAAGCTACACCAAGAGCTACACCTCAGACTCTACAGGCCTCAGTTAACATGTTAAATGATAAAGTTCAAAACAGTACAGTTAGAAAAAGATAGGTCAAGTATGGCATGTTTGGAAGGGTTTCCAGGAGAAAGCCTTTTCCCTCTAAAAAAACATGGCAGCATGGCTTAGGTTTGCAAAGTTGCTTCTGAACAAACCACAAGACTTCTGGAACAAATTCCTTTGGACAGATGAGACCAAACTGGAGATGTTTAGCCATAATGCACAGAGCCAAGTTTGGTGAAAACCAAAGGAGCATATCAGCACAAACACCTCATACCAAAAGTCAAGCATGCAGGTATGGGGCTGATGATTTTAGGCTTGTTTTTGTAGCCATGGGCCCTGGGCACCTCACAGCATCGACTATGAACTACTCTGTATACCAACGTATTCTAGTCAAATGTGAGGCCATCCGTCCGACAGCTAAAGCTTGGCCAAAACTGGGTCATGCAACTGGAAAAAATTATCTGAAGATTACCAGCAAATCTACAACAGAATGGCTGAAAAATAAAAGAATCAAAGTATTGCAATGGCCCAGTGAAGTCCAGACCTCAACCTGACTGAAAAGCTGTGGTGAGAGCTGTGCATAGACAAATGTCCACAAACCTCAATAAACTGGAGCAACACTGTAAAGAAGAATGGGCCAAAATTCTTCCAGAACATAGTGAGAGACTGATAAATTCATATAGAAAATATTATTACTTCAAGTTATTGCTGCTAAAAGTGGATCTACAAGCAACTGAATCATAGGGTGTCCTAACTTTGTCACCCATGGTTTTTCCATCTTGGCTTTATTTTTGCTAATTAAATAATGGCATGGTGTGATATGTAATTTGTTGTTGTTCATCTGAGGTTTTATTTTCCAAATTTTAAGACCTGCCAAGCACTAGATGAGTTATTATATCCTGATCCGTATGTTTGATAGTAATAGACTAATAGTGCATCTCCCCCCAAAAAGTGTCATGATTTGAGGAATGATTCATATTTGTTGTGCAAACGTTGTGTGATGAGTTGCAGATGAACGTTTAAAATGGATGGCTAGCAGATTGTTTAAATCCATAATCCTAAACTGGGGAATAGTAATACCGATCCTTGCAAACACCTCTAACTACAACCTGTGAACCAATACGTGCTACAATAATAAGGGAAAGCAGCTGGCTGTTAGCTGCAAATATTCTTGTTTCAGCTTCTTAATGTTTCCCTGGCCTCTATCTTTCAGATGAGGAATGCACCCTTGATAAGACTCATTTTTATCAACCCCTGACACATTCCTTCAAAATGTTTTTTATCCCACTCTGGTTTTTTTTTTTTTTTTTTCAAACTCCAAAGCTGTTTTTCTTTCAGCACGGCTCAGCCCAAATCTTTGAGCAGTTAATGTATTCCCTATCCTCTCTTCAAAGCTCAGTATCTCTTCCACCCTGCTCATGTGGGTCTTAGGCCATTCCCTTACAAGATTGTGCTTCACAGATCTGTCCACCAAGACTGAATAACATGCCATGTGTGCCTGCGGTACTCCATAATGGAATCTGAAACAGATTAGGTCCTATGTCAAACATATATTATGTGAGGTACACATAATGAGGCTGTGCTTTGTATGCAAAAGAGACTAGAATTCCAGGCATTTGTAGGAATGCAACTTTTGCTACATATTGCAGTGGAAGGTCAGGTGTTTCTGGTATTGAATGTTTCACTTTCTATGCTGATGGTCTGAATCAGCAAAATTGTTATTTAACAAAAGGCAGACAGAGTGCTAATAATACCCTCATGTGCAGCTCATGTGGCACACAGTCAGTGAAAAGTGAGTATTTTTTAGAGTAAAATGAACCACTATATAAATCCTCACAGTTTGTCTTGTACTGTAATGGAACCAGAGAAGTACTTTATTTCCGTCTATTCAGCTATAAGCATATTTCCTGGTTATTTTTCAGAAATACAATGAATGACACTTAAGTATTAATTTAATAAGTGATCAGATTTTATGATGAAAAAAAAAAAAAACTGAAGGAAAATCCTATATGAGCCATATCTAGAGACTTGGGGTGGGCTCTTTTGATGAGGAGCATTAAGCAACCACCCACAACACCCAACACCCACAATTGCATTAAGTCTTGCATTAGAAAAACACCATTTTTTTTTTATCTCTAGAAAATTCAAAAATCTAGTTTTCTATTATTCTGTGTTTAAGTCATATTGAACTGTACAATACAAAGTCTTCTGGGTAAAATCTGTACTGTGTAAATGCTAGTTGTGCCAAAGCAAAACATAAATATATAGTATGTGAATTCTCTTGGGACATAATATTAATCTGTGAAAATCTGATGTCATAAGTTTTACAAGAAGTCTACTGCATTTTTGTTTAGTCTAAAGTTAATAATTTCCTGTTATATGGTACTTACTTGTGGAAAATACATACACTGCCTGCCCAAAAAAATAAAATAAATAAATTCTTGTAGTTTGGATTTTAATAGGCAAATACTTAATAATCTATGAATGGATCAATATTACAGTGATTATTATGTTTCTAGCATGTTTAATGTTTGGCAATGGTTCTTTTAACCCTCTAAAGATGGAGTATGTAGCTTTTCATTTCTTAAACAACCATGTATTAAGATGTATCATGGCCATATTCCAGGATGACAATGTCAAGATTCATCAGGCTCAAACTGTGAAAGAATTGTTGGGAGGGAGCATGAAGAATCATTTTCACACATGAATTGGCACTGACCTTAACTTCAGTGTAAGTTTTTGGGATGTGCTGGAGGAGACTTTACAGAGTGCTCACCTCTTGCATTGTCAATACAAGATCTTGACGAAAAAATTATGATGGAAAAAAATATTTTGATGTTATTTCCATCAAAGGGTGCATTGATTTTTGGTCAAGATCTTGTATTGACAATGCAAGATGCATTCTGTAAAGTCTACTCCAGCACATCCCAAAAACTTACACTGAGGTTAAGGTCTGGACTCAGAGGTGCCAATTCATGTGTGAAAATTATTCTTCATGCTCTCTGAACCATTCTTTCACAATTTTAACCCTGGTGAATCTTGACATTGTCATCCTGGAATATGGCCATGATGTGTCTTCCTACATGGTTGTTTAAGAAATGAAAAGCTACACACTCCATCTTTAAGGGTTAAAAGAACCGTTTCCAAACATGTAACATGCTAGAAACATAATCACTGTAATAATGATCCATTCATAGATTCTTAAGTATTTGCCTATAAAAAACAAACAGCGACGGCAGTTATACAATATATGGCCATATAGCATTTGTGCTATAGCCCTTTAAGCATATAACATTTCAATTACTTTCAGGATATTTTCTTTGCCTGTAGATTATAAGAAACTAAGATGGCAAACTAACCTGCATGCTAAGATCTAAACAAAGAATGTCTGAGTCAGGGAAGAATGTGTTCCTACATCTGGGCTCAGTGTGACAGATACTGGCAGGTTGCGCACAAAGCAGGCCTATTAAAAGTCTTCAAAGAAGTCCTTCCCGTCCTGTGCTGAGGGCCCACTCCTCTCTCTCCTCAGTGCTTCCCCTGTCTGATTCCCATGGCATTTGTCTATAGGGGTTCTGAGATCTCGCAGTCTTATTTGGAATTCGTGGCAGGTAGACCCACTTTGTGAAAAGTGCAAATATAGAGAGAGTGGGAATTTTTTTTTTTTCCTAAAGGGTGCACAAATGTAGTAGTTGCAGTAATACTCAAGGATGCAGTTAAATCATAAATCAATTGTCTGTTGTAAATCCTTTTTCATGCTAAAGCCAAGGAAATAAAGACTGGACCCTTTCAAGAGCCCTACCTCTGATGTAAGGTGTGATTGACTTTGCCTGTTTTTGCAAATATTGATTATACAAAATATGTCTGTGTACCATTATGGCTAATTCCACTACTAAACAATTCCAAACAGCTAAACAGCACCACTTGCAATGTGTAGTGAGCCAGGGTCCTTACTGTCCTCACTAGTGCTCAAAAACCTTGGACACGATATACTGATTCATGACCTAGGGGGCTACAGAGCTGATTTAGACGCAACCATAACTTGCGCACCCTCATATTTTTCCAATCTCACACGTTTATTTTTTTTTTTTCATGGAACACAAAAGAAGATTAATCGAATGACTTGTGCACTATTTATGAAATTTGAAAGGCCTATATGTAAGAATTTTTGTATTGCAAATGTGTGAACAGCTTGTAACGAAACTTAAAAAGCAAGATCTTCCCCAACTTTCTAGGTTGTCTATGTCTCAAGTGTGTAGACTGATTTTTATGTGAAGGGAAAAAGTTTTGTGTGCTCCAGAAGACTTCTTTTCCATTTAATGACACATGAAATAAATGCTTTTACACTATTCAGGATAATGCCAAAAGGGCTATTCTGTACTGTAATGTCAATGTATCATGCAAAGAAAATGGATTAATTCAAACTATAGTCTCACATAGCCAGATCTGTAGTCTATAGTCTCAAATATACTTTATAATCAACCTATCATAACAGTGTTTAATTACCTCATCTGGACATGATTCTGGTCAATCGCAGAGCTGGTGCAAACATATCTATATCACTATGATCACTTTTTTCACCACTGTAATTTTGTTTGTGTGTGTGTTAATTTTGTTATTGAGAGTAAAGCGCGCAGCACATATTTACACATTCATCTAAATGTTGCTTTCAGCAGCGTGGGCGGTGTGGGTATGTTTAAGTCAAGTCAAGTCATCTTTATTTATATAGCGCTTTTTACAATGCAGATTGTTTCAAAGCAGCTTTATGATAGCAGGAAAATAATGTACCAAAGTTTGTTTTGGCTGTACAGCAGCTCTAGAAGAAAATAGTGTCATTGTCCAGCTTAAGTAAGTTCAGTATTGATTCATTTCCGTCATAAACATTGCTGAAGTATTTCCAAATTTTTACTTCTAAGCGAAACAAAATTTCACCTTGAGTATATTGGGGCCTTGAATCACATCCAGTCTCTGTTACGTGTGCTTGAGTGCAAGTTTCTGGTTGCAGTTCACTAAATACCACCAGTGTCATTAGTAGCAAGGCTTTCTGAATTCTACATGTAGCCCCTTTAAAGGTGTAGTATGTAATATTGACAGCTAGTGGATGATATGGGTACTGCAGTCCAAATTAAAAATATTGGAGAGGGTTGTTTCTCCCACCCCCTCCTAAGACGTTCACGCTGGTTGCCAGTTTGAGAACACGCAACAGAAATGAGCACAATGGACAATGGAAGGCGACGAGCATTACACTGTAAGTTGATGAGTTAATTTATCTGTGTTTTTTTTAGATGGATACTGATGCGTTTTAGGTCTGGTAGAATTTGTGATCACTGACCTAGTTTGTTTGCTGGCTTCCGTGGCTAGAATGTGCTGTGTTTTCCTCCAAATGGCTACCCGGGGTGTCGAAATACTATTGGGTAAGTAAGTATGGAGTAAGTCTACTATTGGCAGCGGGCAGTAACAAAAAGACCAATAACAGACATTCAGAGATTTTGAAGTACTAACTGGCTGTAGCATTGTTTTTCGGAGAAACAAGTATGTGAACTTAGCATGTTTCCTAAATTTATGCAGACATAATATTTTTGTGCTTTAGTACAGTCAAAGAAATTACATACAGAACCTTTAAGACATTATTTGATGTATCAAAAAATAATTTGTGCTTCCATATTTTAAAATTTGCCACATTAGTGTAAGACCAGAATTCCTGGTAAGACTGAAAGCAAGAGGTTTCACAAAAACAGATTACCATGCAAAAAAACCCATTTGCCTAATATTCTCTGCTTACTCATTCCTAAACACTCATCCCCCCAATAGATTCTTGTGAATCTATTTTTTTTTATGCAATCTCCTTTGAGCAATTGATGTTATGTATTTATCATTTCTGAATTGTATTCTCATTGGTTATGTAATTGTCGACACATTTTTTTTACCTGACAGATAAATGTTATAGACTCTGTGCGACATTGGGTCCCTAATGAATGAATAATTGAAAGAATGGGATACACAGAATAATCAAATATCCAAATTAATAACAAAACTAAAATGAATTATAATCTCAGCCTTATTTTTTATAATCATTTGAGTCAGATTAAGTATGAAGCTAGAATGAAATTGAAAAAAAAAATCAGATAAATGAAGTGAACTTTACAGAAGCGCAAGTAGCAGACCTACACACATTACACCTTCGCCCACGCCGTGGATTCCATCTTTGGGCCAATGGGTGGTCCTTACATTAGTAAGTAGCACACACACAGATAGTTACATGCAAGTAGTAAGTTTAACAAATGCAAGTAACTAAGTAACCTTTAACAAAAATGAAAACCCCAGCACATATTGCAGATGTTAGTACCTGGAATTGCTGGAATAGCTCTTTGCTGAGGGTTGTTTGACATTAATATGATGTGTTTAGCCTCCTGTGCTAAATGACTGCAACAGGCCTCTGTTTATGGCTCACACGAGAATAATGTCAGCTATGCGTGTAAATGTGCCGCTGTAAAGCACAGAACAACATACCTGTGTCATCACTCTCCTAAAGCACTGGAGGACATGGCCTCTGCAGGCTGCATAATTCCAACACTTGCACGCCACCCTTCATTCTCTAGTAATATAATGTTGACAATGCAGTTCTCGACAGTCCTAATGATAGCTCTCTATTACCCCAGATGGCATTAAATACAATCACCATTCATCATCTACTT
This sequence comes from Elopichthys bambusa, assembly GCA_037101425.1. NCBI lineage: Eukaryota > Metazoa > Chordata > Actinopteri > Cypriniformes > Xenocyprididae > Elopichthys > Elopichthys bambusa. Next base: position 14,959,708 of record CM074448.1, on the reverse strand, counting down.
GCCTTCCCCAGCAGACAAATGTTTTTAGGTTTTCAGATAATAAGACCAATGTGCCGTTAACCAAGATAACACATTTCTCTTTATACCATTGCTCTGGATTTAATCCCCCTGCCAACTGGGCAGCAGCGAGTGCCAGACTGACCATTCAGACTGATTAAACTGCTAATCAGAGGCATTTGAACGTATTAGAAAAAGTCAGTGTGCAGTGCTCATTTAGTGTTGTGTGGCACTGCAATACTGAATGTTTTCTGTTAGTTTTCTTCTTAGATGTCTGATGTGTGGTGGTGCTAAATGGTGCTAAATTAAATGAAAATCTAAATAAAAGTACACTTAATTGTACTGAACATGCATTTGTAGTGTACTTTACTTTATAAAAGTATATATTTTTATACTTGCAGAATATTAATATTTAATGACGGTTTCTTAACACACTTATGTACACTTTTAAAATGTGCACTTTGTGATTAATTTCAAATTAAACGTTTTACTTTAATGTACATTTTAAATAATTATGTTTTAATAATCTTTTTTCATGCTTTAAAGACATACACTTATTTTGATGTGTTCACTAACATACTAAAGCACATGCAAGTTTGAAAGTTTGAAAAGAAATGACATTGAAGAATTTTGGAGTTTACCATACATTTTTTACTGTACATTGGGCAGTACATTTTCCATACCATATTTATAATAAAAACAATACAAGTAATTATAAAATTACATATAAAAGTGTACTTTTTTCCCTACTTAAATGTGTCAAAAAAGCACCCTTAAGTTAATAAATAACTGCTTTTAATAACATTTTTAACAATAATACATATTCATTTAATTGTAAATAACACATAATTAATTGTAAATAACACACAATGTCCAAATACATTACATTCAGTTCATGCTCAAGTATAATCTTTTAAAGTCCCCTGTAACCCTAACCCTAACCCTGTGGTCAAATCAAGTTTTTAATGTTGTTTATATGTCTATGTGGTGTTTTAAATATGCTTTAAGACAAACCATGTGCAAATTCATAAGTCAAAACCATTGCTGAGTATTTTATCTTTAAAATAGCAGTGATCTAAAGGAAGTTTCAAAACCTTGGTTTGAAATCGCTGGTGTTTTATACGTCACAAACTACCTTGTAACCAATCACGTCAACATGCCAGCTTTAGCATATTATTAACTATGACCGCTCTGAAGCAGGGGAGTCTCAAGAGAAGCCAGGTTATCCTAGTATATTTTTCTGTTGATATGAAAAATCAGGTACATTTAGGAATATAGCAGGTGTATGATGTATATTACGATGTTATGATTAACTATATGCCATTCTCCACTGATGTTTTGAGTTGTTCAAAACGTTTCTAAGGATACTGATTTTTAGAACGCAGCAGTCTGACTCTGAGGTGGCGAATGGGGACATGAAATGGTTTGTGTAACATTAGCAACACATTATTAGCAGCTGTTTGATAATGTAGTCAAGCAAAAGGCTAATCATATAAATTACCGCTATGTGTCCAACATTGTAAAAAGCGATACCATTGAGCAGCGTTTACCTCAGTAAGTTGACCAAGTGGATCTCTGAGCTTGTGCGAGTGAAATGAAGCAAGGATGTAGAGTTACATTCAAGCTATTTTAAGGCATGAATAAAAAAAATTCACATTTTTTCCACACTTTTTATTGCCCGTTTTAAATATTTTATTTTATAATTCTCTACTCCTGCTAAACTCTGCTGTTGACTGACATGATGTGGACTTACCATCCTTTCACATGTGTCATCTGTTGTGTATTAACATTATTGTTTAACCTTTGTCGTAAGAAAATGGTAAAATTGAATTGATTGGCTGTGAGAGCACGGTATAAGAGAGGGGTGTGCCTTTAGCGTGGCGCGCAGAATAAGAAAGTCCTTCATGTGAATGGTACCCGAGTTCTTTATTGGTAATTCTTTTAGTTAATCAGCAAATAAATATTCATCAATCAAAGATAATCCGTCATCGTGTTTTTTCTAGTAAATACATGACAAGTTTGGCGACGAGGATGGGACTGATGTGTCATATTTTGCAGCGGGTCGCTCCCGCCATAATTAGCAAAAAAAAAAAAAAACTGGAACTGGAAACTGGAACAGAAACTGGAACAACATGGCGCTCTACAGTACAGAAACGGGATTAATGTTCAACAAAACGTCAGAAACATTTGAGAATTATGAAGAAAGACTTATGCAGTTTCTGGTGGCCAACAAGATTGAATCTGACCGACGGTGAGCGGTATTTTTGTCTGTGGTTGGTCTTAAAACTTTTTCTGTGCTAAGAGATCTCATTACACCGAGCAAGGTGAGCGAGACAGAATTCTCAGACTTATTGAAGGCATTAAGAGACTTTTATACACCAAAAAAGAATGTGTTGGCGGAAAGATTCACATTCCGAAATCGTTGACAGCAAGCTGGAGAATCTTTTGGTGACTACATAGCTAGCTTAAAGGGGCTGGTCTGCACCTGCAAATTTGGCACCAGCTTGGAGCAGCTAAGAGATCGACTTGTGTGTGGCATAATTGACAAAGAACTGCGCCGAAAACTGTTGAATGCCGCAAGTGATGAAGGACTGACATGGGCACGTATGCTGGATATAACAAACAATTTTGAGTGTACCACCAGTGGCATGCAATCTATGCAGAAGGGACCGCCCTCATCGTGCATGCGGACGGATCATCTGGGCCTGCGGGGAATGAAGCAGCGCGAGTCGAGGCCTTCGCGAGCGGAGTCGAGGAGCAACACTGGTCGGGAGTGCTACAGATGTCTGGGGAAAGGACATGGACCAAGCGACTGCAAAATGCGGATGCGGAAAAGCTGGTCATCTGAAATGGGCCTGTAAGAACAAGCATACTGATTTAAAATCAAAGGAGCAGTCTACAGGGAAAATAACTGCTTGTTCTCTTCAATCGCGGGGGTGAACTTCATATACAGATGGGAGGATTCGTTTCATGGAGCCGTGGCGTTACCGCCGAATGTTGCAGAGGAACGAACTGAATTGAGACTGCACACAGTTACTACGAACTTCTCGGGGTATGTGAAACCATACAAGGTTATGGTGAGATGTAACAGGGTTAAAATGTGTATGGAGGTTGACACTGGGGCCGCTGTGTCTGTCATTTCTGAGAGTTTGTACTAGGAAAAATTTAGAAAGGTAAAACTGCAACCGTGTAATTTGAATCTGTGAACATACACTGATCAACCCCTGAAATTGTTTAAAAATTAATGTCCGAGTTCAGAATGGGGAACAAGATTTACAACTACCTTTGTTAGTGTCTTGCGAGGAAAAGGGCCAGCTCTTATGGGTCGCGATTGGATCCGGGTGCTAAATTTGGATTGGTCTCGAGTGAATCACATAGGCAGTCTGGTTGAGAAAATCTGCGCAGAGCAGAAAGCCGTGTTTAGCTCGCAGTTAGGTTGCGCAAACGGGGTAACCGCCAGATTGCGAGTTTCGTCTGAGGCAAATCCAAAGTTTTGCAAAGCAAGGCTGGTGCCTTATGCTCTACGGGAGGCTGTTGATAAGAAATTGAATAAACTGGAGCAATAAGGAGTAATTTCTCCGGTGTTACACAGTGAGTGGGCCACGCCCCTTGTCCGTATCCCAAAGCAGGACGGCTCAGTTCGCATATGTGGCGATAATAAGGTGACGATTAATCTGTGGCTAGACATTAATCAGTACCCCATACCCAAGACGCAGTATTTGTTCTCCACCCTAGCTGGGGGAAAACATTTCACAAAATTGGATTTGACATAAGCGTACACCCAACTGTAAATGGATGAGGAAAATAAACCTTTCCTCATCGTTAACACGCAGCGGGGATTAAATGCGTACAATTGTTTACCATACAGGGTCGCTAGTGTGCCGTCAATCATGGATATGGTATTGCAAGGATTAGAGGGTGTTGTGTGCTATCTTGACAATATTCTCATAACCGGAAAAGACACCAATGAGCATTTGAAAAATGTAGACAATGTTTTGAAACGACGGGCTTAGGCTAAATAAAGAAAAATGTTCTTTCTTTCAGAATAGCATAACGTACCTCGGACATGTCATCGATGCGGAAGGGTTGCACCCGATCCCAGAGAAAACTGAAACCATCGATAAAGACCCCATGCCCAAAAATGTATCAGAGTTGAGATTGTTCTTGGCCATGCTGAATTATTATGGTAAATTTATACCAAATCTGTCAAGTGAAATTAAACCAGTCACACTGAGTTGCTTCACAAAAATGCTGATTGGAAGTGGACAGAAAAATGTCAAAGTGCATTTAAGCGCACCAAATCAAGGCTGTCTTAAGTGCCGGTGCTGACCCATTATGACCCTAAATTGCCTGTGATCTAGCTTGTGATGCATCCCCTTATGGGGTTGGGGCAGTCATTTAACACAAATTTCGGTAACACTTCAGAATAATGGTCCGCCATTAATAAATAACTATGCAGGAAGTAATGCCGGACTAATGAGTACTACATTACCACTTCAGCTACTACTATTAACTAATATAGAAACAAGCTTAACTAATCAGTAAGTAATATCAAATTTAGGACTAAGATAGTTCCTTATTAGCTAATCAATAATTAGAGAATGAGATTGGCAAATTATAAAGAATTACTAATTAATTACTAATTACAACATTAAAGTGTCTGAGATGTGAGCAATTGTCTTTTTACTCTCAACGTGGTCATAAAATGCATCACTAATTACTCAAGTACCTAGTCATTCTTCAAGAACTACTAGTAAAGTGAAAAAGATGTTTTAGTAGTAGCTGAAGTGTTAATGTAGTACTACTCATTAGTCCTGCATTACTTCCTGCATAGTTACTTTTTAATTACGGGCCATTATTCTAAAGTGTTACCCAAATTTCCAGACGTACAGAGAAGCCCATTTCGTATGCCTTGCGCACACTAACAAAGACTAAAGTTAACTATTCACAGATCGAAAAAGAGGCTACGAGTATTATTTTTGGGGTGACTAAATTTAATAACTACTTGTATGGACGAAAATTTAGGCTTTATACAGATCACAAACCTTTGGTCAAGATATCTGGACCGAAGACAGGTGTCCCAACCTTAGCTGCAGCGAGACTACAAAGATGGTGACTGATCCTAGCTGCATATCAGTATGACATCACATATAAACCCTCCCTGCAACACAGTAATGCTGACGCGTTGTCATGCCTACCCCTGACTGTTGAGAGTAATGAGAGTAAACTTTGTTTCCGAGTGTCCTTTTTGGATAGTGTTCTAATATCTGCACAAGAAATAGCAAAACAAACAAAATTGGACACAGTGTTACAGAAAGTGGAACATTTTACATTAAATGGCTGGCCAAAACATGTCACTGAGGATAAACTAAAGCCATATTTTTTGAGAAACACAGCTAACTGTGGAATCTGAGTGTGTTCTATGGGGGTTTTCGTGTGGTTGTGCCAGAAGTGTTAAGATAAAAAATGCTGACAGAGCTACATCGCAATGATCAGGGCATGGTGAAGATGAAGGCCCTAGCGCGAAGCTAATTTTTGGTGGCCTGACATAGAAGTACTAGTGAGCACCTGTCAGACATGTCAGGCAGATAGGAATCAGCCTGTTACAGCTCTTGTGCATAATTGGAGTTGGCCTAATAGTCCCTGGCAAAGAATACATGTGGAATTTGCTCAAAAAGGCAAATATAACTTTCTGGTAGTAACAGATAGCTTCTCATGCTGACCAGAAATTGCACTGATGTCTAGTACCACTGCAGGAAAGACCATTAAGGTATTACGGGGATACTTTGCCACTTAGGGCCTTCCTGATGAATTGGTATCTGATAATGGTCCGCAGTTTGTGTCATGTGAATTTCAAACATTTTTGAGAAACAATGGTGTAAAACACATTCGGAGTCCTGCATACCATCCAGCTTCTAATGGAGCTGCAGAACGGTTGGTGCAAAATTTTAAAAGGGGTTTGGAAAAGGGAAAGAATAAAAATGTGTCTTTACAGCACTGTATCCACAATTTCCTTTGTTGTTATCGAAGCACCTCTCAATCTACCACGGGAAAACCCCCAGCAGAGATATTCATAAAGCGGGAATTCAAAACCCGAATGTCACTTTTGAAACCTAGTTTCACGAGGAGCATGCAGCAGAAGCAAGCAGCTCAGCAAGCTAAATAGTGTCATGGCAAATCTGTCAGACAGTTTTTGCCAAAACAACAAGTGTTGATTCGAAACCACAGGGGAGGGGAAAGTGTCAAGTGGGTACCAGGAAGTGTGGTAAAGGGGCTGGGTCCTCCTACATACTTGGTAAAAGTGTGTGGAAAATTGTACAAGAGACATGTAAACCAGCTCATTGGGTCAGAATTGCAACAAACAGAGTTAAATGATGAACTGTTGCCAACTGAGTCAAATGATGAAATGTTCCACACTGATGTAACTGACATGGATGTGTTAAAAACAAGGGCTCATGGCATTGTGTTACGACATTTAAGAGATGATGATTCTAATAATGCTGTAAGTGAAAAGCAGTTAGAGTTAGGGGTTCCAGGAACCACTGTCACTCAGGATAGTGCACTGAGACCTAAGACCCCGGTTCGTTTGGATCTGTAATAAAATGAGATGAGGTTAATAGAAAGACTCTTAAAAGAAAAAAGGAAGAAACTTAAATGTTTTTTTCTGTTCGGTTGGTGTATGTGGTTTGTAATTGTGTATTTAACATTTTTTTGAGTTCCAGATTTCAGGGGAGGAGTGTTGTGTATTAACATTATTGTCTAACCTTTGTTGTAAGAAAATGGTAAAATTGAATAATACTGTTAACTTGTTTGAGTTGACTTTTGACCTTGTTTGTGATTGGCTGTTAGAGTACAGTATAAGAGAGGGGCGTGCCTTTAGCGTGGCGTGCAGAATAAGAAAGTCCTTCATGTGAATGGTACCCGAGTTCTTTATTGGCAATTATTTTAGTTAATCAGCAAATAAATATTCATCAATCAAAGATAATCTGTCATCGCATTTGTTTTTTCTAGTAAATACATGACATCATCATTGTTTGGATTGTTTTGGATTTGTTTTGTCACTGTACCACTTTTACCGGCTGCGGTGCTACTCTGCCGAGCCTCCGCACTCGCTCTACCTCTATCAGGTACGCTCAAAAAAATGAATTGTTGGATTTACTTAAAAAACAACTATATTGAGTAATTTGTACAAATAACAATTTAGTTGTATGAACAAAAAAAATTCATGTAAAGCTGACAAAATGAGTAAATACAAATCATTTGAATGTCACTGTTACATAATATTTATATGTGCAGTTTACTTAATAATGTTATGTTTATTACGTAAGGTGAATACATTTATTGACTTAATTTACCCTATTAAATGAACTATTTGCTCTACAAAATGCACTCAAAAATAACTCATTGAACAAACTCAATTGAATTGAGAGCAGGAATTCTATATGTATGAGCTAATTAAACAATAATAATTTGTTTATTACAGTGACAATGAATGAAGAACTCATTGTTTGTATATAGTCTATTAATGTATTAACTACAGTCTATAAACTATTAATTAATAGTAGTTTGCAAATGATTTGTAAATACTTCATTACTGTAAAATGTTACCCTTTTACATTATTTATTTTTATTTATTATATCATGCTTTTGATTTTTTTTTTTTCTTCTATTAGTCATATGTATCTCTTATTTTACTCAGTCGATTTTACTTCCTGGTATGTACCATGTGGATGTTAAGTCTTCTGTAAAGCACTCTGTAAACCACAAGTCAAAAAGTTACCAGAGACAAACTTTTAAGTCAATTTTTTATTGGCATATTTTGCTGAAGTTACATTTGGCGGCATGGCTCTGTTCTAAATTCCCCGTCCTTTTCATGAGCTCCATGAAAGCTAAGACCGGGCACAAAATCCCCCTATTGAGAACAGAACATGCATCAATGACAACAGAATGACACTGATTAAGTTAAACACAAGTTTAAGGAGGAGCTGGGGAGGAGGTGGATTGCAAGCAGCGTGCAGTGGAAGCAGCCAAGCAAGCAGAGAGACGGAAGCTGTGTTTAAGTAATGCGCCTTATTTGAGAGTTGCCCGTGGAATATATAGAAATCAGATCAGCTGATATGGGTGGGGTTGGAATTTGCGAATCAGCTGATAGCAGAGCTTGACTACGAGGTCTGCCTGAACTAACGCAGAACGCTTGATTTTTGAAAGCTGCTATATGAAAAATACACACTGTTGTAATAATAGAATACACATTTTCCGAATGAATGTCAGGGGTGTCAAAAAATGAGATATTTATCTGTCCTGCTGTAACTAAAAAATATTATGAATATATCACATAATATAATAATTGGACATGAATGTAGTATGAGCACAATTTTATTTAATTTTTCCACTTCATATTCTGCAAACTAAAATACATCCCTCACATTTCTGCTATACTGTCTTCTCTCAGTGCTTTGCCTCACTTTTTTAAAGAAATTAATGCTTTTATTCAGCAAGGATTTATTAAATTGATCAAAAGTGACAATAAAGACATTTATAACTATTTAGACTTAAAATAAAAGCATGGCTCAAGGTTGGGCTCTGCTTTATAAAGCACATGTGGGTGGGGAGTAGGCCTGTATGATAGATGCCAAGCTCAGCATGTTAGAATAGGGCTTTATTCAGTTACAACCCACATGTCCACATAGCACCTTGCATAGTCACTGCATTTGCTTCTTTTCTTATGTTACTCTTCTTACTCAATCAAAACTGGTTTATTGTCAGCCTCTCTTGATTCCTTCTGCTCGCTATCTTCTTTCTGTCATTCATGCCAGTCTCCAATGTCTCATTATAGGCTGTCTTTTCTCTCCCACATATGTCTTTAGATTCACTCCTCCAAAACATAACACCACTGTCCCCCTCAAGAGGCTCTTCAGAAGTTGTTCAGTCTCCCAGACATAGAGAGCAAACTCTCCTTCAACTCTTTTTTCTCCGGGCATTCTTTAACCAATCCAGTGATTTCTTTCCATTCTCTGGGTAATTTAGAAGAAAAAAAACTTACAATCTAGTATAGTTTTACACTACACAAACAAGCAGTATGTCAGTACCTATTTATTTTGGTGCCAATGTTCATAGTATTCGCACAACCTGTGTAAGCAGCATGGTACAGTGTAACAGGAACTTAGCGAAAGCATAGGTGCAAGTAGAATAGGTTTTGAAAATATTTTGCATATTTGAACTATGCTTAAAATAGAGAGAAATTGTACTTATGAACAGAATCTTTCACAATCTAATATGCACTTTTATGAAGCTAAATAAATAAATAGTGTAAACTACTCAGGCATCTAGGAGGGGTGCTTGATGCAAATTCCACACACTTCAACAATATGGGCTCTATCATACACCCGGCACAATGCGGTGCCAAGTGTGACGCAAGTGTTTTTGCTAGTTTCAGCCTGACGCAGTTATCATTTTCACGTTCTGTGCCATATTGTTTAAATAGCAAATGCATTTTCGCCCATTTGTGCGCCCATGGACGTGCTGGTCTGAAAACAAGGTGTGTTCAGGCGCATTGCTATTTTGAGGCAACTGAAATAGATTGCACCATTGACCAACAAAAACCTGGTCTAAGGTCAATGGCGCTGTAACGAACGGGAATGTGACAACATAGGTGTGGATCCACGTGCACGTGGATCAAGGCAGGCAGCAAACGATCAAAAACAAGAAATCAGTGCAGGGTCAAAAAACGCAGACAAGGCAAAGCAGAACAAGGAAACCAGGATAACACGGAATGCAGACAGACTCGACTAAACAATACTCAGCAATGTGTGTTTGTTAGAGTGCAGTCACTGATGGGTTACAGGTGTGAGTGCACTGTAAATTCTAACAATTTCAGTTTACTTAAAAAAAGTTTGGAAACCAATTGCCTTATTTTTGCAAAGCAAACTTAAAGGGAAAACTTAAGTTAAGTTAATAATCTGCTAAAAGTAAAGAAAGCAAACTCTTCCCAAGTAAATTAAGTAATAAATATCAAGTTAGTTTAATGTCAGTTCTAGTTAACATTCTCTAGATTATTTGCTAATCTTACTTAAGATTTAATAGCAAGATTACTGGAGAAATTCCATATAACTATACACTGTAAAAAATTAATGTCATTTTAATAGTAAAATATTTTAAAAACGTTATTATATACGGGGAAAAACTGTAAAAGCTCTTACCAGACATTTTATGTAATTTTCACAGTAAAATGCTGTATTTTACAATTTCTATAAGTAAAAAAGACTAAATCAATGTATAATTTACAGTCAAAAACTGTAAACTGATATTCCCACAATTCCCTGTGTGACACTCCACATTTTAAAGTATTTTGTTTCTTAATAGTTTTTGTTATCAGTTATGTACATTAGGGTTTTATGTTCTGTTGTTTAATGAATGTTTATTGCATTATGTAAGTGTTGTGGTTTACCATGATGGTGTTTTGTGTTTGCGTGAATGACTCTGTGCACCTTCTTTATATTAGTATATACTTCAGCTCGTGGAAAAGCTACTTTTGATGAACTCTGATTCTTCATGTGGCTTTCTCTTTGACCACCTGGATTATTATGGTGGTTGTCAGTATATGTTAAAGGTACAAAACAGATTTTAGTAGTAGTGAAGTAGTAGTAGTAGTAGTAGTTTTTAGTAGTAGAATTTATTGGTTTACATTCAAATTTTCTTGTTTGTAAATTACAGTTGTATACTGTAAAATGTACAGTTTGCTCTGTAAATGTGTTTACAGTTTATCTGTATTAAAAAAAACTAATTAAAATTAAAACATCATTATTGAATATGAAAATTAAACATCTAACTAAACATTCAATTAGAAATCAGATCACCTTTTGAAAATGGTGAAAATGCTTTTCTTCAGTTGAAACCACATACTGTGATTTCTTGATGCATGGCTGCTCCAAAATAAAGAGTATTACAAAAACATGAACAAAGTTCCAAGTGCCCAAGGGAACATGAATCACCATAATGGTAAGTAAAAAAAAAAAAAAGAAAAAAAGAAGAAGCAGCTTTTTTAGGAAAATCAACATCAATTTATGAAGTCAGCTTATATGATGTTCTCTAAAATGATTCAGTTGTATTGACAATTAAAAATTACAGATGACTTTGGGAAAAGAGTGAATGCAACTGTAGACATGAAGGAAATGGGTGAAAAGTCTATTAAGATTTTAATCTGGGTTTTCTGAGTAAACAAGCCATTAATTGACGGCAAGAATAGCTTTTACCTTGATTTTACCGAAGTAGATCCACTCTGCAAATATAACATTGAATCCCTTAGTCTGTGTGCTCCGCCGTGTGTGGGGGGTTGTCCAGTACGCATGCGTAACAGCATGTCTTGAACGTTTTTTGTAATTTTACTCAAATTACGTTAGCTCCAACTTGCCTCAACACACCTGCCTGGAAGTATCTAGTATGCCTAATTAGACCTTGATTAGCTGGTTCAGGTGTGTTTAATTGGGGTTGGAGCTAAACTCTGCAGGACAGTGGCCCTCCAGGACAAAGTTTGGAGATCCCTGATGTAAATTTTACAGTTTTTGTAAAGTAATGTTCTGTACTCAGTGACACACTACTAGTTTTAAAGAAATTAATACTTTTATTTAGCAAGAACTGATCAAAAGTGACAGTAGAGGCATTTATAATGTTACAAAAGATTTCTATTTTGAATAAAATGTTGTTCTTTTGAATTTTATATTCATCAAAGAATCCTGAAAAAAAATGTATAATGGTTTCCACAGAAAAAGCAGCAGAACTGTTTTTAACGTTAATAACAATAAGCCTTTTTTTTTTTTTTTTTTTTTTTTTTTTTGGAACACCAAATCAGCATACTAGAATGATTTTTGAAGGATCTTGTGATACTGAAGACTGGAGTAATGGCTGCAGAAAATTTAACTTTGCCAGGAATAAAAAACTTTTATAATATATATATTCAAATAGTAAACCGTTATTTCAAATTGTAACAATATTTCAAAGAATTACTGTTTTTACTGTGTTTTTGATATAATAAATGCAGCCTTGGTGAGCATAAGAGACTTCTTTTAAACATTTAAAAAACAAACAAAAACACAACCCCAAACTTTTGACACTACTTTTACTTTTTTGCAGTGTGAAACAGGCCTTGCACTCATGGCATCACAAATTTACATAGATGACTGACAATAACCTGGTTACCGACAATACTATTTTGCAAAAGCTTTTTTGTTTTTCTTTCCACTCAAATTGCTATTGAGTGTTTTCACAGCTAAACACCAGCGAGCTGTTGCTAGGATTTTGAATATGTTTTTGTTGGCAAGCGTCCTCGTGGAACTGGACTGTAATGACAATTTATTTGTGTGTGTTAGGGATTCTAGCCAGCCAGCCAGCATTGGACCGTGAGAGTGTGAGAGGTGTTGTGCTTGTTTTGACAAAAGGATTTAGTAGTAAAAATCAAAGACTTCCTACTTTTCATTTCTTTCCATATAACAGTTTCTGACAGCAGGAGCACATTGTGTTTAAATCATATCTTTCTGGCAAAACAAAGGGAATGCCTGTGTAAGGAAAAAAATTTGATCTACTAAACGATCAACCTCTATCCAGTTATGCAGCTGGAATTGTTTGAATAGGTTAATACTGTTAATGGGTCAAAGATTGTTTACTTGAATTCGGCATGAACACAAACTAAAACTATAAAGGGAAGTATCTTTGTAAATGAAAAGCTGCTTTATCTGTTTAGATAGCCATTAGCTTGCTTGTTGATTACAGCAGTTCACTTCTCGTGCACAATATCATATCATGAAAAACTTTCCTTTATCTTTTAAAATAAAATGTTGATATAGACCTTATGTGCCAGAGAAACAAGTGTGCAGCCATCGTTAGAATTTTGCCTTTGAACTTCCATTTTTGTGGTAGCTCTGTATATTTCTGTGGCATTGCTGTCATAGAGTAATTAGCTGGTGAAGTGGATTTACTTATTGTATAGTTAATGAAAGTTATCATGAGCATTGTAATGTTTGAAGCGGATGTCATAACAAATGTCAGTAGACCAGGAAGATTTTAAAACAAGGGGTTCATTCATAAATCCTTCATTGAAGATCTTACCTTCATGCTGTGGAAATACAAACCGGAGGACAGAACACAACGAGCGCAGCACTAAGAGGGGGTGGGACTAAATAAGGTCTATACAATGATAACAAAGCATAGTGTTGCCAGGGTTGCGGTTTTCCCACACAATTGGGCATTTTTGAATATGTAGTTGCAGGCAACATTACAGAGCCGCAGTCTGCGTTTTTTTGGGCTACTTTTATAATGTACCGCAGCCTCGAAAAAAAGTTTATCTGTAGACAAAGAAAATTGTCACGGGTGGTTGCAGGCAGACAGATGAAGACAGAAGAAATACGTTCCAACACAAGTTTAATAACAAATATCCAAAAGGTAAACAGATGGCAACACACATAATCGTGAACATGACCAGACGGAGAATGGACGTGAGGGTACAACTTAAATAGGAACTCAAACAAGATGATTAGTAGAACACAGCTGGACCAAACAAACTCATAATGACAGTGACCATGGTAACAAAGGAGTGGTGGGAAAAATCAAACAAAGGAACACATGTAATGAATGAAAACAAACTAAAAGTCCATTATAACTAAGACAGACTGAGTATATTTGTGACACAAATGAAAATAGATCCTTTTAGTAATGTGTATTGATCCTCAGAATGAATACCTGACACCCTAGGGCATAGTCCACAAAGACCATTCACTGAAACTAAGCTACAAAAACCTTCTAAAACATTTCTAATGTCAGATAGATTAACACTTTGAAACATAACCACCCACCTAGACTTAACCAAAACATGGCATGCAGTGAACATACTTGAATGACCAAATACAGTATGACCAGTACAAAATTGTCATTTTCAGTTGCAAATTTATACATTCCAAATAAAATATGTTGAAAACATTGTGAAATTGTTTGTCTTTAGGTAGTCAATAAAATGCAAATAAAATGTTTTTGCTACCAAAAGAAAACTAGACCAAACTGTGTCTGTCTGTCACTCACTCAATGTTGTGCAGATGTAGTGACATTAGGGGTCGCCATTGGAACCTCCGATACTTTAGAAAGGGCCGATAAAATTTGGGGAGTGGAATTTGCATGCCGGACATATGGTTATAAAAGGATTCAGGAGCCGAAAAGACGTGTCTGTGATTTTCTCTCCATTCACCGCTGCCTAGAAGATTCGTTGGATTCCTTATGGTGCATTTCTGCAGTTCTCTCTCCCACACGCAAGAGAGTTCCCCTGGGTCTCCATAAAAGACAAATTTCATGAGATGAAGATAGGGTTCATCAGTACAAGCTCCTCCCCTTCGGGCTGTCCCTATCATCTCATGTCTTGACAAATGTTGTTTGACAAAAGGCTACCCTTGCCCCGCTGGCTAATTTTAGCGCACTCTTGAGATCTATTGTGTGCACGCAGGGACCTGGTGCTCGAGCACCTCAGCCAGGTGGAGGCTTTGGGTCAACTGGGAAAAGAGCAAGCTTTCCCCAGTGCTGAGCATCTCTTTTCTCAGTATGGAATTGGACTCACTTGGAATCACTTTTTTCACAGTGCATCTCACGGCAGAACCCCTGGTGAATTTCTTCTGTGGAAGGACCTCCTTTCTCAGGGGCAGGGCACAAGCTGGCACTCGTGCCTAGACCTCTGGAACCTCCACGTCTGACCCCTGGACAGGATGCAGAAGACCTGAATGGGCTATTACTAGCAGTGATAGACACCATCACCCAAGCCAGAGATCCCTCTATGAGGCATCTGTATGCTTTGCAGTGACATCCCTTAGCTAATTTGTGTTCTTCCCGAGGTGAAGACCCACAGAGATGCGCTATTGGCTCGATGATTCCTTTCCTGCAGGAAAGGCTGGAGAGAACTTGAAGGTGTATGTGGCCACTATAGCAGCACATCACAATGCATTAGACGATAAGTCCTTAGGGAAGCACGACCTGGTTGATGGTTCCTCAGAGGAGCAGGGAGGTTAAATCCTCTGAGGCCGCACCTTATTCCCTCTTTGGACCTCTCCGTGGTGCTTAAAGCCCTGCAGAGTGCTCCAGTTGAGCCCTTAGATTCAGTTGAACTTGAACATACTTACCTACATTAAGAGGGTTGGGGACCTGCAAGCGTTCTCTGTTAGCGAAATGTGCTTTGAGTTTGCCCCAGCACACTCTTATGTTGTCCTGAGACCCTGGCCTAGCTATGTGCCCCAGGTTCCCACTACCTCTTTTAGGGATCAAGTGGTGAACTAGCAAGCACTTCCTTGTGTCAAGGCAGACCCAGCCTTATCCTTGTTATGTCCAGTGCATGCTTTGTGCATTTATTTGGACTGGACAGAGCATATTAGATGCTCAGGAGCAGCTCTTTGTCTGTTTTTGGTGACAGCAGAAGGGGAAGGTGCTCTCCAAACAGAGGTTCGCCCACTGGACAATAGATGATATTTCTTTGGCATACCAAGGCCAGGAAATACTGTGCCCCCTGGGAATGTGAGCACACTTCACTAGGGGTGTCGCATCCGTTTAGGTTACTAGCAAACTGCCCCTACCTGACAGACATCTATAGAGCGGTGGGCTGGGCTACACCCTATATTTTTGCGAGATTTTATAATCTCCAAATTGATCCGGTTCCATGTCGAGTGTTAATGGGTACAAATAGGTCATTTTTGGGCAACCGTTTTGGTGTATTGCTTGCACTCATCGCCTTTCCCCTTTCTGAGGTGAAAATGTGCACTTTTTTTACGTGAGTTCCCCGTGTCTGGACCCTGGACGCCCACTAGTTTCTCCCTTCCCAGGAGGAACCCACCACAGAGATTTATTTCCATATGTGGCACTTCCCGCTAGGTAAGTCCATGTGATGTTAACCTTCCTTTTTTACTGCATAGAAAAAAACTGCACAGTTGCAAGTTTTTTTTATCTTTTATTAAAAAAAAAAAAAAAAAAAAAACAGAAATGGTGGAAAGCGACCTATTCTCACTGTAAGTACAGTCCTTACCTCCCGCTCGTGGTATGGGGGACTACGGGAACTTACTTGGGGGTTGGAACATTTACAATGTGGCCTGAGTGCACTTGTTATTAGGCACGCAGCAGCCTTCCTGCATCTGCACTGCCGAACCTCGTAACACAGTTCAGTTGGTTGTGGCATTTAGTATAGGGACCTACATTTTGCTACATTGACACAACATCGAGTGAGTGAAAAATAGGGAATGTCATGTTACTATTGTACTATTGTAACTTTCGATTCCTTTTGCCATTTGTTTTCTTATCATTTGTTACTTCGATTATATTGATCTTCTCCTCGCCCTATGGGGAAATGGACAGATAGTATGTCACGTGACGTACACGTTGCAACATCCAGTGACTTCAATGTATAGACACACCATGTTTTTGTCTTGTTTAGAGAGAATAGGTAAGTTATGGCGTGAAACGCTAAAGACTTGCTTTTCTTATTTTTCTTTTTATTAGTTAGGTTAGTCATTAAACTTGAGTTAGATTGGTTTTGTTTTGTTCTTTTCTTTTCTTTGGTGCCACTTTTGTCCTTTTCCCTGGTTTATTATTTTTGTTTTCTTCTATTGTTTATGTAAATATTGTATATAGTTTCCCTTTTGCTATTCTGTTACTTTTTCATTGTTTCTATCATTATTATCATTATTTCACGCCTTTTCTTGATTGTAAAATAAAACCACGTTTATTGGCAGTTTGTGTTGCGTTTTGTCATTGCCACCATCACCAGCACACGTAATAGCACAGTGTAATGCAGCTTTTCTAAAAGGCTTCTGTTGCTCATTATAGATGTTAAAGAGGGTGTTTACACAAGTCTTAAAGGCACAGCAGCAAAAATTAAAAACAGATTAATTTTAAGGGCTAGAGGGAGGGTGGAAATGGTCATGTAAAATTAAATTCTGATTTTGAAATGAAAAAGCATGACTAACATTAGTAAACCTTAGGGAAACAAATAAAATCACAAAAGAACCATATTATTTGACCCCTTTAAGGCTTGTTAGTCATGTACAAACACATCCATCACAGACAAGACTTGCAGCAATATATAATTTAATGTGTCGTTTTGCCTGTTGCTTCTTGCAAATGGTTTACTTTGAAATCGGTGTACGAACAGAACTCATGTGCTGGATAGTGATTGGGTGCAGTAACTTTGCACAAGGACACTCAGGCTCAAAGGAATTTGAGAAATGTTCTTAAACATCATTCACTCGCACAGGAATTTTATCGCTGGAGGTCAATAGGTTGCTGTAATGTTGGCCGTTGGTAGACGTTCCTATTTCGTCACGTCTCAAAAACAGAGGTGATTGTGCTTTTTCTGTTGTTGGCCGTAAGTTGTGGAATAGTCTCCCAATTCATATTCGAGCTGCCTCAACTCTATATATTTTTAAGTCTACTCTTAAAAACGTATTACTTCTCCCTGGCATTTAATATTTCTTGACTTGCTGTGCAGTGATCCTTTATTTTAGTGAACCATATCAATTCTACAGTGTGTGTTTTATAGATTGTGTCTTATTGTTTGTAATCTTGTTGACTGTTATGTTTTGTATACTCTGTGCAGCACTTTGGTCGACTTCGGTTGTTTTAAATGTGCTATGTAAATAAACATTGTATTGTATTTTTGGATGCCTTAACTTCATCAATGGACTGCATTACAAGTCATAGCCTTTGAAAATCTGATCACATTGGTAATGAAATGCCTTTCTTTTTTGACTAGGAAATAGTTTTCTTGTTTATAAAAATGACCACATCCTGTTGTGGTTGATTTCTGTTGCCCATGACGATGGAATTCACAACTCTTATTGCAAATAAACAAACTTCTGGTTGCTTTGTTACTGTAGATCGCTGTAAGTGTGATGCTTCTTCAGAGGTGTTGCACAGTAGTACTGCTACAAACAGTAAAGCTATTAGCTCACTACATTTCTCATTAGTGAGGTGGTAGAACTGTCATCTTATAAATTATGTAGCTTTTCAGTAGCAAAGCTATTTTATGGCTACAGTATTACATCCACCACAATGTTATATACAGTATTTCCCTGACAATATTTCAAGGTGTGTGTCTGGTATTTTGTTTCAGCTGTTTTGAATAATAACCACCAAACTCAGCAAGAGAACAAAAAGAATGCTGGATGAAGTAAATGTTTACCAGCAATCCACTGAAACCAAGTCTGCAATGTATCCTACTGTCTGTCAGTGATGAAGCAATGATATGCTGCTTGTGAACAACTCTGTAGTGCAGGAAACCAAACAACTGTATACAAAGGCACTTCAAGTACCATGGGTTTCTTTGAAGTATCATATAAAAACCAAAGTAAATGAATAGTAGTCATTCAATGGTATATTCAAAGTACCACAGTATTGCCATATGATACCATCCATGTGCCCATGGTACTGCAGCTTACTGTAGCTTCTTTAGCTTAACCCTATAAAGCCTACTGTATCATTTCATACACAAATTTCTATGGCCTATAATCAACATGATCAAAAGTTTGCTGAAAAACCTTTTGCACACAACTACATGCCTTCTGTTGTCTGATTGATTTATAATTTTTTTTTGTAAGCATAAGGCCCTTTGGTACAATTGTACAAGTGAGGAAATGGGGTGGAGGAGGGATGCTGATAAACTGTCAAACAAACAGAGGTAAGTCTGCTGTATATATACCTCTTGTTGTTGGTTGAGTTGATTAACTGAATGCTCTCCACTTGTGCTAATTAGTTTAATTATCTGAACCTGCTTTTCCCAAACTTTGTTAATAAAACAATTGTTTATAAAGTGAGTATCAAATATGATACATAATCACTGTATTGCACTGCATTATATGTTTTAACCCCACAATAAAAAACAAATCTTTGATCATAAAACTAAGCATTTAAATATTATCTTACTAAGATTTTATGAAAACTGATATTTATATGCACTTTATGTAAACAGCATGTTATAGAAAAGCATATAATTTATCATAACATCGTAATATATATATATCATATACAAAATACACCCACTATATTGCTATATGCACACAATTTTTTACTGTCCCTTTTTAAAGGTGTTCTGGTGCTCACTGTGTTACAATGCCCACAGAGCAAGAAAAAAATTGCTGCAGGGAAATGCCACTGTAACAGAAATCCACTGAGGCGAGTTGCAGGTTTATTAACATTTACATGAATGAAATACAAAATAAACAAAGTCTTGGCATGGCATGACTTGACTTGACTTAACTAAACTAAACTAAACTAAATTTGACCATGAACAGGAACAGAACAGAAACTCACCAAACAGCAGGATACATAAACAAAGCTAGACAAAAGACAATGGTAACATGAGAGCTAGTTATACACAAGGACTAATCACTAAACAAGGAACACCTGAAAACAATTAGACAATGAACCAATGAGAAAACAGAGCACATGACCAGAAAAACCAATGAGAACATGACACATAAGACTAGGAAAGCACAAGACATGGGGTGCTTCTCAATCCTCAAATTGATGCTTCCTCGTTTCCTTGCTTCTCCGTCCTCCAGCTTGTGACTCAGAAACCGATCAAACTCAGCCATCTTGAAGGACATCTCAGTTCTCTAATTGCACCACAAGGAGGCGAGGATGCACAAATTAGGGTGCTTCTCATTTCTTATTCGTGCATCCTCGTTTCCTTTCCTTGCTTCCTTTCCTTGCATCTTAGCTCCACCCCCTTAGGATGCGAGGGAAAGATACACCTGTGTATCTTCGTTAATGCCTCCTCAAGAAGCTTCCTTACTGCTTCATTCCTTGCCTCCTTGTGGCACAATTAGAGAACTGAGATGTCCTTCAATATGGCTGAGTACGATAGGTTTCCGGGTCATGGGCTGGAGGACATAGGAGCGAGGAAACAAGGAAGCATCAATTTGAGTATTGAGAAGCACCCTTAGAAATGAGAAACACCCATGATCACATGAGGGCAAGGGAATCACAAAACCAGGAACCTAGACTAAGCCAAATTACAAAATAAAAGACATGAAACATGAAAGTAATAACCAAACAAAAAAAACAAAACCCAAATCCAACTGTGACAACCACAGGAATGATAATGATAAGAAAAGCCCCGTCCTGCACATTGACAGGATTGGTTACATGTTTAATACATGTTAATATACATGTTAATAAAATGTATTAAAACACCACATAGACATATAAACAACATTAAAAATATTTAATATTTGGTCTAAAAGGTTCAGTAAACTGTTCCATTAAAGCTATTTACTATTATAAAAACGGACTATTTTTTTTATATGTCAGGCTTTACAGAGTTAACTTGCTTTTCTGAAATATTAGGTAGTGTCGTTTTTTGAGTAGTTTGACATCATTAGACCCCAGTGCCCTGTAGTACCTCATGCCTTATGTCCTTGACAGGCATTTAAAACAATAAATCAAGCTGTTCAGAATACCTCCAAACATCTTCCTTAGCTTTATATTGGTTTTATTTCAGTGCATTTTAAAGCTGCACAATCAGTTTCAGGCATTTCTGGATCTTTACCTCCAGCAAAGCGCTAATGGATGAGTAAGACTGTCACTGTGGGATGTTTACAGTGAGCTGTGTGTGTGGAGTCTTATTGGAGACATGAATCATGTCATGTGTTAACAGACGACAAGCTAAATTCCCCAGCACTGAATCAGGCCTCTCTGCTGCACTAAATGAGGTTAGAGAGAGTGTGTTTATATGACAGTAGACTCTACATCAGTCTACATGTGAGAAGAAGAACTAAACTCCAAAGCCATTATCATCTCTATTTCATCACTGACTCTATTTATGACTGCAGGCATCAGGCCGGACTGCTCTGTATGAGCTCTGCTGAAATGCCGATCTATAGTCAGTGGTCCACACTCGTTTTTTATTATCAACCATAAAAAATGAAATAAATCCACAAGGAACAATTTAAAAGACCATATCCAACTTCCAGCCTTTCTTATCTACATGAAACCTGTTATCATGAATAAGAACAAAACAATAGAACAATAGATCTTCTTGTTTACTATTGAATAAAATCACTTAAAATGGGTGTATGAAGAATAATGCAGAAGGGAAGTGTCTTTAAGAAAGAAAAGAGTCCTAGGAGGTAAACGTGATTTCACCAAGTACAACGTGTTCATGGATCAACATATTTGTTGATCCTGGAACAACATTCCAATCAACCAATCTAATTTAAGGGGCAAGTTTACAGTTTATGTCAATTTAGGCTTACAACCAGGGTTAGATGCTTCTACATCAGTGTTATTTACCTATCATCATTTCCCTCTGATTTTATGGATAAGTTATGGGTAGGGTTAGGTTTAGGTGTAGGGATGGGATTAGGACTAGTCTCATGTAGCTAGACCTTCAGACTGATGGTAGAAGTTCTGGACTCCATAGCAGCTTTCATTAGCCAAGGACCACCCAGAGGATTTCACATGCTTTTGGATATCCAGTGTTTAGTTGATCACAATAGGCACTCATTGTAAACATGACCGCTTTTTTCTTCCATGAGGGGGTTTGGCATCACGACGGCTTTGTTTCCAGTGGACCATTAAAGAACGCGACACACACGTCAATCAGAAATCATGTAGACTTCAACCAATCTTTTAAAGAAGTACACTTATTTTGATGTGTTGATTAACATACTAAAGCACCAACATAAATGTATGTAAAGAACTTGATTTTTAATTTTATCTGTAGTGTAATATTCGAGATTAAATTTTAAGTTAATATATTTTATGTACTGAATTGCATCTTTATCATTACAAATGTGAAATTATAAATATATTTGACAACATAACATACAATTTTCAATAGAAATTACATTAAAGTATATTAGTTTACTATAAATGCTCATCAGTACATTTGGCAGTACACTTTAACCGTATTTGAAAGACTAGAAAGAATTATGAAATTACATATCAAAAAAGCACTTTAAAGTTCAGCTAATTGTATTTAATATAAATTTTAACTATAATACATTTTCATTTAATTGGAATTAACATGCAATTAAGTATCCACATTTCGTTTGCACCATATTCTTTTAAAGTATATTATTTCCAAAATAAGTACTTTTTTTAAAGTATGTTTAAGTATACTTCTTTTCTACAAGTCACTCCAAACCCTTATGACTTTCTTCTGTTGTTGACAAAAATGAATACATTAAAATTTAAACACATTAAAATTTTGGTGCATTTTTTATACACACACACGCACAAAAAAATTATATTAGCGTAGTGCTGTGATTTTTTTTTTTTTTTTTCATGGAGTTTGTCGCAATACATAATGGGATTAGATTTTCTGCAAATGATACATTGGATACTGCCTTAGAATTGGGCCGAAATCATCTTTTACATGAGGAGCATGTCTAGGATGATTTAAAATGCAGCCAGCGTAGGCAGCTCACTAGGTTTTGGAACAGAGCCATGGTGTCACTATGTGTGGGTGTATAAAGAATGAATGAAGGCGAGAAAGTGTTTTTAAAAGAGAAAAAATGTGGTGAGGCATAGGATAAGAGGTGTGTGAGATAAAGAGGAAGATGATGAGAGGAGTCTAAAGCTCTTTTCCAAAACCTAAGGAGCTGTGTTGCTGTCTGCTTCTTAAAATGGCAGCTGGCTTCTAAGGCAGCATCATAACCTTAATGGAACCACATAAGTGACCAATTTGGAATGCACTGAATGGGCACAACACATTAATAGTAATCTCTTTACATGAAGCTCACAAGAGACTCGACTCACAACTGATTGTAGAGTTTGGTGTCAGCATGTTGCTATCACAATAGTTCTGTTCTAAAATCTAGTTAGCATTTTAAATCTTTGGTGTGCTTGCAACACATGGCTGTTCCAAAAGGTAAACAACAAAATTATACTGCCTTTTAAAGATTCTTTTTTTTTTTTTTTTCATCCAAATTCTTATAGACAGCAATGCAAATATTTCTTACAGAGAAGGCAATTCAAGAATGCATTGTATCTAATTAACAAAGACTATTTTGCCCAGTATTTGAATTCCCTTTCAAAGTGGAACTCAACACTGCGTCTTGGAGTTGGCATTATGGGAATGCTCCTCATAAGCCGGTGTCTGAAGCATATGTGCTACAAGCCAATCTTGATTGGCCACCGCAGTCAGGTGATTGCATAGGCGAACTGGCAGGGTATATAAGGGTGCCTAGTAAGAATGTCATCCGCTACTTTGTCTTCAGGAAGCCATTTGTTTGATGTGCATGTGAGGAATTCTGAACTGCTAATTTGTCTGTATTTCTCAAAGAAGATGATATTGATAAAGAAGGTGTGTTTAGGAGTGTCACAGTGCATGAATGGAGGACTCAAAAGCAGAGGTTTCGTGCAGCAGTTTATTAGACACTTTTAGGAATAAAAAACATCCAAAGTGTACATCCACACAGACAAAAGGGATGTGTGAGAGCTCCAGAGCCATCCATACAGGCACCTGCAGAGACAGGCTGTGGAGACCACTTCAGGGGTAACGCACAACGGGATGGGGAGTGAGACGAGACTGAGAAAAGCAAGCGCACAGCCAGCTGTATAAATCCTCATGTAGACATCCTGGGCACAGCAGCAAACAAAGGTAAAACACAAAAAACATACATCCAACAGCACATGAGATGAGGTGCACAAAAATCTACTGACAACAAGGGGCAGACTCAGCAGAGAATATAAGGGAAAAGGGAACAAGTGACAGGTGAGGGCAATCAGCTCATGATCTGAACACACCCGTGCTGCAAAATCAGTGCTGATTGCCCAGGTCATGAGCTGCAGAAAATGACAGGACAGCACAGACAATACGGAAGCCAATGTAGCACCCTGAACAGTGACAAAGAGATGTGAAACACCATGTCCACCGTTTTATTAAGGGGGATGACACACACAACTTGTGTGTACAATCTCTTTGGTAGGGTTGCATGCTTGGCCAGTTCTCGAGGGAGCTGGCCAGAGTATGTGAGTGGAGTGGGAGTGGAGCGGCGTGATTTTGAATGAAGTGAGGAGCGGGTTTTTTAAAAGTGCGCTCCACTACTGCTCCATCACGAATACAATTCATGCCAACGGCCCATAATACAAGTACATTTTAGCAAGAATTCACACATTAAACACATTTAGCTAGCTTGATACAGATGGATCACTCAAATCCGTAAGAATCTGAAGGTTATTATGATGGTGATGGGCATGAGCGGGAATTTGTTTGTACCTTCTGAATATGATCGGGTGAAAGCACATTTTAAACAGGTAGCACTTATTTGTCACAGTTTCCTTCGTTCCCGGACTCCATTTCCCATGATCCTCCTGTTTCCACACCTGCACTCACTTCCTCGTCATCTCCCCATCAGCACTCATCACCTGCACCTGGACCTGATCATCCTCACATCCCTTATAATGGACTCACTCCCTGCACTCCTTGTCTGTTCTATTGTTTGTTTAGATGTGTGTGTTGATTTGCTTATTTGGTGAACTGGCCAGATGCCCCGTTAAACGCTTTCTGATGGGCCTGGACAAGGACATGATTCGCTTTAGTGAACCTGCAGAGGCAGCACCTTATCATACGACTGCCTTATCATACGACAGCCTTCCACGAGCTAGCTCCAGGCTTCCACGAGCCCGCTCCAGGCTTCCACGAGCCCGCTCCAGGCTTCCACGAGCCCGCTCCAACTGTCGACGAGCCCGCTCCAGCTGCCGACGAGCCCACACCAGCTGCCGACGAGCCCACACCAGCTGCCGATGAGCCCGCTCCTACAGCCCTCGAGCCCACTCAAGCCCACGAACCCACTCCATGCCACGAGCCCTTCCAGTCCTCCCTAAATCTCCCCAAGAAAATTTTGGGGGGCATGTACCTGTGGGTGGGGAACTCATGGGCAGGGTTTTAGCACAGCCATGGCCTGCCAAGGCTCCTGACCCTCGTGACCCTCCACGGCCTGCCAAGGCTCCTGACCCTCCACGGCCTGCCAAGGCTCCTGACCCACCATGGCCGCCCACGGCTCCTGACCCACCATGGCTGCCTGAACTCCTAGACCCGCCCTGGAGATCTCCGTTCCAGTCCTCTCCTCTCCCTGCACCTGTGTGAGGTCTCCAGGGCGCCCACCCCCATCTTTTGATTGTTCCATCTACGGCGCGAGTCAGGAGGGGGAGGTAATGTCACAGTTCCCTTCGTTCCCGGACTCCATTTCCCATGATCCTCCTGTTTCCACACCTGCACTCACTTCCTCGTCATCTCCCCATCAGCACTCCTCACCTGCACCTGGACCTGATCATCCTCACATCCTTGATAATGGACTCACTCCCTGCACTCCTTGTCTGTTCTATTGTTTGTTTAGATGTGTGTGTTGATGTAATTCTTCTCCGTGTAAATAAAAGCCATTATTTTGTGGATTTCCGAATATGCCTCGTCTCTACAGCAACCGCACTTAACATTATTTACAAAAGCAATCACTCTCTCACTAATGCATTCAAACAAACGCAATCTTACAGTGCTACTTTATCATTTCAAATGAGCAGTAATCTGTAAGAAATGTAGTGACCCGTAATTAAAATAACTGATGAAAATGTACTTTCATCTTTCCAAACTAAATATGCACTGCAAAAAGCAGCAATGATATTTAACTTTTAATTCTGATAACCATGTAATAAGCTTGGCATGTCGTGGGAAAACATTTTTGCACACAATGTTCCAAGAAACCACGTTGAAACTATTCTCCTTGTATTGTTTATTTATTTTTTCAATTAATATATGTTTGTGGGTGGACACAGAAACTGCCTAACTAGCTCTGCCCTGCAGGTAAGTATTAGGGGTATGTCAATCTTTGGCTGAATGGCAGTCTTTGGCTACAACTTAGTTCACTGGTATTATCACAGCACAATGAGCAGGCATTTGTTCAGTATGGTGTAGTGGGTATTTCATTCCCATAGCCTCAAGTCCGTGAGGCAGTGTTGAGTTCCACTTCAAAAGGGTATGTCTCAGGTTACGGCTGTAACCATTGTTCCCAGACATACTTACTCTCTGACATGAGTTGACATACTTCCGGCATGCCTGTGCGTCTTCCTTCAGGTAGTTGATGACGTTCTTTCTAGGCGCCCTTATATACCCTGCCGGCACACCTGTGACGTTACCTTACTGCAGTAGCCAATCAAGATTGACATGTAGCACACATGCTTCAGACACCAGTTTTAATGCTGAATTTAAGTAATATTTTCTTTAGAACATCTCACTTTTCCCCAACTTTTGAATGGAAGTGTATCACGATTTCCACAAAAATATTAAGCAGCACAACTGCTTTCAACATTGATAATAATTAGAAAAGTTTCTTGAACACCAAATCAGCATATTAGAATGATTTCTGAAGAATTGTGTGACAATAAAGACTGGAGAAATGGCTACTGAAAATTCAGCTTTGCCATCACAGGAATAAATTGCATTTTAAAATATATTAAAATAGAGATGCTTCCCTTCCAACAAAATCAATGTTTTGGGTCCATTTTACTGTAAAAGAAAGACTGTATATTTTTAAAAAAAAACATCTGTTTATGCTTTTTTTTTCTCTTTCTACTTTTGTCAGTGTGACACTGCAAACTTCCTCCACAGACATAAACTAAAGCTCACAAAAGTCAAATTTTTTATTTGTAGCCTTAGCTAACAGAGAGAAATGTCATTTACGTCCTGTGTTTGCGTGCTTATATGTGTTATTGTCCTTGTTCTGTCCTGTATACAAGCACATAACCATCACAGGCGCTGATGAAATGCTATTGCTGTCCCCAGGGGCACTGAATGCCTGAAGTGAGCTGTCACTGTCACGTTACATTAATGCCCTGTGTGACTCTGATCTCAGAGGCAGCACCTTATCATACGACTGCCTTTTTCCTGTGTCCTTCCAGTTATTCCTCACACACACCAGTGACAGGCTTGCACAAAACCATCATCTGTAATTCTAAAGCATTTTTAGAAGCTAATGGAGATTGCAGCATAGAGAGCATATTTGTGGCAGCTCATGGGAGCTCTTCTTTCCTTTTCCTACATTTGACATCGCTGTTTTGATAATGGCACATCAAATTTGCTGTTATCTCGCATATTAAAATGAATAATGAGGCAAAGTTACCGTTGCAGCTGAAGCTAGAGGTGTAGACAAAACATCTGCCTGTATCACCTTTAAATTCATGACATTTATGCCAGTTAGAGAGTTTCTCCATAATCCTGAGCTGTGAGCTGCAGCTCATAGCATAACATAATCATTCTATTGGGATAAAACTAGCATTCATGAAACCTTACTTACAAGCAGCACAAATGTAATATTAATGCATGCAATAAAGTAGGGTTTAATCATTACACACAATAGGGGATGGCATTTTATTTACCGGTATTTAATGGCCTGTCACTGAAGTGAAGTTTGAACCCTACTGCACAGGATAGAGTTATCCAGCCATATTTAAGTAGCTTACAGAGAGTCAGCTCTGTCTGTCTGATCCTCTCGCTGCATTAGTGAGTTGCTCTGGCCTCATCCTGACAGTCAGCTGGGATCTCTAACGTGCTTGGATTATAAATGGGCTAAACTGAGTTTATGCATGTGTGTTTACATAAACAAACATAGCACTAAACATAAGAGCCATCATCAACCTTTTCTTATGCAGCTAATGAACTTAGCGTGATGCATATTTGTCAGTCACACATAAATTGTTACATAATTGTTTTATTTACACACAGAAGTGCAGGTGAATGATGAAGTGTTTAGAGGTACTGAATGAATGATACTGTCCTTGTGGTGACTCGTAGTGAAGTTTCTGGATGAAGGAGAATGAGGAGCTGGAACGGAGATGGAGAACACTCACACACACACACTGGGATCTCTGGAGACAACTTGGAGACGTAGGAGACGGTAAGTAGATTGTTAGGAATCCTTGAGGTAAGCATGAAGGTGCGTCTTAATGCCAACGAGAACAGACAGTGACTGAGTTTGTGTGAGCGTCTTTTAACTGGTGACTGATTGGTGAGCTGATGAGGTGCAGGTGTGGGTGATCAGTATTCTGGAGAGGGAGTGCGCAGTGATTGGACGGTGCTAGAGTCTGGCGTGCCTGTGACATAAATAGGTAAGAAACAGGTATGATTTCTGCGCTTAATTTGTTTTATTTATCATATTATTAGTGAAATCTTACCCATTTCGGTAACACTTTAGAATACTGATCCCTCATTAATGATTTACTACACAGGAACAAATAAGTAATGCATTATTAACACTCTAGTAACTACTATTAACTAACAAGAAACTCTGATTAATGAATTAGTAAGTAATATTGCTCAGCTGAAGGTGGTAGTTCAGTATTAGCTAATCAGTAATTACCTTTTCTTTCATACCTCTTTTCATCCTACCTGTTTTTATGTAACAAACTTTCACAAGTAAATAATACTTTAACTACCTTTACCTGTGCAGCACCACCAAAAAAAATAATAAAATAAAATAAAATAAAATAAATAGCTGTAGCAACATTTTTACCTCATATTCTGCAAAGCGTTTCTTATTCTTGACCTCATTCAGTAAAATTCTATAAAGCCTCAGTTTAGGGGTGGTGCAGTCTATTTTTATGTGATATCTTTGCTGTCATTTTTAGCAGCCATTGTGCAGTTAAACTCTGCATTTTTTAAATACTGCAGCTGCCTACATGCGCAAGAGGCAACTGTTTACACTTGTATGTGCATACCCAGTGTGCATGAATGGTCATGTGACATGCGTTTTCGGTCGTGTAGTACAGACAGAGATTGTTTCTGAAATGATGTGGAAACGCTAGTGTAGACGATGATTTAAAATGAAAACGCACTAGTGTAAATGGGGCCTAAGTGTCTAATGCCTGCTACAGACTGTATGATTCAGGCAGTCCTATAAGATCATTACAAAGCACACTGTACAACATGGATCTAATAAACTTGGATACGACATGTATGTAGACTGTACGATGATGACACCAATCATAGTCTACAACGCAAGTTAGAATAGAAGAATAAAGCGTCATTAGTATGCGCTAGTGGTAAACAAATAGAGCCAGATGAATTGCACTTTGGTAATTGTGTTTTTTTATGTGCACTCAAAAAAAAAAAAAAGAGGAAGCAAACAAGGAGAATATGAATGCGATCATAGCTAGGGAAAAGAGGCCAATTTTGCAAATGGAGCTTGAGGTAAGTAGATTTAAGTTTAAGCGCCATGTCGTGTTGATCAATACGCCATTTCATGTTGAATTTTTTTTTGGGGGCTAGTCAGTAGACGTACCCATAAGAAAGAAACATCTTAAATGTTTGTCCTAGACAAAAATACTTTAACATCAAATGGAGACTTTTGCTTGAGTCTCCTGCTTCTCACAGTTGTCTCCTGAGACAAAAACTCTAAGACATTGGTGTCTTTTTTACTTTTTTTTTTTTTTTTCTCTGGTGCTATCACAATGGTCTTCTCTAAAGTTTAAAAGAGATCTCAGTAACATCACACACTACTCATATTTCTACCAGAAAGACTCGGGAGGCAAGATAAACATAACAATGATATTTATTAACAAATCAGCAAATGCAAGCAAAATATTGGGTAACGCTTTAGATTACAGCCCTGAAAGTACTGCGTAATTACAACGAATTTTCAGCGTAACTTTTGATAATTATAGTGTACCTATAAAGTAAGTACATGTAATTATAGGGGAACAATATGTAAAGTCTTGGGAATAAAGGGGTAACAACCAGGAAAATAACAAATTATTTATACTGTAAGTATTTAAGAACTAAGGGGTACTTATACTATGATGATAGACAACAATCTTACGTTTGGGAGCAATTTTGCGAGAAAGTGCACTGATTAAGTTGTTTCAAGGCAAGTAGAAAGAACTATTGCAATCTTTTTTAATACATGGGGAAATATACTTTTGTTTCATGTAGTTACAGGGTAATTAGGACATTGCGGGCTGTAAATTAAAGTGGTGCTTGTTACACTCTTGTTTCATGTAGTTAGTGGGTAAGTAATAAAAATAAAAATAAATACGCAAACAATCTGATATCACTTGGAAACCTTTATTTGAAAAACAACTTATTTCAAAACAGATTTAAAGTTACAACACTTCTTATTCATTTCTCTTGCTTGGCTTCCTCCTCCTCTTGTTCCTCTTCTTATTTTTATTTCTTTCCACTGATGAATCTTAAGAGGGAATCCCATGTCATTTGCTATTCTGTATTAAAAGAAAATACAGTACACCTGGAAATGTGCTCACCGTTTACTCATCTTTTACCCTCATGCCATCTGAGATGTGTACGACTTTCCTTCTTAAGATGAACACAAACAAAGGTTTTTAGAAAAATAAATAATCTCTGGGAATGCTTTATAATGCAAGCTCATGTATTCCTAAAAGTCGAAGCATCAAACAGCACATACAGTAATAACTACAGTAATCTATATGACCCCAATGGGTGAATCAATGTCTTCTGAAGTGAAACGATACGTATTTGTAAGAAAAAAAAAACCAAAACAATTATTTAAACATTTTAAACTTTCGACCAACTGTCACCTGCGCGTGCATGAGAGGGTTGAGAGTTCATGCTTGACGTAACTTGAAGTGTGACGTAAGCGTGCCGAGAAACTCATGCGAAAAGTCAAGTGGATTTCGGATGCCGTCAGTTTTTTTTATTTTTTTATTAATGCTCACAACAAAATACACAGAATAACAGATAATAATAATGATAAACAAACAAGACAGAATAACAGAGACGGCAGTTCTCATGAAAGCTTCACGTTGCTCATTACAATGTGCTTCATCGAATGCAAAGTCGACTCTCATGCAAGCGCTGGTGACAGTTGGTCGGAAGTGAAAAGATGAACAGCCTAAACCATGAGAAAATTTCTGGGTGTACTGTATTTTCTTTTAATACAGGATGGCAATGGGATTCCTTCTTAAGATTCATCAGTTGAGAAACAAGAGGAGAAGGAAGTCAAGCAAGAGAAACAACAACAACAAAAAGGGACAAAACGTGTTACTTTCTGTCAGGACTTCAGAATTTGAGATGTAAAGTTGATTTTAAAAAATGAATAAATTAATACGTGTTGTAGACCTGTTTTTAATTAAGTTGTTTTTCAAATAAAGGTTTTGGAGTCAGTGATATCAGATTGTTTGCGGGTTTTTTTTTTATTACTTACCCTGTAACTACATGAAATAAGAGTGTAACAAGCACCACTTTAATTTACAGCCCGCAATGTCATACTTACTCTGTAACTACATGAAACAAAATTATTGTTACAATTATATTTCCCCATGTATTAAAAAAGATTGCAATAGTTCTTTCTACTTGCCTTGAAACAACTTAATCAGTGCACTTTCTCGCAAAATTGCTCCCAAATGTAAGATTATTGTCTATAAGTACCCCTTAGTTCTTAAATACTTACAGTATAAATAATTTGTTATTTTCCTGGTTGTTACCCCTTTATTCCCAAGACTTTACATATTGTTCCCCTATAATTACACATACTCACTCTATAGGTAAACTATAATTATTGAAAATTACACTGTAAATTCATTGTACAAACCCGATTCTAAAAAAGTTGGGACACTGTACAAATTGTGAATAAAAAAGGAATGCAATGAGGTGGAAGTTTCAAATTTCAATATTTTATTCAGAATACAACATAGATGACATATCAAATGTTTAAACTGAGAAAATGTATCATTTTAAGGGAAAAATAAGTTGATTTTAAATTTCATGGCATCAACACATCTCAAAAAAGTTGGGTCAAGGCCATGTTTACCACTGTGTGGCATCCCCTCTTCTTTTTATAACAGTCTGCAAACGTCTGGGGACTGAGGTGACAAGTTGCTCAAGTTTAGGAACAGGAATGTTGTCCCATTTTTGTCTAATACAGGCTTCTAGTTGCTCAACTGTCTTAGGTCTTCTTTGTCGCATCTTCCTCTTTATGATGCGGCAAATGTTTTCTATGGGTGAAAGATCTGGACTGCAAGCTGGCCTTTTCAGTACCCGGATCCTTCTTCTACGCAGCAATGATGTTGTAATTGATGCAGTATGTGGTCTGGCATTGTCATGTTGGAAAATGCAAGGTCTTCCCTGAAAGAGATGACGTATGGATGGGAGCATATGTTGTTCTAGAACTTGGATATACCTTTCAGCAGTGATGGTGCCTTTCCAGATGTGTAAGCTGCCCATGCCACACGCACTCATGCAACCTCATACCATCAGAGATGCAGGCTTCTGAACTGAGCGCTGATAACAACTTGGGTTGTCCTTGTCCTCTTTAGTCCGGATGACATGGTGTCCCAGTTTTCCAAAAAGAACTTCAAATTTTGATTCGTCTGACCACAGAACAGTTTTCCACTTTGCCACAGTCCATTTTAAATGAGCCTTGGCCCAGAGAAAATGCCTGCGCTTCTGGATCATGTTTAGATATGGCTTCTTTTTTGACCTATAGAGTTTTAGCCGGCAACAGCGAATGGCACGGTGGATTGTGTTCACCGACAATGTTTTCTGGAAGTATTCCTGAGCCCATGTTGTGATTTCCATTACAGTAGCATTCCTGTATGTGATGCAGTGCCGTCTAAGGGCCCGAAGATCACGGGCATCCAGTATGGTTTTCCGGCTTTGACCCTTACACACAGAGATTGTTCCAGATTCTCTGAATCTTTGAATGATATTATACACTGTAGATGATGATAACTTCAAACTCTTATAACTTCGGCCTCTTATTGCTACCTGTCCCAACTTTTTTGGAATGTGTAGCTCTCATGAAATCCAAAATGAGCCAATATTTGGCATGACATTTCAAAATGTCTCACTTTCAACATTTGATATGTTATCTATATTCTAAGTTTATGAGATTTGTAAATTATTGCATTCCTTTTTTATTCACAATTTCTACAGTGTCCCAACTTTTTTGGAATCGGGTTTGTAATTACGCAGTACTGTAATCTAAAGCTTTACCAAATATTGTAAGATAAAGTTCTTTGGTGTAGGCCCTGTCTGTAGCTCACATCCCGAGGGTTGCAGACTCTGCATTTCCTGCCTGAATATGAAGGCAGGGGCGTAGCCGCCCCCCGGGAGGTATGGACAGGGACCATTCTGGTGGTGGGGAGGATGGAGGTGAAAGTTGGAAATCATCTGCAAACTCAGACATGCGATTTTTATACTCCAAGTCTTAGATAATGATTGGTTAGATCTAAACATAATAAGTGGCGTAACTTGAGTCTTCCTGGCAGAAATTACACCAGAGGCTTCATTTTTCTCCTTACCTAGAGACTCTGAATCACTCATTTGTCTCCTCTAGTTTCAGAAGAGATCTCAGCAACATCACACACTGTGCTCAGACTTTTCTCCTCAGCTAGCCTCTTGAGGCACACTGTCCTGACTTCAGGCTTGACGTTACTTTGTTTACCATGGTATACGTTTACTATATAGAATTCTGTCAAAAAAAAAAAAAAAATATTGAGAATGATAACAAATTATACATCATTTGAAAGTTCTAAGGGTTTACTGCCAATCTGCAGTGTTTGATTTACAATATAGATGCTCCAGCAATAGTAATAGCCTATTGTAATTTGTATACCTTTCTTACGAAATAGCGATTGTGAGATAAATCAAATCCGTCGTGCTTGGGTACAATGATAAGCGTCAGTACTTTTTGTCCACAAAAGTGTTAAATCCATGAAATAATAATATATTTTCCACTGTTTATCATATTTCTCCTGAACGATCTGTTCTCCATCATCGTTCTTAAATAAGTTATGCAATCTGAGCATCGTTTATGTTGTAAAACTGTATACGATCGTATACATTAGACAAACAAATGAGCCTGCCTCCAAAGTTTATTTTTCAAAATAGTGCAGCAGTTTTTAACATTTTAAAATTTAGAAGAGATCTCAATAAATGTAATATACTGTGCTCAGATTATTCTCTTTAGCTGGAGACTCTGCTGCTCTCACATTTGTCTCCACTAAAGGTTCATAAGAGATCTCAATAACATCACACACTGTGCTCAGACTTTTCTCCTTAGCTAAAGACTTTGGTGCTCTCACATTTGTCGCCTCTAAATTTAAGAAGAGAACTTTGCAAAGTGTATGCCAAGTCAAATGTCTCAATGTGAACTCAAACATTTCTTTCATATAATATGTATTAATAATGAAATTAGTCAAGGATTGAGTCATAAGCCATTTAATGTGCCTTTCAGCAAAGAACCTTTCCTGTACCAATTTTCCTGATAATATCGTCTGGTATATTACTATTTCCAACAACAAATGATATGCCCTATGCACACAACTGTACAACGTTCTTATTGTATCAGCAATTAAGAGTAATGTTAACCTTATTTCTGCATATATTCCTTAATATAGGCTTAAACCAGTGTTACCAACTAGATTTAGTGACTTCCCTACCCCCTTTGAGACTTTTTTCAAAAGTTTAGGGACAGATATAGCAATTTCTTAGACAAACCTTATCTAGATTCTTATTTTGCCCACTGATCTATATTCATATTTATATAGATCAATAAATTTGCCATTATGATGTCATCTAGTGACATTTAGCTACCAGTTTTAGCTACTTTCTATTTAAAGCAGGTGGCAACACTGGCTTAAACACTGAAATTATGGACCTTTTTCACTTTATTGGTGCACAGTTTGTAAAGTTGTTGAGATCTTATCTAAACTTTAAGAGGAGACAAATGCGAGAGCTTCAAAGTCTTTAGCTAAGGAGAAAAGTCTGAGCACAGTGTACGTTGTTACTGAGATCTCTTTTAAACTTTAGAGGAGACAAATGTGAGAGCTTCAGAGTCTTTAGCTGAGAAGAAAAGTCTGAGCACAGTGTGTGATGTTATTGAGATCTCTTCTAACACTTTAAAAGAGACTATTGTGAGACTGTTAGTTTTTGTCTCAGGAGACAAGTCTCCATTTGATGTTAATGTAACCTCATTTATGTTTTTTTTTTTCTATCTCCCCTTTGGGTAGCTTCTATCTTATTCATCCATACCATTTCAATACATGCATTCTCATATTTGAAGTTTAGTGTAGACAGTGTTTTAGTGTTTTAGTTATGCAACAACCATGAAGCACTGATACACTAGTATTACATCTGTTAAAAAATTAAATACATCTTACACTTGTCTAATCCCTTTGTTTAGAATATGCACTGCATATACAATGCTGGGCATTGAAGATAAATTTAAACGAGTAACCCTTCATATTCTGAAATGTATAATGCTATTTAAATGAGACTTTAAGTATTTACAATATTAGTAAAAATGTAAAATGTAACATGTTTCTCCTAAAATAAAATTGAAGGCATCTGGGGCTGGTTGCAAAAACTTCTTAGACTAGTCTTAAAAGTTAGTCATCTTTTTCTTTTTTTCTTCTTCTTCTTTTTTTTTTTTTTCTTTTTTTTCTTCAAGCCTGGTAATAACTTTTTTAAGTCAGTTACATAAAAAAGTATATTCGTTTAATTTGAATTGGAAAAGTAAGACAGATTTCCCTTTGCTTAACTGCTACTTAGTCAAACTAGTTCTTAAGTTAATATGCACTTATGCTAAGTTTATGCAACTAGCACCAGAAGACAAAGTTGATACATAAATGAGACATATAAGCTTGGAGAAAGCTCTTTCAGAACCTTATCCTTGTGGGCAACACATCAACATTGAGGCACAGCATCACCTCAGACAGCACAAGTTCAAATCCAAGCTAAAGGTACTTTCCTGCTCCAGTTTTCTTCTCATCTCTCCCATTGTTTCCTGTCCTTCATCCTATGGTCCTGTCCATTAAAGGTGAAGAAAAAAAAACAAAACTCCTATTTCTCATGTCTCAGTTGTGTCTATACTTATTTCTCCTAAGGAATTTTAGGAGAAACATATGAAACTCTGTTGATAATAAGATGAGGGATATATGAGAATCACAACTAAGTCTAATGAGCTTAGGAAAAGCAACCACTGAGCAATACATTTTTCTTCTGGGGTAGGTCATAGCAGCAAACACACTGTGAGATGAACATGCTAAATTTGCTAACATGCTAAACCGTGTGGCCATGATTGTATATCTGTCTGTCAGTGTGCCCATGTTTGATTGCTTTTGTATAATATGTATAATAATGTTCCTGAACAACTGCCCAAAGGAAATGACCTTGTGTTTGTTTATGCACCCAATGGTAGTACATGCAGTCAGCCGGTTTCTTTGCTTCAGGCTAGTGCCTCAAGTGAAGGTTGATCAAAGTGACTGACACTTATGACCACTGGCAAAACCTACTTACTGTAGACCACTTCCCATGCACTTCCTGAATAATTACTAATAATATACAGTACATACTTGCAAAATTGCAAACATTTACTTAGTGGTAAACTCTTTAAAAACTGCTTCTAGGATTTTCTCAGTCACTATCCCAAAGGGAATCTCCAAACATGTATAACTCAGCTAAATAGTGAATATTTCAACATCTGTCAATATGTCAGCACTGGCAAAATATCCCTCTGTTGATGCCATCCTCCGCAATCTCATACATTTGGGCTGCAACAATATATTTTTACCCTTGTGTTTATGAAGGCCTTTGTTGATTTTGATGAGGATGGTGTTGGACAAGAAAAACGCAACATGTCCTCAATCCTCATCTCGCATTCTCTCTTTCTGTCTCCTGCAGTGTCTCACATTTCAGTGGAGCTTTTTTTGTGAGTGCAGCATGTTTTTGGAGATAACCGCCCAAGCATGGAGACGTTTGAGCCTTCAGGTAGCAGTGTATGCATGTCCCAGTGCCCTCGGGGGGTAGTGAAGCTTATCTGCTTCCATGTCACACTATCAGTGTGTTACACTGACATTGCATTGCTGCCCTGATCCTTGACACTGGATAAAAAAAAAATATATAAACTGAGTGTGACTGATGCTGATGTGTTTGGCTGAGGCTTGAGGTATAAAAGTGTAACTGATAGTATAATATGTAACAATCACATGTGTAAAAGACGTGTTATATAAAATTGCCTTAGTAAGTGGAATGAAAGTGCAAGCCGTGCATCAGGGTTTTTTTTTGTTTTTTTTTTGGTGGTGTGCATCCACTCATTCAGGTTTGTGCTGAGGAGGCGAGACACTTTCCCAGCGATTTCAGCAGGCAGTTCAGCGTTGTGGCAGGAGGGACACCACATCTTGTTTCCTCCATCAGGAAACGGGGGTTACAACAGTAACTGAGAAGTTCCCTATCTGTCATGGTATAGATGTCTGACACTAGGGGTCCCCTAGGGAAAATGCCACAACAGCTGAACCGTGTTACGAGCTTTTGGTGGTGCAGATGTACTTACCATGGAAATAGGTGGCTTCAGCTGTTTTTTTTTGTTTTTGTTTTTTTTTTCTTGCTGTGCACACCAAAGTGCTGAGGAAGCACTCCTTTTTTTCATGCGGAAAAATGAACACTATGGAGACGACATCCTGCCAGGAAGGAGGTTAACATATGGAGAATACATCACATGGACTTACCCACCAGGAAGTACTACATATGGAATGGAGTCTCTAAGTGAAATAAATATCAGCAATGCTTTGCCACAAGCAGGAACTGCAGGAGCAACTACGGATACGATATATTCATTGTCAGAGTGCTGGTATTATTGGAAATTCCTCTAAATCTTCAGCAGGTACCTCAGGGTCATGAGCGTTTCGCCCCTTAACCTATATGCTTCATCTGAGTGGGGCAGCAAAGACCAGATCAGCCTTCACCTGCTGAAGGATTCCAACTGAGATCTCTCATTAACCACAACCACCTTCAGCTAGTCTCTGATGCAGCTGCTATCTCCCCAGTGGCCTTCCTCAGTCATTTAGCCCAATGTTCTGTAAGAAATAGCACACAGATGTAGCAAGGAAGCCGCAGCAGCCAACTTCGATAGAAAACAAGGCTGTATTCCATTCTTTAAACCTTGTCAGTCAGATCTTGGTATTAGTCTACTTTAGCTCATGAAAGATTGCTAGCCTGTCCTCCCAGTGAGCAGGTAGCCATTTTCTCCAGTGAACTTTCTCCAGGATTCACTGAGTTCCCTCAATTGATGGAGTCATTATAGTGCTATAACAGATTTTATGGCCCAGTGGCAATTGCGGAACTTCCTCACGTCTGCCGGAACACCGATAAAACATTTCAACACTATAACTGCAATTTGGCAAGAAATACAAGCGCGAGAAGCCCCTATCTCTGTTGTAAAAGTGCGTGCACACATTAACAAAAATCCAGATGTGCATGAAAAAAAAACAATAATATTGCTGACCAATTGGCTAAGCTGGCAGCAGTGAAAGGTGACCTATGGCAAAACGAAACACCCTCTGTTTCTGTGGCAAGGGCAGCGCAAGTTACACCCATAGACCTCAAACAGTATCGGCAAGATCTGTGGGTCTCTGACGGAGAACTTGTACCACACTTGAAACATGATCAGATGGTTAACATAACCGAAGGCATAGTTATCCGAGATGGAAAATTTGTTGTTCCAGAAGCGCTTCAAAAGCCAATAATCAAATTGTATCATGAATATGCGCATGTATCTGCAACAAAAACAGCACAATTGATACAAAAACAATTTTGGTGGCAAGGAATGACAGCTGACATTGAAAGATGGTGCAACACCTGTCTGATGTGTGCCACAATTAACCAGGGGAACTAGGCCGAACAAATTTGCACAGGCCAGAACCACCTAAAGGACCCTGGGAGTCCTTACAATTGGATTTCATTGGTCCACTACCCAGTGCCAAAGGGGGGTATCGATATTGCCTCGTGATAATTGATAAATTCTCAAAATGGGTCGAAACGATTCCCACTAGCAATAACACCGCAAACACAGTGGCACGTGTGATGGCGAACCAAATCATCCCTTTTTGGGGAGCACCAATTCAAATTGAATCTGATCAAGGGACTCATTTTACTGGACAGGTTATGAAAGATATGTGTAAAATGCTGAACATTAAGCAAAGATTTCACATAGCCTTTCAGCCACAAAGCTCAGGGATTAACCGCGTTAACCGGACTATCAAAGAAAATATCTCCAAGCAGATAGCCCAACACCAAAACAAGTGGATTGATGCTTTGCCCACTGTTCTGACTGTGCTGCGAGCAACTCCATCAAAAGCTCCATATGAGCTTATGACTGGAAGGGTGATGAAGTTACCCATTGATCCAGAGATTTCCCCAGCAGACCTGGGGCCTTTAATGCTCACAACGCAGCAGACTGTACTGGTGAAATTGCAAGAAAGATTGAAGGTGTTGCATACTCAGGCTGATCTGAGACGACAACAGTCAGACCTGGCAAATGATGCACAATTCAACCCAATCTCTGAAACAAAATTTTCAGAAGGAGATATTGTGATGGTACGCATTTTCGTGAAACAAAGTGCATTCTCCCCTAGATGGCATGGGCCCTATGAAATCAAAGCTGTCTGCAACAGCTGTGTGGCCATGACCATCAGAGGAGAATTAAGATGGTACCACATGTCCCAATGTAAATGGTTTAAAGGTTCATTAAATTAATTATGATCTTTCTTCTCCATAGGACAGTCACTGCAATTCCATGGAGGCCGGATGCCAGGGCGGTATCTGGACCCACCTGCATCGAATTGGGACAACGCGTCACACTCGCACACACCCTAGGATGTGGGAGATGGGCATGGAAATATATTAAGGGGCCATCCACACCTTACATTCCAATTACATACAAAGAAATAGTCACATGGCCCCCCGGATTAGCACCGGAAACCAAATTGTGTAACTAAGATTTGCTGTAAGACCGAGTCTACTCATCTCCCAGACACAAACATCACAGGTTACACACTCGCACCAAAATTTCACCACAACCTTACTACCTGGAATCAACTTAAACAGTACCCAGGTTCAAAAATTGGTAGTCAGAACCTGCTGTTTAAAATTGACAATTATGGGGAAGATCCTAAAAAATGTTACTTCATTAAGGGTCTAGAACCAGCAACATATAGATGCAGGCACACTACAACACATAATAATACACATTTGAAGTTTACTGAACTTCTTTTCAACCTGACAAATCCTATATCAAAAAATAATTTAAAAGGTACCGCTAGATGTAGACATTTCCCCATGGTGGGAAGACACTTTTTATGAGCAGAGCACACAAGCTTTGGTCAACACGATGGACCTAGTGCAAGGGATTCTTTTGCGGACTGAATACTCAGCTTGGTATGCTTACACCTGGTGGGACTGGATGTTTCGCGGATGCGCCATCGCCAGTGTGCTCATCTTCTTATTCACTCTCATCCAGTGCTGCTACTTCAGATGTCTTCTCCGTATGATGCGCACTTCAACCAATGTGGCCATCGCGCTCAGTCCACTACGGGTACCAGCCCTACAGAAGCTACAATCATAAGCAAGCTGCAAGAAATCCATGGAAAGTGGCCCCTCAGGGACTTCTCTGTATCTGCCCCAAGGGGCCAAGGGCAGAACTTTAAGGATGGATTTTTACTAAGACTGAATTACTGAATTCAAGATTCCTATCCTGTAATAAAACAATAAAACTCTCTAATCTGAAGAGAGGATCTGCGAGAAAGAGCACAGGACAACACCTGGTTCAACCTCCTCTCTTCCCCCCCATGCTGAGTTCCTCACTCCTCACACCCTCTCCTTCCCTTCAGGCCATGCAAGTCTCACAAATCTGCTATCTTAGTTGTTTTAAGTGACATCAGTGAAAATACTTCTGGTGCGATTGGTAAGAGGGTTTCACTCCCACAACAATAGAACAGACAAGAATAAAGAAAACAAAACCTGTTCTCCTGGGGTGGGAGATGTCCCAATAAAGATTAACCATTTGCTCGGATCCACAAAACCAGGCGTGTGACCCTTTGGGGCACGAGAAAAGGTCCAGTAAAAGCTGCATAAATATTTGGGTGCTAAATGTTTATAGCCCTTTTGTTATAACTTGGGGTATTTAAAGGGATTTGGCAAACCACTCAAGGAAGCATCTGCATTCAGAACTTCCCGCACAATTGTTGTGTGTATCTCTCTATTCACCAGGTATGCTGAATTTTAATATTTTGTTGTGAATTGTACTTTGCATTTTATGCTGATCAGTTGTGTGATGTATTCTTTGTAATTCTTTTAAATGATGATTTATCCTGCCTGGCAAAAACAATAAATGTTAATCTTGATTTATCTTGGATTCCTCTAAAATCATTATGAATAGTAGATTATTAGAGTCCTTCACTTCCGTAAATCTGCGTCAGGACAGGTCAAACTAGAGAGCCCCATGAAAGGAGCATGGAAGCACATCATGGGACTTTTTGAGTTTGTCTGTTATTGAATTAGCAAGTTGCAGTATCGTGACTAAGAAAACTGTATTTTTGTATGAACAAGCATGTGGCGGTTCGACTCAAATGCATTAGTAAACTCTGCACCCTCTGACTAAGAATCATAAACTGGCGAATTTATGTCATGAGAACGCAGACGGCCGCTGCGAAATTCTCTATGTGGTGATTTGGTCCGTAATGAACGAATAATTGACATTATGAGGTATCCAGAATGATCAAAGACCTAAATTAAAGCACAACTAATCTCATGATCAGCTGTTACATCGGAAAGACTGTGAAACTAAGAGTCAGTTATAATTGGAGTCAGATAAAATTATTTACGAAGTCAGAACTGAATTAGAAACCAAAGTTGTATTAAATTAAGATGAATTTTACAGAAGTGCCAGAGGACGTACACGCGAAATACCTTCGACCAGACCACTAGATGCCGTCGTTGGGCTAGTGGGTGGAACCTTACAATAGTAATATCATCCATAAAGGCTAGGCAAGCTGGAAGTCTTGTGCCGTCATCCGCTACTGGCCCTTTACTTTGCTGTCCTCCTACTTTGAGTAATAGGTTCACTGCAGCCACAAACAAAGCCACGGATATCGTGCATCCTGTCATAAGATAAGATGTTAGCCTATTAGCGATGATGGACCAGAATATCTTCCCTTCAACATCCAGCAAGGAGATTTTCCGAAACTGGTCAAGTCCCGATGAATGGTTCCTGCTTCTTCTTACAAAAAGTCCAAAAGGCATTGTTAAAAAAGACGCTTTGGTGACGCTTCTCACTTTGCTTTTTCCGAATTGCTTCCTTCTTGCACAGCTTGAGTAATCTCCTCCTCAGTTCTAACCATAGTTCATTCAGTGTTTCCTTCCATCTTTATCTGCTTCCAGTCATCTTCTCCTAAGTGATCTC
The DNA here is from genome assembly GCA_037101425.1 of Elopichthys bambusa. NCBI lineage: Eukaryota > Metazoa > Chordata > Actinopteri > Cypriniformes > Xenocyprididae > Elopichthys > Elopichthys bambusa. The sequence continues at coordinate 14,917,490 of CM074448.1, read as the reverse complement.
CATTCGTTCCGCAACTTTGCAATCTGATGTTGCCTCTTATAGGGCCCTGCTGGTGATTTGACCTTCTTTCCCTCCACTCCAAAGGTGACTACGCATGCCTGATACACAGGTACCTGGTACCATGATCTTAATTTTCTTAGTTGCATCTCGTTTCAAGATGTTATCCACGGTTATTCATCCAGTTGCACCCATATGTGGTCTGCTGATGCTGGTAGATTCAGCCGTGACTTCCTCTCAAAGTCTTCTAGCTTTTCAGGCTCACCCCCTCTTCTTGTGCTCTGAACAGTTTCAGCACGGAGGTCCGGAGCACTGTGGTTTGCCTCCTGGCCCCGATCCTCTACCGACTGACAACTAAAGCTAATAATATGCTGTGGATAATCTTTGCACTTGGACTTGCCTTGATAAATTCTCAAACCTTGTTCATTCTTGAATACCCCGCTGCAGATGTTGCACCTCCTCTTGGCTTCGCCCTCCCGTTTGGCATCCAAACTCATCATCCTTATATCCTCATCCATGTCATTGACCGTGTGGTCCATCCTTACTGCCAGATAATTCCTCCACCAAATTAGACTACTGCAGAGTGCTGAAGGATAATTCACATCCAGGGTTCACCAGTCTAGGGGAACTCAAGTGGACAAAAAAAGCACCTCAGGGAGGGGAAAGGCACTATGTGCAAGTGGACAAAACTGGCTTAACCTGGAAATTTAAAACCTTGCAAAGGTATTATGTGTAGCCCAGCCTGCTGCTCTACAGATGTCTGTTAAAAAGGTGGCGTTTGCTAGAGCCCAGGAGGATGCAACACTTCTCATGGGGTGTGCATGCACTCATAAGGGGCATGGCACGCCTTGGGCCTCGTATGCCAAGGCAATGGCTTCCTCAGTTCAATGGGCCATCTTATGTGTGGAGACAGCCTTCCCCTTCTGCTGTCTCCCAAAACAGACAAAGAGCTGGGTAGTGGAAACTTTGGGCACATAGTCCTCTAGGATCTCAGGATTATATGATAGTATGCTGGACCGAACTCAAGGCACATTTCTCTGACAAAGAACGCCAACAGGTCCCCAACATTCTTGATGGAAGTGAGCGCAGTCAGGAGGGCCATTTTCAAAGAGAGGGCACTTAATTCAAATGACTTGAGTGGCTCAAAAGGAGTTCTCTGTAAGCCCAGCAAGACTATAGATAGGTCCCATGAGGGGATAAGGCATAGTCTTGGAGGATTCAACCTGCTGGAGCATAATCAGGTTGTGCTTCCCTAAGGACTTACCATCCACTGCGTCGTAATGTGCCATTATGGCGGCCACATACAACCTTTAAGGTGGAGTTTCAAACGCAGTTTAATATAATCATATAAACAGGAATCAGAACAGGCACTGGGGTTCACACACATAACTAGATACAAGACCGGACAAGGAACATCAGACAGGCAGGAACTTAAGTAGTGCAGATGATGAGATACTTAATGTTGAACAGCTGACACGGGTGAACTCATAATGACGGTGACCATGGAGACAGAAGACAGGCGGGAACACAAAAAAAGGAACACGTGACAGATGAAAACCAAACTGAAAGTCCATGAAAACTGAAACTAACGTGACAATACGCCCTCTCCGTCCTCGCGCTGTAGAATGAAGAAGGATGGAGAGATGGCGGAGTCGTAGGGGGAACAATCGGTGAGACGGTAGAACTCCACGTTGAAATCTCTGATGTTCTCACTGCTGTTGGCTGCTGCAGCAATTTTCACTGCAAAATCTATTTCTCGGTCCGGTCTTCTGTAAGGGTGTGTGCTCAGGCAGACGAATGTGTCCCCTGAGGGGCCTGACTCCACTTTATATTACATGCCCACTCAATTACCTTCATCAGGATCAAAGGTCTGCCTCACACGCGCGCGTGCGCGCACACACACACACACACACACACACACACACACACAGTTTTTCTATCAAAGTGAGGACATTCCATAGGCGTAATGGTTTTTATACTGTACAAACTGTACATTCTACGCCCCTACACTACCCCACCCCTAAACCTACCCATCACAGAAAACATTCTGCATTTTGAAATTTTTTATAAAACATTGTTTAGTATGTTTTTAAACCCATTTTAAATATGAGGACTCATGAAATGTCCTCATATTTCATGTTTATGTCGTAATACCCATTATATGAATTTGTGTCCTCATAAATCACAAAACCTGCACACACACACACACACACACACTAAAGAGTCCAGTATTCAATTACAGCTGAAACAATATCTTCAGACTGTGTCTATTGTTCAGTCATTGATTTAGTACAATCAGCTCCTGTACAGATAGTTTGGGACCTGAAATATCTCTTGTCCCTATAAAAATGAGCTTTCATTCTGTCTGACCCATTGGGGCCTCCATTGTTTTCTCCTCTTGTCTCTCATGAAAAAAGGCTAACATTGCTGCAACTGAAACTGAAGCTTAATCTTAATGATTCTCATATCACTTTCTTTTTGTGCATGGCGCTCTTATGAGGCTTCTTAAGTTGCTAGTTGTGGTATTTCAGTGGGTATTGTTAGGTTGAAGGGTGCCAGGAATGCAGGCAGGGTTAGGTTTGCAATACCACTTTGCCACTCCAGACATTGTTAGTAGCTGCATGGCATCAAGATGTTAAACAAAAGATACAAACCAATGACAATCATACCACAATGGAGTTTCCTTTGTGGAGACTGTGGGACAAAGGAAGTATAAATGATTTATTAAAACACTTAATTGCCATCACACAGAAACCTGCCTTTTTGCTGAGAATGGATGCTCACTGAGAAAATGTTACCCTCACTGAGTGAGTCAGCTTATTGTGGAATGAGTTATGAGCTCTTAAAGTCACTAAATAATACAATAATTTGCGTCTTTCTGTTTCTGTATGGTAGCGTATAATGGTTCTCATTTTTCATGGGTTGGTTTCATGGTTCTGTGGTCATGATTTCGGTAGGGTTGAATAAACACTTGCTATTAGGGGTTCACCAATCTAACAAGAATTAAGCCATATGCTACAGCAAAATTCTCCACCCTCTAAAATTAAAGTCAACAGTTTACATTTTGTGAAATGTCAACAAAACTGCTCTAATGAGAAATCATTAATATCTTTTGATTTGTTTAGCATCTTTAACATTTTGTTTAGGTTAATTATTTTAAATCACTGTAACTGAACATTTGCAAAAATGCTGCAAATGAAAGGTCTTGGTGCCATTATTGCAGAATAAATTGTTATTACTGTCATTGTGATGTATTATTTAATTCATTGTTATATCCATGTTCTGATTCCCATAGTTTAGTGTTTTCAAGTTTGGAGTTTCTTTTTTCTTCTTTCCGATTTTTCAGTAAATTCATTCAGTGATACAGAAAATTTTTAGAATTGCTTGGGAAAATGGATGCCTTATGATTTATACACATTTAATATTCATATTTTCAGAGGCATTGTTAGCCATGAGATGGATCGTAGCACACACATTTCCCCCCTGCTATGTTGCAGCTTTATATGTTAAGGGAAACATACTAAAGAAAACATGTAACACTTTACAATAAGTTTCATTTGTTAACATTAGTTAATGTATTAACTAACATGAAATAACCATGAGCAAGACATTTGTTACTGTATTGGTTAATCTATGTTAACGTTAGTTAAATACAGCAGTTCATTGTTTGTTCATGTTAGTTCACAGTGCATTATCTAATGTTAACAAATACAACTCTTGATTTTAATAATGTATTGGTAAATGTTGAAATTAATATTAACAAAGATTATAGCAACACATTTTTCTTTCTGTAATCTAATTAACATGTTACATTCACAGTCATAATATATTATGCATTTATTTAAAATGGTAACACTATCATAAGGTTCCATTTGTTAGCATTAGATAACTACATTAGTTAAAATAAGCTAATAATGAACAAAGCTTCTACAGCATTTATTATTCTAAGTTAATGATCATTTCAACATTTTAATGCACTGTGAACTAACATGAATAAACAATAAACAGCTGTATTTTTATTAACTAATAAATACTGTAACAAATGGGTATTTATTATTGTTAGTTCATTCTAGTTAATGCATTATCTAATGTTAAGAAATAAGACCTTATTGTAAAGTGTTACCATTAAAATAATATTTTATTACATTAAGATATAATATATAATATAATATATAAATAAACCAGTTATGTGAAGTGATATGTCAAAGAGGTTTTCATGTCAGTTATCATAGATTATTGCATGACTGAATGCTATTGAATTCAGTTTTATAATATAAATTGCAGTCTGGCACCTTTTGGAATAGAAAAATGAACAAAATCAACTTAGCATAGCTGGAAGATTTTGCATTCACAGTATGTTTTGGGCCTAAAACTTCCTCCCCGCCACAGTTTGCTGAATTTAGCTGCCTCGTTGGATCCAGTGTAAGGTATGTGAGGGAGGAAGAATGAACTGTCCTCCTCCTCTCTGAAATGTAGGTGGCTGTGATAAAGCCATGTCATGGCCAATGATTCCCAGGAAAGAAAAAAAAGAAACAGATTATGTTTGACAGGACGTTAGAGGAACAGAAAGGGATCTTATGATTATGTTGTTGCCATGAATGGGCAAGCTTGCTTTTTTCCTATGCTAAAAATACAAGCCAAAAAAAACAAAAACAAAAAAAAAACCTCCCTTGGTGTCTGTTTAATTTCACTGTCAGTCACTGCATGGGCTGGGGGATTTTTAATGGTGATTCAGTTCTAATGACCATCAGCATGGCACCCACTGAATCCTCCTGAAAACGAAACCACGGTTGCATGACTTCAACGTCACCATTACTGAGCTTCTGACAACTCATTCATTCTTTATTTAAAAAACATTTTCCCTGAGAGTTTGAGTTAGAATGGTTTGCAAGAACACTATTATAAACACAGTGAAGCTGTAAAAGTGGATTGTAAGTAGATGAGTTTATCTCTTCGGTGTGGTGAAGTTTATTGTCCTTTTTCAAGACAAGTCAAAGCTTTAAAAAATTACTGTTTTTTGTTTTGTTTTGTTTTTCTCACAGAATGAAACATGAAAATATCTTGAGCTTGTGTTAATCACAGACCTTATTTCAGGCATTTAACCACAATCCCATTAAAAAAAACAATTGCGCTAAAATGTTAAAATGCTCATTTCTGGGTTTTAGCCTACAATATTATGACATCTCTATAGCACTCTACTGAAATAAAATAAAATATAAATATTAGATGAAAAACTTTCACTTAAAGCGCTTGGCAATTAAATGAAATAAAAAAATATATATTTACTAACAGAAACCAAAACTCACACCACTTGTTGAGTCAGAAGATGACATGTCAGACTGACTTAAACATTTCAAAATGTTTCAAAAACAGCGTTTACACTTTTTATAAGTCAACCTGTGAATGGCTTACATACAGTTTTCTCTGCACGGACACAAGAGAGCATCAAACAAATTACATGCTTCACCTTTAAGCAACATGATGCTGACTAAATTACAAATACTAAACACTAAATTTGTTGGCTTAGCCTCTCAGATCATGTAAAGTGTTGACGTAAGTAGAGGAACGTAATCCTTTTGGCCTTTTAAGGAGCTGAGGTAAGCGAGTTCCTCTTTCCGAGCACTAATATTCAAGTGTGACAAATGATGGTGAGGTTTGAAAAAACTCAGCAGTATTACTCCAATGTATACAATGACATAAGTTTGATATCACTGCTGCCACTCTGCTTGCCAGTGCACTCACAGTCTTTCTTTAATCTTTTGTCCTGTTCAGTGTTTTATCTCTATGTATTTTTAGTCCTACATACTGTTGGCTTCAGCAAAGTGACTCAGCAGCCAATACAAACACAAATACTCAATGGTCTGTGTTGAATCAGACTCCAAGATAGCTTTGTGTACTGGGAACAATAACAGATGTTTCAGCTATTTCTATCCATCTGTAGTGTGAGCAGATGAAGATATCCAGGAAGAAAAGCCATGACCAACTCGGAGTGTTAAAGATCAGTGACCTTAAGGAGAATTCCGGATTGAGATCACAGATTTTGGATGTAATCATGTTCGTCATGCTTGAATGAGATTAAAAACTGGGCACCATAAGCTTTAAAAGTTATCAAGTATTCAAATAGATTATATGAAAAAAAAAAAAAAACTAAACTTGTTTGAAAATTGTTAATGCATGAAAAAATATATAAAGAAAGATGCTGGAAAAAGAAAGCTGTTTTATTCTGCATAAGGGGAGTCAAATCATTTTGAGGGCGCCATGTTGAGGTCACATGACAAGTTGAATACTAACTTTTTCACAGTAATTATTCAGAACTATTCATTAGTAGAGTGGATTAGTAGTTATTCCAAATAACATTCTTTTGCCATTATTTTCATTTATTATACTGATTTTGGTAGCGATAATGCCCTCATTTGATTGTCTGGGTTTTACGGAAGTCTGTGTGATTAATTGTATAATCATAGGTTTATGTATATAATTAATTCGGTGGCCATTTTGAGCTGTCCTTGATACTCCACTTTTTTTTCCCTTCACTTTGCAACTACATGCCAGCTAACACTTATTAGAGTATTAGTAGACTGTGTGCTTAATATCTGTTAACTTTATTTTGATGGTCCCCCAACAGACATTCTATAAATAATTTTGCAAGTATGCCAACTTGTTCTACTAACCTAAACCCTAACACCTATCCCTAACCAGTCTGCATCTACTAATACTCTAATGAGAGTTAGTTGACCATTAAAGTGGACCATCAAAATAAAGTGTAACCAAAACAAGTCCCTAATATTGTTAGTAATATTTCATGATGAATACTTACAGGACTGAAAATTGTGAGAAGCTGCGTCAAACACTGTGGGAACGCCTCTGCGTGACTGCGTCGTGAAGCACATGTGAAATCAGTCCAATGGCGTGACGGAACGTCATAGGCAGGTGACGTCATGACCAGGAAACTATAAAGCACACCTGAACTAACCAGTATCAGCTTCTAATAGGCTACAGCTAGTCGGTCACAGGCATGCAGGGAGTATGGCAAAACGGCGCAGCATCTCATTCCCTCTCAGGGAACCATGGTTACATACGTAACTTTCAAAGGGAGCTCGCGCTGTGTCAAGCGCTGTGGGAACGCAATACCTACGCCGCCATAGTACCAAGTGTCTGTTTGCGTGAAACCAAAGCGCACACTAGAACGAAAGTACTCGTGACCCTGGGGTTGAGGCCAAGTCCAGGTTATAAAACCTGACAAACATGTGCTTCAAGCACAATGGCCAAGTCCCAAGTCAGCACCCTAGAACGTGCCGCAGGCCTAAGCCTCAAAGTATCATGGAGGAAACGTGTAAGCCATGGATTTCTTCCCAAAGAGACACCATCTACTGGAATGTGGTAAGCAGAAATGGCAGCCACATATACCTTTAGGGTAGAAGGGGATAAACCTGCATCCAACTTGTCTTGCAGAAACTCCAGAACTGTGCCAACTGGGCAGTTTATTGAGTCGAAAGAACGATCCCGCCACAGACCCTGAGCTGAGCAACCACTCATTATCGCCCCCCAGCCAGTGAGAGACGCATCCGTCGTAAGCGTTACACAATGACAAGGAGCTCCCAACACTGGCTTTTGGGAAAGAAACCAAGGTTTTTTCCACATGACAGGCACAAAAGCATCGCCATTTTCCCTTGAGGAGAACCCCTTGGTTTTGAGCCACCACTGCAAGGGTCTCATGTACAGCAGGCCAAAAGGTATCACGTTGGACGCAGCTGCCATCAGACCCAACAGTTTTTGAAGCTGTTTTACATTTAATGATTGGCCTAGCTTTAACTTGTTTACGGCTATGAGAATCGCCTCTATTCGAGCAGGAGACAGATGTGCTTGCATCATAAAATCCCAAATTACGCCCAGAAAAGAGATTCTCTGAACTGGAGATAGAACCAAAATCCACGCATTTTGTAAAGGTGCGGGGAGATAAAGCTAGGCCAATATTAAAGAACCCAATACTGGTACGCTTTGCCCCGAAAGCGAACCTCAGGAACTCCCTGTGTTGTGGAAGGATAGAGATATCGTGACAAACCAGTCCTCGTACCTGATTTGTGACAGGATCTGTCTCAGAGTGAGCATTTTGAACTTGAGCTTCTTGACAGAGCGATTTAGCTGTCTTAGATCTAAAATGGGATGCAACCCTCCATCCTTCTTTGGAACTATGAAATACCAGCTGTAGAAGCCTGACTCCCTGCTGGGAGGAGGAACCCCTATAGCCTCCTTTTGCAGAAGAGCCTGTACCTCCGGTTCCATGACCAGAGCCTGTTTGGGATTTACCACTATGGGGAAAACACCTTTGAACCTGGGCGGGCGAAACCCAAACTGAATTCTGTACCCAATTTCTACTGTCTGCAGGACCCATTGAGATATATTTAGTAGAAGTTTCCACGCTGCCAAAAAAAAAAAAAAACGCTCACTTTTTGCTGCGCTCTGTGAGAGAAGCTCGCACTCAGCTGGGGCTGCTCCCGCCTGGTAGCCCCCAGAAGTCTGAGAGCAGCGAGGAAGAATCTTCTGAAACGCAGCCGCCTGCTTCTTAGCCTCCTAAAACCTTTAGTCGAGTTTACAGCATCGCCGAAAAGGCCAGAGGAAGAGAACGGGGCATCCAGGAGAAAGCTCTTGTCGCATTCTTTTATATTAGACAAGTTGAGCCAGAGGTGCCTCTCCGTGGCCACCAGGCTGCCATAGAGTGGCCGATTGATTTAGCCGTCTCCTTAGCGGCAAGGAAAGACAGGTCTGTTGCCCTTCTGAGCTCAACAAACGGCTCGTGTCTAATTTCCTCGCCCTCATCAAGATCCTTCAGCAGGTCCGCTTGATATGCTTGCAATATTGACATTGTATGCAAGCACGCAGCTGCCTGACCTGCTGCCAGGTAAGCTTTACCCACTAAAGCCAATGTTGTTCTGACTGGCTTAGTGGGAAGCTTCGGTGCTTTCAGGGACGATGCTGACTCAGGCGATAGATAGCTCACAAGCGGCTCTTCTACCCATGGCATCACTCCATAACCGTGGTGTTTGATACCCACAATGTTGGAAAAATTCGATGTCTGGAGACTGAACACCCGGTATGAAACTGGCTTTCTCCACGATCTCAATACCTCAGTATGGAGATCGGGCGGGAAAAGGCAAGCCCCGGCAAGGAGGTTGTGATCGTGATGGAAGGAAACATTTGTCTAATAAACTTTGATGGCGAACTTCCTGCTACTCAGCCGGCCAATCAATGTTCAACCTGGCTACGGCGTGAGTCACAACCTCTAACAACTCCTCAAAAGCCTGGGTGTGAGGTGGCAAATCCTCAACATCACCAGGGTCGATACTAACAGCATCCAACTCCTCAGAGCTGGATAATACCAGTGCATCAGCAGGGGCGGAAGAAACCGCAGAGCGTGCTTCCAACCCCTGTGATGCTCTAGACAGAGCAGGTGAGGGTAGAGATAGGGCAGGGCCCGTCTCAAACCCCTCTGCAATGTCCATCTGCGAACCACACGACAAGAGCCTTGACTGTGCCTCAGCAGCAGCGGGACCTGAGTCTGAAGCACCATCCTCGGCAGGAGCGGAGCGTTCTCATCGACAACTGCTCACAGTGCTCACAACCAGCCCCCTCGAGGGCTGCCTGGGCATGCTCCACTCCCAAACAAACAACACAAAGCTTGTGTGTATCCCCACCCGTGATAAAACGGGGGCAGGGAGGAACACACTACTTAAATTGTTGTTTGTTTGCCATAACTGTGTAAATATATATCACTAATATAAAGACAGACAACTAGGACACACAGTTTCACAGAGAGCACTTGCTGAAGACACAGAAGCTGACACTGGTTCAGGTGTGCTTTATAGTTTCCTAGTCATGCCATTGGACTGATTTCACGACGCAATCACGCAGAGGCGTTCCTACAGCGCTTGATGCAGCGTGAGTTCCCTTGAAAGGGAAACTTAGGTTTACTTGATTATCCACACATCATTTTTTTATTTTTTATAAAATGTAATTATCAAATATGATACATCAGGCTTTAGAGGAATCAGTCTCAATCATCATTGTACTGCATAGCATTATATACTGTATTTAATTTTCATCCTACTACTATTGGGAGACATAGGCCCGGTTTCACAGACAGGGCTTAGCCTAAGCCAGGATTAGGCCTTAGTTCAATTAGGATATTTAAGTAACTTTTATAAACGTACACTAGAAAAAAACATTACTGGTGTACATCTTGAGACAAAACAATGGCACTGATATATTTTTAAGATATATCAGTACAAGTTCCTTTCAGTTAAAACAGCTCAAACATGCATTTTAGTCTAGGACTAGTTATCTTCATGCTTACCTCAAGGACTCCTTGCTACCTACCTTCCTGTCTCCAGTGTCTCCAAGTCTCCTCATGCAATTCCTGTTTGTGTGTGAGTGTCTCCCTTCTCCAGCGCTACTCCTCGTCTCCTTCACCACGGTTCATCTACCCTATCAACACAAAGGACAGTATCTTACCATTACCACCTTTCATTCTACATCAAGTGTTCACTTATATTCACCTGCATGTCTGTCACTACTGCTGTGTGTTTAATAAACTACCATAACTGTTATCTCAAGTCTCCAACCCTTCTGTATTGTAACAGTTATACTATTAAATCTTATTAAAGATCTCATTGATTTACATTAAAAGCTATCCGAATTTCATCTTGCTTTTTGGCCATATAAATATCAGCATCTGCACCAAATTGCATATTTTTGCTCAGTTTGGGCCTCAGATTTTTTCCTGCTTGAGTACGAGCTCAATATTCTCCTATATATGAGCCTTAAATGCCTGGTGTGTCAAATATGATACTCAACAAAAACAAATGCAAACTTTTTTTTTCTTCTTTTTTTTTTAGATTTAAAAAAATATATATTTTGTCTAAAGGTTCAATAATTCAGGTCCTTTTCCAAACTGCTTTCTAGTTTGTCTCAGAAGTAGCACTAGTTTAACTTCAGTGTAATGTAAGTTAAAATATTCCACTAATGTTCTTATCTCAGTTGAATGGTTTGTCAGGGAATGGTAAATGGCATGATGTTTCCTGTGCTGTGCCTGCCTGCTGCCTGCGGACCACCCAAAAACACATGCAGATCACAAATGAGAGGCTGATGGCTGACTTCCGACCTTCTGAACGACCACAACACATTTTTTTACAGAAGGCAGGCACTTGTGGCCTCCCTAAATTGAAATAAAAATGTTTCTAAAACCACATTCACATCCAAACAGTTTTAAGTCTAGTGAAAAATTAAATGAATTTTTGTATATACATTTTATGTTATTCCCTTTTGGCTTTAATGATAGGCTTACTGCATTTGCTCATGCAGTTAGTGTATCTGTATGCATCTGGGTCTTGGGTCACAGTGAAGGGTTTTTACCTTACATTATCTAATTTATTCCATGGCTACCTACCAGATAAATAAATGGTCATAAAATATTAATTTGAGATTTTATTATGTAAGAAGAAAGAAAATATGAAGGAAATACAAGATGAAAAAAAATATGGGGGAATATGAGCAATGTTAGGAATGTTTCCTTAAAAGGAACTTTTTGCCTGGGCCAGCCTGTCATTATCACAAAATAAACCCTGACATGCTGATCAGAACTCCAACATGAAGCAGGATTAAATACTATATAGATTTCCTTGACTGACAATTCACATGGGCATTCTTTGATTTCTGTGGATTAAACAGTATAACCGCAATTAAGCCCCAATGGTTGTTTTTCAATGGTTGGACTTGTTCCCAGGATTAAAAGTCTTTTTAAAGGCTAATCACTTAAAGCTCACTATATTTTAAGACTCTTCTAAAAATTATGTGCTTGCACAAATGCATTATCATATGTATTGATTTTCACATCATCAGATTTTAGCTCTAGATATATAAATAGTGCTATATCTGCTCAGTGAGACAATCAATGTGGAAATATTTTAGACTTGAGGTGCCATTAATACATTTTGTCATATCAAAAATGTTTAGAAATATGCTAATTTATACAGCAGAACTCAATGGGTGAGCACACCTGCAATGGATCCAGTTATGGACACTCCCAGTGGCTTTAGTCTCAGAGAGCATGGAAGAAACTGCCAAGATCTGCGTCATCTATAAGATGTAATATTACCCAGGAATACTGATTATGCTTATTATGGTAGATATTAGCTGTTATCCAAACATTAGTTATTGTGCTTCAAGAGTCCCAATACAACATTTCACTTTTTGCATCACTCAAATTTTCCATTGGGGATTTGTCAGTTACTCTTTTGCATGTTATCATTATGGAAGTCGGTGTCAACAAGTGACTTTCTGTAATGATTATATGATATACTTAAATCATTGAATCATTCACTTCTTTCCAATTCTTTCAAAAAGACTAAATCTGTTGTAGCTTCATTCAAAACTGTTTATATTGTTAAACTGTGTCTAAAATATATGTACATTTTTTGCATACTGTTATACTATACGAGGTGTCCGTATATTTACAGATAATATATGTGTAAAATAGTGCTGCTACTGCCAGCTATCTTAACTGATCAAATATCCTTTTCAACCCAGGCTCATGCCGCATAATCGTTTGTGCAAAAAGGAGTCGTTGGTGTCTTACTACCACCAGTATTCGTTACAGCTGGAAGGAAACTGCAGTGAATTGTATGTACAGGTACGTTTTTGGAGTTTTGCAAAAATGTAGGTATAGAGCCATGTTTTTTCTACATGTCAGTTAGCCTACATGTCAGTTCCCTTTCGAAAGGGAACTCAACACTGCGTTTGACACGCTATGGGGGAACGCCTCCTTGTGAACCGGTGTCTGAAAACAATTATCAAATCACGACAATCCTATTGGCCGGCAACAGCCCATTGCGCGACCTGGAAGTATATAAGGAGCGCCTAGAGACGCAATCAGTATCTTTTCGTCTTCAGGGACTGTTTTGTTTGAAAGCAAGCGATATCAAACCGGTATTAAGGTAAGACAAATTATGTCTGACAAACGTTTCAGGAAGTGTGTGCATCTGTGTCACACACATAACTTATAACATTGTGTTTTATAAGAACAAAAAAGCATGTACTGTCAGTTCTTGTGGGATCTGTCTGTTTTTATTGTGAGTGTGTTTTACTTGTAAAAATGCTCCACTCTCTTCTGGTCTTTTCCTCGAAAGGAGAAGGACCGGCAGCTGCGCCTAATGGTTCAGGTCTTACTCTTGCTGAGGCAGTAGAGACTAGATTAAGGGGTTCTCAGCTGGAGCTTGTTGAAGAGTTGAGAGGGGTGAAATTCCTTGCGACCTTCGACGGCTGACGGGAGAGAGCTGCTGGATTATGATGATGTGACATAAAGATGATTTTACATCATTAGATTCAGCAGTGATTGCTCTTCTTGTTCTAAGCCAAACAAAAGAGCAGGAGATGGCTGATGAGGATGAAGATGGTGAGCCTCCTGAATCCTCAAAGCCACCCTGCCCCCACGTATATACAGCTGTTTGAGATTATGGAACGTGCCTCTGGCAGACTGCAGCTGCCATTGGAGCAGGTTAAGAAAGAAACCGCTCGTGGTTTGTTCGACGAACAGTTCCTTTTTGGCCATAATCCTCCAGCCACCGTAAGCTTTCCATTCCTTCTTGATCTTCATACTGAGATCGAGAAGGCATGGAAGAACCTGTATTCAGCTCACATTCATCAACATCAGCAGGTTAATTCGCTCGTGTTGATGGAGTGAGTATGGGTACGCGTCGATGCCTCCTACTGACGGATGGGTGCAACTATCTTGTGATATAGGCAGGCTCCAACGCTCTATACGCGGCAGCAGGTCAGGCTAGTGTTGCTTTACACACAGTGTCTGTTTGTAAGCATATCAGTTGGACCTGCTGAAATTGGCTTGGTAGGTCATATATTTATAAAAACCTCAGTTTCCTGTTTAGGATGCGGTTTAAGGGCCCTGAAGTTTCATTAGGTTGGCTGGAACGATATATTATTAAGGGTAGTACTTTGTTAGTCCCTTTTATGGATGTCATGGCTTCATTCTTTGCAGAATTCACTGAAGACAATGAAGCTACCGTTCATATGTATTCAGATGTGGGCTTTAACTAAGCCGCACTGTTAGCCACCTTGTGGTAAATTAGCTTTCTCATTTGGTAAATGCTAGAGTTTTGAGATTAGATTATTCAGCGTCGGCCTTACAGGCCGCCTGATATTGTGTGCTTGGGTTGAGCTCTGCTCCTCTGAGCTTTATTGTAGAAATATAGTATTCTCAGAGTTTGCCTCCTCTCAATTGAGAGTTGTTGGTAGAGGCTGTTGTTTCTTAGTGTGGATAGTGTGGATAATGTGTGGATAAGATTAAGCTCAGGTTGAGTTAAACTAGTTTACCTCACTGGATAGTTTGGTTCTAGACTGGCTCCCTTAGAGCTTAGACACTGCCAGTAGCTGACACCCGTGTCATTCTGAAGTCGCAGGTGCTGTTTGGACCTCCCTCAGAGCATGATGGCATAAGTTTGTACTCCTCTTGCTTAAAGAGTAAAAAGTATTTTACTGAGTACATTGCCTGGTGGAATGTGTGGATAAAATTGAGCTCAGGTCAAGTTAAACTAGTTAACCTCACTGGATAGTTTGGTTCTCAGATTTGGTTCCCTTAAAGCTTAGACACTAGCTGGTCACTAGCTGATGCCCGTGTCTTTCTGGAGTCGCAGGCCCTGTATGGGCCTCCTTCAGAGCATGATGGCGTAAGTTTGTACTCCTCTTGCTTAAAGAGTAAAAAGTGTTTTTACTGAGTACACTGATTGTTGGAATGTGTTGAGGCAGACTGTTATGTGGGCACTCTACAGTCTTATCTGCTAGTTAAACTCAGTTTCAATCAGAATGAGCTCTTGCATTATCAGCAATCGAGTTGCTTTTAGGTGTGTGGCCTGGACAGGCCGCCCTGTAAGCGAATCCCCCACATCTGGGTGTCTTTTAGCACATTAAGCATGTAGTTCTCACATGGCTGGCCTTTGCAAGGCTCTCTGAGGCCTCCCTGTTAAAGACCGGCCCCTAGGCTGGTTGTACTCCCCCTGTTTGGGTCCCTTTAGAGTGCACAGCCTCCTCAGTACAAATAATCAAGCGCTGAGTAGATCCTAGGATTGAGCAGAGTTTTACTCCCCTCAATGGTAAGAGTAAAAAGCGCTAAGCTGAGTCCTGCTCTCCAGGATGCCCGTCTCTACGATCTGGTCTGAGTTGGTTACTGCCTCTTTGCAGTCCCTCTTACTGGATATCTTCTCTGAAGAATGTGAATTGAGACAGGTTGTTGGCCAAGACTAGGTTTCTGTTAGACCAGGTCGGCCTCCCTGGTGGCAATCAGGGTCGAATACGTTCCCCTGACAAGTGACTGGCTAGGGTTCCCTCGGGCCCCCTGGCTACATTCCCTTAAAGGTACCCTCTTTTCTTTGAAAAGAAGCTTGGTTCCAGAAGCCTTTGAGCGGCCTTGGTAGGCCTTCTGTGGAAGGCCTCTTTGAGGCTTATAGCTTTGGCTGTTGACCATAGGGAATGCTGTCACTGACAGCCTATGTATGACCCGTAGGCAGAGTGGTTCTGGCATTTCAGTTGAAATTCTTAGTTCTGACGTTTGTCTAGCCATTTTTTGGCATGCACCTTATGAAAGGGAACGTTTCAGGTTACGTATGTAACCATGGTTCCCTGAGAACAGGGAACGAGACACTGCGTTACCTGCCATACATCGGGGTTGCCTGCTGAATAGTCCCTTCAGACAATAAGGTACTGACTGCTTCTCTAGGCGCTCCTTATATACTTCCGGATCGCACAATGATGACGTCATAGGCTGACGCCGGTCAAAAGGATTGTCGTGATTTGATAATTGTTTTCAGACAATGGTTCATGAGGAGGCGTTCCCCCATAGCATTCTCAGGGAACCATGGTTACATACGTAACCTGAGACGTTTGTTCTAATTAGTTTTGTTGTAAAGACTACACAAATTCTTTATATCCTTATTTTATTTTTTTAAATTAACATGAAGTGTGTTTTATAATAGAGTTAGCAGTTCACTGATTCACTCTTTCAGCTCAGGAGGGGATGAGCCATTCAAACACATGCTGTCAGAAAGCATTTCTGCCTGGCCAACGGCTCTCTGATATGACAAGTCAGCGTTTCATGCTCCCATTTCAATGTAGCCCAGATAACATGCACCAAAGATTCTTTTTTAGCCAGTCAGCCACTCACAGACAACCTCAGCACTTAAGTGTGATTGTTTTAAAACCCAGTAACCATCCAACTATCCTCAGTTCGATAATGTAAACTGTGAATTGTTGTGGTTGGACAAGAAACAGTGCTTGCAAAATAGTTTGGCTTACATCTACATTTCCCCATTCTGTCATTTACCACTGAGATTTGTTTGAAGCTTAATTTCAGATGGAGCGTGCAGTTCTTTGTTGGGATATGGAGTTGTGTAATGGTTTCTGGAATGGTTGGGGGTGGCCTCTTTTGGTTGGGTTGAAATGTCACGCTGGTGGGAAGTTAAACAGGGTAACCCACTTCATGTAATGATGTGGGCTTATTCACTCTAACTTAACTCATCAGAGTGAAGAACTCAAAGGATTGCTTCCTGTTGAAACTCAATGTGAATGGACAGATCAATAGAGATTGCAGATGAAAGCGCTTGCATGGAGAGAATCATGAGAACGGGATGTTGGGAAGAAGGGTGAGTGAGATGGTTGAAGTTGAGAGGGAAGATATCAAAGAAGGATAAAGGAAGCCTGAACAAAAATCTTTAAAAATATATGTTTTGTTTTATAGAATGATAAAC
This sequence comes from Elopichthys bambusa, assembly GCA_037101425.1. NCBI lineage: Eukaryota > Metazoa > Chordata > Actinopteri > Cypriniformes > Xenocyprididae > Elopichthys > Elopichthys bambusa. Next base: position 14,900,685 of record CM074448.1, on the reverse strand, counting down.
ACAGAGACATAGGCTATGTTCCCAAACCTAGGGAATTATCTACATATGCACAGAGCATGTGTACATGCACATTCTTAACCTGATTATGCTTGATGCATGTGTCAAGTAAACACTTTAACCCGTTTAACTTTTTCGGAGTAAGGCCCAAATGGCCCAATCAACACAGCTAGATTTTGCCCCTTTCCCCGATTTCACCTGGCATGTAAACACATTAACCAGCATTCTGTCAGCTTATTGAAGTGCACATGTGTAATATGTAACAGTAAAGCTTCATTACTGTGGATTTAAAGGCTTCCAGACAGATGTCCATAATTATTTATTTTAATATAATATTCAACCCGCCACTGCATCTGGCTGGTTGGTGGGTGTTAATGTTGAGCCCAGATTATTTATTCCAGTTAGTTA